>CP135547.1:3533396-3548793 GCA_032402905.1 Khaya senegalensis | reverse complement strand
TGTATTGTATTTTAGATGGATTATTTATTTTAAAAATAATAAAATTAGTTTTTTATAATTTTAAAAAAAAAATTTTAATGTTATTATTTTATTAATTAAATAATTTATTAAATGTTATTTGTATTGATGCAAATTAATTTAAATAAAAAGTTATGAATAAATTTTTTAATTTAAGTGTGTGGCAAAGTGGAAAGAAACATGCATTTTGAATGGGAGGTGTTGTGTTTAATTTTGGTACATGCAATAAATTTTAATTTCTTTCTCTTCTTAGTAATCTAATACCGAAATCTTTGCTCAACCCTGCTTTATTAATTAAATTAAATAAGTACTTGGGTTCTAATAAAATTACTAATTTTTTCATAATATTATTAAATTATATACTCTTACATTTTGGTAGTCAAATTTAATATTGTAAGTATAGTTAGACATTTAAAAAAAATGGATCTATTTAATATAAACAAGCAAATTATTATCTTCACTAAAAAAATTTGAAAACTCATGAATATAAAACATTATTACTCAACTAATTCACATACACAAAATCCTACCTATATTTTAACTAATTTTAAACTGAAGATACATCTTTTGATATATATATATATATATGTGTGTGTGTGTGTGTGTGTGTGTGTGTGAATGAATACGTAATAGCATGTTAGTTAGTAACAATCTATTCATAATTATTAAAAAAATATTCAAACTTAAAGTATTGTACATTAAAGTTAAAAATTCTATTGTAAAACTTAAAACAATTAACATCAAAATTAAAAAGAGTTTTGTAACAATAAAAATTGTATTATAGTCAAACCCGCCTATTGTATATGATTTATACTAAAATCTCCTTTTCGTGTTGATGTTGTCAATAATTACATGATATATTACAGCTAACATAATATGTAAAGTATTTATGTGTTTATCTATTTAGTGCTTGCCTTTCTCGGAAAAACTTGTTCTCCTTACCATGAGTGGAACTTTCTCAATATATTAAGTTCTCGCGACGTCATAATTATTAGGGACGTAGTTTTCAATTAATGTTTATTGGAGAGACAAGTACTTATTTATAAGCTGCATATTTGCAGTATCTAAGCTAAAATGATCTAATCTCCTTTCTTTTTACTTGATGGCGAAAGTGTTGGGATGCTTTGCTCGTTCCTAAAAAAATTATCAGGATCAACCATAGTCTTTACTTGTGCCAACCTTTTGAAATTGTTCTTGAAATATTTTACTCCCCAAACGTTAGCTTGTTCGTAGCTTGTGTTGCCTTCAATATTATTTGTTCCAATGTCAAGATCCCTGTAATTTAAATATGTCGCTCGAGGATTTTTAGAAACATAAGGAGTTACGAAATTATATTGCTTTCTAACCCAGTTAATGTGCCTCTGAGCTGCTTCAATTCCTCCTTCTTTCCAAGAAACATATTGCAGTAATCTGTATATATTACCAACTCTATGTGGGTATGGAATTTCAGATTCTGGAATCTCACTCATTTTTCCACCATAAGGAACCATCCAAAGTCGAGGATCTCCCTCTTCTTCGTCAAAACCAGCAATTAACCTTTCCAGAGAAAATTCAGGCATTGGTTCCCTCACATAGTCGGTTTTTCCTTTGGAAAATTCTCTTGCGTAAGGAGACCTGTCAAGCAATGCATCCAAGGATTCTCCATTGAATCCAGCAAAGAAAACAGTAGATTGAATCCAGCTCGTTTCAGTGCAGTCTTCTTTCACCAAACCAAGCTCAGGGAACCTCTGCTGCATTAATGGTAGTAGCCTGTCAATCCCACCAAGAAACAGGGATAGGAATGTAGCTCCGATTGTTCTCTTTCCATTTGAACTCGAATTTGTTTTCCTTACGGTTATTGCAATGAATAAATCATCAGGAAGCTTATCTGCGACGTACTGCCATCTGCTAACAATCTTTGTTGCATTTTGTTCCAATGTTCTTTGTACAGAGAATATGGTCACAGTTGATGGAACCTCAACTAGCTTTAGTTTCCATGCAACGATGACTCCAAAGCTTGATCCTCCACCTCCTCGAATGGCCCAAAATAGATCTTCTCCCATTGAATTTCTGTCAAGCAATCGGCCTTTAACGTCAATGAGTTGTGCATCAACGATGTTATCAGCAGCAAGGCCATATTTACGCAACAGGAATCCGTAGCCTCCACCACTAAATAGACCACCGACACCAACAGTAGGGCAAACTGCAGCTGGAAAGGCAAGTGTTCTGCTTTTCTCTGCAATTCTATAGTAAACTTCGCCAACTCTTGCACCAGCTTGAACCCACGCTGTTTGGCTTTCTACATCAACCTCGATTGTGTTAAGATTTATCAAATCAATGACGACAAATGGAACATCCGAAACATAAGAAAGACCCTCGAAGTCATGGCCGCCACTTCGTACTCGAATTTGCATGCTATATTTTTGTGAGCAATGAATGACTGCTTGTATGTGCGATACTTCCAATGGTGTCACAATGACTTGAGGTTTCGGTGTGGTTGGTTCTGAGAACCTAAGATTTTGTATGGAAAACTCCAAAACGGATGAATATGAAGAGTTGATTTGGGTGTAAATCAATTTTGAAATGGAGGTGGAGTTCGCAGAGTTAAGTGAAAGGCATTGAAGAAAATTCTCATGTTGAGCATCGGCCGAATTTACCCGACGATGAAACCATAATAGAAGAAAAAGAACAATTGGAACGATTGAAGATTTCAGAGGTGTCATTTTTGTTTACCTTTCCGTCAGAGCAGCTCTTCCTTTTAATTACCTTAAGCGGCTGCCTAAGGTACTACTACGACGGAAGACTTAACAAAAATAAAAAATTCCGATGTTTGAACAAAATTCTGGTACCAGTATTCGGTGTTGTATTGTCCTTTAGATTGTAAAAGATAAGGTTTCCACCCTTAATTTAGGATAAACATATCAATTATTCGGTATCAGACAACTTTCTACTACAAAGATGACATGTTATTTTTTCCTTATAGTTTTCAATCTGCTTAATGTACTAAGTTCTACTTTTAGTTCATACCAAAAATAGAATTGAAATAAAAATTCATATGATGACAAAAACTACATGTTAAATATAGAGTTCTAGGTACCGAGAATATATTAAATTAGAAACTTGTTACAACAATCATAAATTGAAATAGTTTTTAAATGTATTTTCTTTCTTAATTAAAAATTATCATAAATAATTAAAATTTGGGAATTGAAAATTAGTATTAGAAGATTTGTTTTATCTGGTAATTATGATCATTTAATAACTATTTTTTTGTTGACTACGACATATTTTGATAAGAACCTTTAAATATTATATGGGTTCAAATTGAAACGTATTATACCCCATGAAATATATTTATCTGATGATGAAGGCATGGCTGGTTTAGGTGCAGCTGTGAGGAATTCAAAAGGTGGAAGTAATGGTTACGGCACACTCTTGAATCGTCCCTATCCAAATTATGTTGAATTTTCATAAACTCTTGCATTTTGTAAAAAGCTTGAAGATGATGGCTATAGAGGTAAGACTCTGCCCGCCGATAATTGAATTAGACTCCAGAATGTGATAAATTTGAATATGGGAAAGATGAGAAGCTCGTGTAAGAGACAAATGGCTTGTTCAACAGATTACAGATATAGCTGCAAATGGAGACCGTTAGGGTTTGGTTGGAAGAAGCTCTCCCATGAGCTAAATTCTTTGTTTTGTTGTGATTCTCTTGTTTCAGCTTAATGAATTATGGTTGCTCTAAAAAATTTAGATATAGAGAGAGAGGGGCCTAACCATAGGTTTTTTCTTTGCTGGGCTAAAATTCTTTTTAGTCAAATTATAAGTTAGAAGACTTTTTTTTAATTTATTTAAACCTTCAATATGATTAAAAAAAAAAAACAGTATTGCAAAAAAGATATTGGAATAGATGTATTGAAATTTGTATTATAAAAAATCAAAACTAAAAAGAAAAATATTTTTGATGTATAAACAGGCATAGTTGTTTGAAATTTTGAATTAAAAGTGTAATAAAATGTTCAAATAATGTGTTAAAATTATTTTAATATTTTTGAGAAAAAATAAATTTGAAGAAATATAAATGAAAAGATAATTGGTATTTTATTAAAAGGTTTATTAAGAAGGATAAAACAATGGTAAATCAAAATTAGTTTAAAATAATAAATTTTATGTAATAAAAATAAAAATAAAATAATTATATAGCGAATGAAAGTAGAAGTAAGATAAAATTCATATATTGAATGTTGAAATAAATTATAATTTTTTCATCAAATTTACAATTTAGTATAAGAGTAGAGTATGAGATATGAATAAATGGAATTGAGAGTATTAACATGAGACAAATTAAAAACATGATAATAAAATTTAGTACACTGTTAAATAATAAAACATTAATAAATATAACTTATCTAAATTAAATTAACATAAACATTAATAAGAGTATGAATAAATTTATATACATGAGCTTATTTATAATTTGACAAAAAATTTGGATAGCCCACATGCTCTGCCCCCTGTCCCCCCCTCTCTCTGGATATATATAAAAGAAAAGTTATACACTTTTCTTACATTACAAAGTATATATTTGTATAACACTTTGATCCCATTTCAACCTAAATTTTTATTAACATTTTTTAAGATATTGTGACATGTATCATATTTTTAAATTTAAAACTTTATTTTAAAACTTAAACTTTAAGATAAAATAATAAATTCAACATGGTATCAAAGCTAATTTGACTTGAAGGTCTGGTGTCCAAATCCCATGATCACAAAAAATTTAAAAACAATAATTGTTTAAGTTTAAATGATACCAACAATTTAAAAATAATAATTATTTGAGTTTACATAGCAAATCTCATTAAATAAAATTCGGTTCGCATGTGATTAAAAATAATAATAATTTGGGTTTATATGACAAAATTTATTAAATACAATTGAGCTTATACAATGCATGCAAGAAAAATGTTAAATACAAATTGTGTGGGCTCTTATCTTTAACGTTAAACTTTAAAATAAGGTGACAAATTTAACACACATTTATGTTTAATAAATAAGATTTATTTTTGCTTTTATATTTGGTTTTTCCAACCTTAAATAAATATTTTTATTTATTAATTACCTTAAATGAATCATTGTATTCATTAACATCCTTTTTATGGTTTTATTAACTACATTTCTTATATATTTTTTCTTCTCACATTTTCTTAAATTCATAAACATACTATATTTTTATTTATTTACTCAACACACATGCACACACACATACACACAATGCACATGTATACAAACATATGTGTATACATAATGTTCAAAGAATAACTTTCTCTTTGTACTATTTTATAAAATGGCCTCTTAATGCCCTTATTTATGATGAGTCGTATAATGTTTAAATTAATCACAAAACATATTTTGACTATAATTTAATACTTATTTTAACTTCATAATTATGGCAACTAGTCAATTCTCTCCAATTATTCAGAACAAGAAGTGTTCAAAAAGAAATAATATAATCTAATAATGTAACAAATGAATAATAATGGAAATCTTAAAGCCTAAATAATCAAAGGACAAAAAAACAATTCAACCAAATCCATTCAGTACAAACATAAATCTTCAATCATATTGGATAAAATTAAATGAGTTTTAAGCTTAATAAATATATTTGTTTTTCGTATATATAAAATACACACATACTTTCATACAATGCATGCACATGATTTGTTATGATATGAAAGCCATAGTTATTTCCAAAAGCTTTTGTAACACTTATTCACTTTAAAAACTTCTTTTAAAATTTGCTAAGATTAATTTTTTTTTAATTACTACTTAATAGGATTTCAATTGTTACTTATTACTAATTAAGTAAATGTCCGTATATAGAATAAGCGTAAGTGATGCATATAATTTCAAAAATAATAAATATTTATGTCTAAAGATAAGAGTTACTATTTTACTTTTCTTATCAATAAGTCCTCTTATATGCAGAAATACGTTGTCACACAAATGTGAAGACGCACTTTATATAGAATACTTAACAATCTTTAACAATAATACTAAATCTGAAGTAATAATCACATTTATAGACTCTATATATCTTATAATTATCTACTAAATAAGTAATGAAGTTTGATACCCTAAAAAAACATAAATACTAACTTTTATGGAACTTTCTTATGTAAGGACAAATTTTTTTTCCTTAAAACAACATTCTTTTGTCCTTGTTTTATATTGATGCACAATACTTGTTAACATACACATGAACATAAAATCATATTCAGATAATCATGTATAAATAATCACTTGCATAATTTCAATACTTGTATAGAAATATGTAGTTTATATAGTCATATAATTGCAAATCACATAATCATTCATGAAAAAATACTTGCACAATACCAATACTTGTATAATCATACATAAATTAATTTATTTCCCAAACACTGTTAAACACATATGTATATTTATTGTGATTTTTTTAAAAGATTAGTATACTTTTCTATTAACAATCATAGCCAAATTAACTTCAGGACCTTGACTTTAAACAACGTTCAACATGAAGACATGGGAATATAATTTCGGTGAGAAGCATTAAAGAGATACAATCAAGCAAATTTTAATCTCTAAGTACTAGATTAACTCTCACAAAGAAATTAAGGGGAAAAGCAATCCTATTGAACTTAAAAAAAATTTGAAAACCCATGACAGCTTGCACAAAATCCTCTTTAGGCACCAAGCTTTTACCCCTTGGCTGCTCGAGCGCTAGGTTGGCTCTCTTTTGGTGCTCAAGTATTGACTTAGCATGGAAACATTATTCATGAGCACTATTTACTATTCACTAATTGTTCATCCCTTGAGCACCAAATTGGTGTTCTTTTGGCAACTAGTTTATGTCCGTGTATATGACACTGTTCATATGCATGACATTATTCACATGTGTTGTTTACATACCGTTTATATATACGATGCTATTCACATGCACTGTTAGATGTATTAGTTACCAAATATGTGCCACAATTCAACAATAAGATTACACAAGCATAGTGACCCCTAACTCTTTATAATATATAACATTCATTGTTTATATATAACTATATAACATATACTTAAGAAAAGTTGGTGTTCAGCCATAACCCATAAATGCAAAAAATTGATTAACTCATAGTACATTGGACTAAAAATATTAAAATTAATTAAAATTTCATAAATACAAATTTCAGTCAAATAACTTCTAAATACCAATATTTACAAGGTTTGAAAAAAAAAAATATGCTAACCCAATAAATAAAACGATTGAAAAGTTAAAAAGTCCTTAATCCTATAAAACTAATGAATAGGAAAGTATAACTAAATCCATTATCCCCGTAAGGCTTTAGTAATTTAGAAATTCTAATAAATTATAATAAGTTTTAAATTTAGTAAACATGCTTATTTTTTAAATATTTAAAACACATAAATTATTATGCACTATGTGTATGTATGATATGACATGAGGTAAAAATCATAGTTAATTTAAATAGTTTTGTATTAGACAATCGCCTTTAAGGTTTCTTTCAAATTTAATTAAAAATATCTTTATTCAATTACTACTTAATAGAACTTCACTTATCACTTATTATGTATTGAATATGAGTTATCTATCAATGATGTATTACATGTCTGGTAAAAGTCAAACCTTTACTTTGATCATTGATAAGTCCTATAAATTTACACCACATAAAAAGAATGCCCATACCTAAAGGTATGAGCCAAACTTTCATTCTAATCATCACACAAGTCTTAGAACATGTTATACACATTGATAGATGAATGTGAAGATTCAAAAGTTCTAAAGGTATTTAAAAAAGCTCCTATAAACTTCTAATTGTCCATTAAGCTATTAGTAATATTGAAAAATACAAATTTTAACTTTTATGTGTACTTTTGTTATAAAAATATTTTTTTATTTATTTAAACACAATACATATGCCATACTTGATGTCGATGCGCATAACTTGTAAATGAATACATAAACATATAATCATAAGTAATCACACAAACACATAATCTTGTTTAAATCAATATTTTTATAATTGTATATGATTCAACACCTTTTCTAAAACATAATAAAAAATAAACAAATGTTTATTGTGATTTTTTCAAAAAATTCTAACATATTTACCTTTGAACAATTGATGGCAAAAAAATTTTAATCATTGTATCCTAAAATCATGGACTAACATTCAATCATGAGGTCTTAATATGATGTAATCAACATAATCAAAATTAGTATGCAAAATTTCATAACATTTTTAAATGATTTGGTTAATCAAAATAATTTTTTCATTCATATGTTCTAAAAAATTGGTATTTTCCAACGTTTTAGAGTTAGTTTCAAAAAATTATTAAAAATTGAATACTTAATAAATTTAAATGGAACAAATTCATCATGGCCTTAATAATGTCTATCACAAAAATTAGTTTTTAAAAAATACATATAATAAAAAAATTATAAAATTCTCATATTGGGCTACTATTATACATTGAAACCTTGCAAAAGTTGCTTTTTTTTTTTCCCTTATTCTCCCTATATAAACATGAAATCCTAAACAATTATCATGACAAATTCATCCTTGTGAAAACATAAACATTTCAAATAAGATTTTAAAAAAATCTCTTATCAATAAATTTCTTGAAATCTTTTACAAATGTATATCCATCTCTTCTTTTCTTTTTTTTTTTTCACCTTCTTTGATACAAGATTGTGTTTTCTTAAAATAAAAACCTAAAACTAACATAACTATTTAAATTCAAGACTTTTATTGTTACCCAAAATTATCTATAAATTTTAAAATAAATAAATGTATTTAGACATTTATTCTTAAAATAAGTCCAATCACATTAGGCCCATAACAAATATTGGCCCACAATACTTATTAGGCTATATGAGAAATTAATCAGATAAAAATAATCTAAACCAATAAATAAGGATTATAAATTATATATAAAATATCAAAACAGAAAATTAACTATGCAAAAAAGGGGTTGAACAAATATTAAAAGTGAAAGACAAGGAAATGTTTAACACTTACTATTTCAAGCGAAGAGGAAAATTAAAAAATTTTGTTATTGAACAAGATAAAATTTATTGACTGATCTGCATGGAGCTAATACTGCAAATCCTTACAAAGCAGGAAGCCAGTCAGTAATGAAACTGATCTAGTCACCTCTCTTCTTCCTCGAAGATAAAAGTGGTGGGATGCTCTGTTCATTCTGAAAGAAATTATCAGGATCAACCATAGTCTTCACATGAACCAATCTGTCGAAATTATTCTTGAAATATTTTTTGCCCCAAATGCTAGCTTGTTTGTAACTTGTGTAACCTTTATTATTTGTTCCAATATCAAGATCCCTGTAATTAACATATGCTGCTCGAGGATTTTTGGACACAAAAGGAGTCAAGAAACTATATAGCCTTCTGATCCAATTTATGTGCCTTTGGGATATTTCACTCCCTTCTTCCTCCCAAAACACTATCGGCTGCATTTTGTATATGTTGCCAGCTCTATGGGGGAATGGAATTTCAGACTCTGAGATCTCACTCATTTTTCCACCATAGGGAACCATCATTATTTCGGCATCCTCTGCCTCTTTGTCGTAAAATATTTGATATATCCCTTCGAATGCAATTTCAGGCATAGGTTCTCTCACATAGTCAGATTTTCCTTTGAAAAATCTTTTCGTGGTAGGAGTCCTGTTAAGCAAAACATCCAAGGATTCTCCATTTTGGAATCGGGCAAAGTGGAGAACCGATTCAACCCAGCTCATTTCATTGCATTCTTCTTTCACCAAACCAAGTTCAGGGAAACTCTCATGCACTAACTGAAGGAGCCCATCGACCTCACCAAGAAATAAGGATTCAAATGAAGCTTGCATCGTTCTCTTTCCTTCTACACTTGAATTCACACTTCTTAAAATGATTCCCATGAGTAAATCTTCATGGATCTTATCTGCAACGTATTGCCATCTGTGAATAATTTTTGTTAAATTTTGTTCCAAGGTTCGTTGGGCGGAGCATACAGTCACAGTTGATGGAACGTCAACAAGTTTTATTCTCCATGCAACGACAACTCCAAAACTAGCTCCTCCACCTCCACGAATAGCCCAAAATAAATCTTCACCCATTGATTTTCTATCGAGAAATCTACCTTTTACATCGATCAAGTGAGCATCAACAACATGATCAGCGGCAAGACCATATTTCCTTAACAATATACCATACCCTCCTCCACTAAAATGTCCACCAACTCCAACGGAAGGGCAAACTCCAGCTGGAAAGCCAAGAATTCTACTCTTCTTAGCAATCTCATAGTAAAGTTCGCCTATGGTTGCTCCTCCTTCAACCCATGCTGTTTTATTTTCCACATCAATGCTAATCGATCTGAGATCTATCAAATCAATAATTACAAACGGAATTTCAGAAACATAAGATAGACCATCATAATCATGACCCCCACTTCTAACCCTAATTTGCATGCCATATTGTTGGGAACAACTAATGACTGCTTGAACGTGTGAGACTTGGGATGGTTTGACGATAACTAATGGTTTTGGGGTGGCTGGCGTTGTGAACCTGAGGTTTTGTATGGTATATTCCAAGATGGACGAATATGAAGAATTGTTTTGTGTGTAAATGACTTTTGAAATGGAGGTGGAGTTGTCAGAGTGTAGAGAAAGGCATTGGAGAAAATTCTCACGAGTACCAGCCGAAGCTATGCAATGCAATGATAATAGAAGAACAAAAACAAACGGGATAGAAGAACTCAGAATCTTCATTTTTGATGAGTTAATTTTGGTGCATAGAAATGCATAAGAAATCTCTTATTTATGGTGTCAGGTGGATTAGTCTCTTCAAGATTCAGAAAATGTGGAGATTAGCAGATGAAGACTTGGTCACGTCTGGCGAAATAATTGAGGAGTAGAAGGTTTCTGAAAATGCACGTAGTTTAATTTCAAGCCATGGACATTGGTGGAGGAGTATTTCTTCTTTGCGTTTTATCTTAAATCATTTCTTTTCTCTTTCGTCAAAGCCAAGCATACCAGAAAAAAAAATAAAATATAAACAGAAGAAGATATAGATAACCATTTCTATCTTCAACTTTAGACATAAATGCATCTACTTTTACGTATTTGACCTAAAGCGGTTTGCTTGAAGAACCAGAATTCTTTTCTAAATTGAGTTTTAATTTGAGCAAATACATGCCGACTTTCTTCCCCTTCAATCAATTTGTCCCCAAAATTTTATCTTAGTCAATAGTCAACAGTCATCACTTTGCATTTTCGTTTCTTTTTACCGGGCAAACTTTACTTTGGCTTAATTTATTGCCTCAATAAAATTCGCAAATCTGGTAGTGATAGAATTTTCAATAAGTTGAAGCATTCCATAAAATTCAAAGTATATTACGTCAGAGAAACTCTGAAGTCCTCTATCAATTTAAAGTCAACACGTAATATTAAGCCAACTCGTCATCTTACAATGAATATTTTAAGGAGTTCTAACAAAGAAGGTTTGGTATAATAATATTTTGACAGTGGGATTTGTCTTTTTTAACAATTATTTTCTCTTGAGATAACTTTTGTCAGCCCTTCACCGACTGTTGACTTCTATTTTGTGTTTAAATGACCCTTGTATGCAATAGATTTCGCAACTTGAAAAATATTAAGATCTAATTATACAGAGTATAACTAAAAAAAAAAAAAGGAGATAAGATTATGCATGAGATGAAAACCCATGCGACGGCAATGCAATTAAAATTACAACTCGTGCAGACATTATTTAGCAACATGGATATATAGTATATCCGCGAAATTCTTATTTAAAGAATTGTACTAATCTTCGCTACTAAGAATTATGATTGTTTAATCACTTTACCCTTTCCTTGAAGTAAAAAGTGGTGGGATGCTCTGTTCATTTCTAAAGAAATTAACAGGATCAACCATAGTCTTCACTTTCACCAGCCTGTCGAAATTGTTTTTGAAATATTTCTTACCCCAAATGCTAGCTTGTTTGTAGCTTGTATAGCCTTTGTTATTTTTTCCGATGTCAAGATCCCTGTAATTTATATATGCCGCTCGAGGACTTTTGGAAACATAAGGTGTCAAATAATTGTATTGCCTTCTAATCCAATTAATGTGCCTATGAGATGCTTCAGTTCCTTCTTCTTCCCAAGCTATATATTGCAGAAATTTGTATATGTTACCAGCTCTATGTGGGAAGGGAATTTCGGACTCTGAAATCTCATTCATTTTCCCACCGTAGGGAGTCATCCACATTTGAACGAGTTCTGCTTCTTCATCGTTAAGCCCATCAAATACCCTTTCCAAAGCAACTTGAGGAATAGGATCCTTCACATAGTCTGTTTTTGATTTGAAAATTTCTCTGAATATTCTAGACTTCCTGTCAAGTAGTACGTTCAGGGATTCTCCATTTGTGAATCCAGCAAAGAAGAGGACAGATTGAATCCAGCTCATCTCGATGCAGTCCTCTTTCACCAAACCAAGCTCAGGGAAGCTCTCCTGCATCATTGGAAGGAGCCTATCAACTCCGCCAAGAAACAAGGACTCGAATATAGCTACCATTGTTCTCTTTTCATCTACACTGAAATTAAAATTTCTTAAATAGATTCTGATATATAAATCTTCATGAAGCTTATCTGCTACGTACTGCCATCTGTTAATGATGTTTGTTGCATTTTGTTCTGGAGTTCGAATGACAGAGAATATAGTCACAGTTGATGGAACATCAACTAACTTTATTTTCCATGCAACAATGACTCCGAAACTAGCTCCTCCACCACCTCGAATGGCCCAAAATAGGTCTTCTCCCATTGCTTTTCTGTCGAGAAACCTGCCATTAACGTCGATTAAGTGCGCATCAACAATGTTATCCGCAGCAAGGCCAAATTTACGCATCATGAAACCATAGCCGCCGCCACTAAAATGTCCACCAACGCCTACAGTAGGGCAAGCTCCCGCTGGAAACCCAAGTGTTTTACTTTTCTCGGCAATGCTATAGTAAAGTTGGCCTAGGGTTGCACCAGCTTGAACCCACGCCGTCTTAGCTTCCACATCAACTCTGAGTGAGCTAAGATTTTTCAAATCAATGATTACAAAAGGGACATCAGAAACATAAGAAAGACCCTCGTAGTCATGGCCCCCACTTCGAACTCTAATTTGCATGCCATATTTTCGGGAACAATTAATGACTGTTTGAATGTGGGATACTTGTAATGGTGTGACAATGACTTGAGGTTTTGGAGTGATCGGAGTCGAGAACCTGCGATTTTGTATCGAAGAATCCAAGATGGACGAATATGATGAATTGTTTTTGGTGTAAATCACCTTTGAAATGGAGGTGGAGTTCCCCGAGTTTAGAGAAAGGCACTGAAGAAAATTTTCATGGTGACTATTGGACGAAGTTACCGAACAATGAAATGATAAGAGAAGAAAAAAAACAAATGGGAGGATTATTGAAGAGCTAGGAGACATCATTTTTGTTGGTGTTTTGGTGCATAAGTAGATCAAATTAATCCCTTATTTATATAGTACTCGAGAGGATATTTGGTTCATGATTCTGACATGTGATAATTGATGAATGCATGAATCATTGCTCCCCTGTGAGAAAATTCTAGCATCTGGATAAAAAACAAGAAAAAATATAATAAAATAAAGGCTCTTCTAAACAAAGTATTGCACGTAGTTTCGAATATTACTAGTAATGGACACTTCACCTTTGAACTTCGACCAAGAGTGCAACTCTTTTCTTTGTTTTGATTCCTTTCTCTTTGTTTTGGTAACTTGTGGCTTGCTAATTCATAGAGTACGGTCATCCTACAATCTTGATTAGTATTTTAAATTTATTAAATTGACAAGTCAATAGCCACCGCATTGAATTTTATTTTTCTACTGTAGGAACTTGACATCCTTGGTCCCTAATTGAATTCCCAAATTCGTCGGCCAAATCGGACTGAAATTTTCTTCAATGAGATTAATTAATAATTATTGAAATTCTTTCCTAGCAAAACTATAAAAAGCCCAGTCCACAATTTAACAAAATAAAACCCAGCCCACAATGGAAAGGTTAGATTTATGAACATTATAAAAGTTTTCAATTAGAATAACAATAAAAACACAAATCTTTTTATACAAATAATGGATATAAATATTGTAGCATGATAGTAATAGTAATGGTTGAATGAAAACATAATATAAGTCTACCTTGCAGTTCCCACTACATAAGAATAAAAGTCTAATCACTATTCTTCTTCAACCATGGTGAGTAATTGGAGGGATGCTTTGTTCATTTTTAAAGAAATTACCAGGATCCACCATAGTCTTCACATAAACCAACCTGTTGAAATTGTCCTTGAAATATTTAAGACCCCAAATACTAGCTTGTTTGTATCCTGTGTAACCTTCGTTATTCGTACCTATGTCAAGATCCCTGTAATTGATGTATGCTGCTCGAGGATTTTTGGAAACATAAGGAGCTAAATAACTGTACAAATTTCTGATCCAATTAATATGCCTTTGAGATGCTGCAATTCCTTCTTCTGTCCATACCACTAAGTGTTCAATTTGATATATGTTACCAGCTCTATGTGGGAAGGGAATTTCAGACTCTGAAATCTCACTCATTTTTCCACCGTATGGAACCAAGAACAATTGCGCCGTCTCTCCTTCTTCTTCGTAAAACCTTTCGTATATCCCTTCCAATGCAATTTGCGGAATAGGTTCCCTTACATAGTCAGATTTTACTTTCAAAAAGCCTTGGAGGGTAGTTGTTCTTTCAAGTAATACATCCAAGGATTCTGCATTTTGGATTCCAGAAAAATAGAGGACAGATTCAATCCAACTCATTTCGATGCAATCTTCTTTCACTAAACCAAGCTCAGGGAACTTTTCCTGCATTAGTGGGAGAAGTCTATCAACCCCACCAAGAAACAAGCCTGTGATTAAAGCCAACATCGTTCTCTTTCCTTTTGTAGGTCCATTCACTCTCCTTAAGAATGTCGCGAGAAATAAATCTTCAGGAAGTTTATCTGCAACATGTTGCCATTTGTGAATAATCTTGGTTGCATTTTGTTCCAAAGTTCGCGGGACTGTGAATACCGTCACAGTTTGTGGAATTGTGACGAGTTTTATTTTCCAAGCAACGATGACACCAAAGCTAGCTCCTCCACCTCCTCGAATGGCCCAAAATAGATCTTCTCCCATTGATTCTCTATTCAAGAATCTACCCCTAACATCAATCAACTGGGCATCAATTATATGATCAGCGGCAAGCCCATATTTACGCAACAACACACCGTACCCTCCGCCACTAAAATGTCCACCTACACCCACAGAAGGGCAAATTCCG
>CP135547.1:3485730-3532896 GCA_032402905.1 Khaya senegalensis | reverse complement strand
GCCTACAAAAACGTAAATTGTTGTCTCTCGCTCTTCTGCCGAAGCGGAATATCGTGCCATGGCCTTTTCAACTTGTGAGCTTGCTTGGCTTAAGCGTTTGCTTCATGACTTGGTAGTTCACCATCCTCGTCCTATGCATCTATATTGTGACAATCAATCTGCTCTTCACATTACCCATAATCCAATTTTCCATGACGCACGAAAAAGACTGAAATCGATTGTCACTTGATTCGTGAGAAGTATCGTGTTGGTCTTATCCTTCCTCTCCACATACCCGCTTCCTCTTAAGTGGCCTACATTTTTGCCGAGGCACTTGGACGCGATTTGTTTCATTCCTTTGTTCACAAGTTGGGCATTATAATTCTCCATGCCCCCACTTGAGGGGGAGTATTACTTAATATTTGTGATTATTTGATTTTCGTGATTGATATTGTGTACAACTTAGGTAAACAGATTACATTCCCTACACATAGTAGTCTTTTGCTATATATGCAGGCGCTACTCTTTGTAATGAAATATGAAAAGAAAATAGATGATTTGATCTCTAAAATACGTCTAACTTATCACTCTCTCTCTCTCACTCAATCTCTCTGCATGAGAATACATCTTCCTCCTGCAGAGAGAAAGGGATTTTTACTTCTTTTATTAATTTTTAGTTTTGAAACATGACTCTATTTGAGGAATACTTTGTCTCATGTAAGAAGACATACCTTTGAATGTTTTAAAAAATAAGGAAATACAAAAAAAATTGGGGAGTTGAGTCCTTGTAACATTTGCCTAAACAAAACATGACAAAATGGGCCTAATCTTTATGCCCATCACGACAAGAACTCCTTATTGAGCCTTGAATGATAATTGAATCAGACTCTGTGAACAAGAGTCGTTCTCGTGCTAGATTAGGATTTACCCAACCCAATTACGACCTTTAGAAATTTGCATTAAAAATTGGTTTTTTTTTAAATAGGTCATTTTACCAACTCAAACTTTATTTTGGCTAACTCCAAAAAGTAAAGTTAATTTTGTCCAAAAGGCATGGTTCTGTACCAAAATACCCTTATTTTACAATTTTGTCTGGTATCAATTTGAAAAATTCAACACTTGCAAATTTTGTTGAGGGAAAAATACAAGATATCGAGAATCCCAGTATTTTGTCCAGATATCATAATAAAACATCAATAATGTTAATATTTTATTATATAATTCAAAAAAATATCATTATTTCTAGTATCAAATTTGAAATTCATTTCATTTTTTTCCAAAGTTTGTAATGAAAAATTGTCCATAAATTTTGATACAACATGAATATAAATAGACTTTTTTTTTTAAAAAAAAATTGTATTAAAATATTACGATATTTTTATGCAATATCGAAATTTATAGAATTGAGAAGTTGCTACATTATTATTACATTATGAATTTTCAAGAGGTGATAAATTATTTTGCCCAAATAATTAATAGTATACAATTAATATTCGACATAATAATGTGAACTTGCTTAAAAGAATTCATGAATTTTTATAGATCATCACTTAGTTGTAATGAATTTATGTGGGTCAGATGTAAACAATCATGTAAATGATGACAGTGAAAACATGAAACAACATTCTCAATTGAATAAATTTTTATATTGTCTAACAACATTGTAGCAATTTGAGCATACAATTAATAAAGTTTATTTGTACATGCATTGTAACAAAACCCTGTAACATTTTCAGTTGAAAAAATGAACTGATTTTTGTATTGGATACTATAAATTTCAACATTTTGTATTTCGATATTTTGACAAGATTCTCAACATTTTGCTGAGAGTCTTGATTAAATATCAAGATTTTTAAAATTTTATCTTTTTTTCTTGATAAAATGTGCACATGCTAACTTTTACAAATTGAGATAAGATAAAATTATAAAGTAAGAGTATTTTGGTGTAAAATCATATTTTTAGAAAAAATTAAGTTTTTATTTTTAAAATAGACCTAAATTAAGTTTGACATTGTAAAATGGACTATTTAATAATAATAATAATAATAGAACTCCTTAAAGATCACAAATGAAATGTTGGAGAGGTAAAATCTTAAAAGAAAAAGTAAATGGGTCAAATTTTAGAAATAATTTATAAATTAAGAAGGTAAAATAAACTTTCTAAAAGTGAAAGTTAGTTGAAGCATACACAACTCTATTTTATGACTATAAAATATAAATATTTTATATATAAATTTTTTTAATTTGTTGTGAGACTCAGGGGGCCAGGACCGCTCAGGCACTAATGTATGCAAATCATCAGTCCTATGGATGGGTTGAACAGAATTTACGCATTTGTTTAATTTAACCATGAAAACCTTGTACTGTGGAGATTCTTGAAACTGGTCCTCGTAGAATTATTGAAGAAGCTTTTAAAATGACAGTTAACCTTCTGCAATGGCACCCAATATAAAAAGAGCCTGTCCATGAGCCCAACTTCAAGCCCATAACAATTAACTGTTAGCGATTTACAATCCACAATTACGATAAGCGGAAGAGTCTAATATAGATTTGAAAGCAGACATGTTTCCTTATGGAGGGAGATACAAATCTCTCTCTCTCTTTAAGGTAGATATGTTTCTTTTTACAGGAGGGACACGTCATCTCTTTTATTTCTTTTATTTAGTTTTGAAAGATGCATCGTCTCTCACAGAAGGAGACATGTCCCTAAACATCAGAAAAATAAAAGAACCATAACAAAAAAAAATAAGGGGTTGATTGACTAGATCGTTGTGGGTCGTGCCTAGGCTACATGGCACGGTAAGCCTAACCTTTAAATCCAACACGGTACAGGGCCTTGAATAACAATCAAACCAGTGCCTTTGCTGACCAAACTCAATTGGAACCTTTTGAAGTTTGCATTAAAGAGAGTGGCCGAGTCAGAAATAGAAAGAACAAGGGTCAAAATATTAGGGAAAAAAAAAAGTTTTGGGCCACAATTTGGAAATAATTTATAAATTGCAGTAAAATACACGCTTTTCTTTTTAAAATTGAAAGAGTTGAAGTATAAAAACCTTTAATTTATAATTATTAAAAATTATAAATAAATAAATATATATATATATATTAATTTAAGAGCAGAATCTTTCTAGCATTCACAACAAAAATGACTAGCTTTTGAACTATTGACCATTTTTACTACAATTCGATAATAATTTACGTTAGTTATATTATTTTCTTTTATAAACATTAAATAAAATTATACTGAAGTGAAAATAATTTTTTAAGAGAAGATTTTACACTGAATTACAAAGAAAACACTCAGAATATTTCATACAAAACAATTTATAAAAATTTTTGTCAACAATTTAAATTATGTATATAATAGGGGATAAAGGCTACCTTATGCTACATTACTCCTTGTTAAGAAAAAGATTTCCCAACAGATATATCATTATTAATTAGGTAGCTATACTAATTTAGTAGTAAAGGTGTAATAAAAAGATAACCGAGGACTTTCTAATACTTATAGTGTGTTTATCCAAAATTAAGTGGATTTGACTCGCTATTGTATTTTGATCCAAACATCATTAGTAAGTATAATACTTGCTCTATCTCATTCATCTTAACCACATATTCTCATGTCCAATTTTAAGTCTCTAGATTATGAATCCTCTAACCAAATTATGGGGTAATTAATTCAGTGTGTATATTATTATTTAATATGATATTTTATTACAATTAAATTTTTGTCTACAGGGCCTAAACTTAAAGATAAAACAAGGATCCAAACCCATAACAAAGTGATTAACAGCACCTTAATCCATGACAAGACCACTAAGGGTTCCAAGCAAACAATATCAAACTTAAAGGAAAATTATTATTTAGCTATGTCAAAGGGGAGATTGTGTCCTCAAAGAGAAGAGATCGACCACATATAAGAAAGAATGACAACCATCTAATAAATTTTAAGGAGATCTTATTACCAAAAAGTGAGATATTACTCCCAGAAAAAGGAGAAACTTCGCTGTTGTGAAGCATATTATTGCTTCCTAGTGAGATCTTGTACTTAGGTGTATAAATATTCATGACAAAAAGGAGAAACTCTTTTAAATTGAGGCCTATGAACTATTTTCGACGTTTGACCCTTGAATGTGCAAGAATACTCATAGAAAGGGAAGTAGTTTCCTTAATTTGTTGGAAATATATAATTACCTCTTAAAGATAAGAACTTGACTACAAAAAAGAAGCGGAACAACTAAGTCCCTCCACAAGGGGCAAGAACCTAATCATCTACAAAAAGAAGAAAGGCAATCCAAAATTCTACTCTGGATGGGAAGTACATGTGACAAGATTTTAAGAAGTCACGGATATTATGTGGCATCTATACTTTAACACAATAATTTAACACTTATCAAATGGATTACTTAAACATTAATCAAATAAAAGGTTTAATATAAAATTCAAAATTCTATTGACATTGTAAGTTGATTAATTTTAGTTATGTAAAAACTTTGTCTTTTACAACAGGGAAAAAAAAAAAAATCAACGAATGATATTATTTTTTCTTGAAACCAAAAACATTAATAAGGTAAGTTACTCTCCATATAATATAAATTTCAGCAACTGATTTACTAATCGGAGGATTTTAGCTAACAAATTTGTCAGCATCTCTAACCTCATTTCTCTTTCACAAGGGAGAGTAAACATCAATGGGTTAAAATAAGACACGTACACAGATTTTCACACAAGCAAGAGTGAAAAATTGCATTAATATTATTAGTATTATATATGCCTCTGTGTGTGTGTGTGTGTCCTCTTTTGCAAATTATGTTAGTCCAATTATAAGATAACTGTATACATTAGTGTAATACTTCATATTATTTTCCTTTTGAAATTATTCAAAAAATTTCGATCAATTGAATCTCTCAAAGTCTTGAATCTTGCATCTTACCCTTAGAAATTGAGCGGTGATTATTATTGGAGAACTTCGTTCTCTTATTTTTCTTAAAATACTTAATGTGGATAAGGTAAATGAAATGATTTTCACCTTGATGGTATTGATCACATGCATGACTCATGACTTTGGAACTAAGCTACAGAAAAGTAAGATTCTTAACGTGATAAAAGAATTTCTAATTAAAATTCAAGTTCTCGAACTCTCTGCCGCCTATATTTCGATGTTAATTTCTTTGTCCATTTTTATTTTTTGTCTGCTAGAATTTTTTTGAAATTTCAATCGATCAATTGTATTAAAAGGCAAGGCGGCGGTACATGCATAAGCGAAAGGTACAAACTAATATATATATATATATATATATATATGTATGTATGTATGTATGTATGTATGCATGTATGTATTAAGAGAGTAAAGCTAGACTTTTTAGAATATATATGCATAAAAATTCATGAGCAAGTCATCACAAAGCAGGAAACTGGCAATACCCATATGCGCCCTGGCAAATTTTATTTTACTTAAATATGTCTGGTTGATACATAATGAAAATTATTAATATAATATCTCTCTAAGGTTACAATCTTAAAAGTTGCTAGGAAAAAAAAGAAAAAGAAAAACCATAATAAAAATTTATTGAAAGGGATATTTTATTTTGCATTGCCTAAGCGTAAACATGTTTAATAACCCTTTTTCTTCCTCTAAGATGTAATCGGTGGGATGCTTTGTTCATTTCTAAAAAAATTACCGGGATCAACCAAAGTTTTCACATGTACCAATCTGTCGAAATTGTTCTTGAAATATTTTTTGCCCCAGATGCTAGCTTGTTTGATGCTTGTGTAACCTTCGTTATTTGATCCTATGTCAAGATCCCTATAATTGACATATGCTTCTCGAGGATTTTTGGATACATAAGGAGTCATGTAACTGTACAACCTTCTAACCCAATCAATGTGCCTTTGAGATTCTTCTTTAGTTGATTCTTCTTTCCAGTATACATAGTACAAAGTTTTGTATATGGTGCCAGCTCTATGAGGGAATGGAATTTCAGACTCCGAAATCTCACTCATTTTTCCACCATAAGGAATCATCGTCATTAGAGCGTTTTTTCCCTCTTCTTCATAAAATCTATGAAATATCCCTTCCAAAGCAGTTTCAGGAATAGGTTCCTTCACAAAGTCAGCTTTTCCTTTGAAAGGTTGTTTGGAGCTAGATGCATTCCTATCAAGCAAGGACTCAATGTTTTGTAATCTAGCCTGGAAGACGACAGATTCAATCCAGCTCATTTCGATGCAATCTTCCTTCAGCAAACCAAGCTCGGGCAAGAACTCCTGCACCAATTGAAGAAGCCTATCAACCCCACCAAGAAACAAGGAAGCTATCGAAGCTTGCATTGTTCTCTTTCCTTGTGTACTTCTGGTTAAGCCCATGCCAATCAATAAATCATCAGGAAGTTTATCTGTAACATACTGCCATTTGTGAATGATCTTTGTTGCATTTTGTTCCAGGGTTCGGTTGATTGAGAATACAGTAACAATAGATGGAACATCTACAAGCTTTATTTTCCATGCAACGATGACTCCAAAGCTAGCTCCTCCACCTCCTCGGATGGCCCAAAATAAATCTTCTCCCATCGATTTTCTATCCAGAAATCTACCATTAACGTCAACCAAGTGAGCATCAACCACATTATCAGCAGCAAGGCCGTATTTTCGCAACAAAAAGCCATATCCTCCCCCGCTAAAATGTCCACCAACACCAACAGTAGGGCAAACTCCCGCTGGGAAGGCAAGAGTTTTACTTTTCTCAGCAATTCTATAGTAAAGTTCACCAATGGTCGCACCAACTTGAACCCATGCTATTTTCTGTTCTACATCAACATTGATAGAGCTAAGTTTTATCATATCAATGATGACAAATGGGACATGAGAAACATACGATAAACCCTCGAAATCATGACCACCACTTCGAATCCTAATTTGCATGCCATATTTTTTGGAACACAATATGGTAGCTTGAACATGGGATACGTGCAATGGTGTGACAATGACTTGAGGTTTGGGGGTGGTGGGCGTTGAGAATCTAAGATTTTGTATTGTAAACTCCAAGACAGATGAATATGAAGAATTGATCTTGGTATAAATTACTTCAGAAATAGAGGTGGAGTTCTCAGAGTGAAGAGAAAGGCATTGGACAAAAATCTCATGAATATTTCCCGAAGTTGCATGAAGATCAGCCGTAGTTGCCCAATAATGACAAGATAATAGAACAACAAGAAGAAACTGGTAAGTAAGAGTCTTCATTTTTACTGATGTAGTTTGGTGCATATGAGTGTATGACAACTCTCCCTTATTTATAGCACTCGATTTTGTGCTTGTTCAAGTTTACGAAATCTACCATAATTCCATTTGTCATCCATAAATCTTCGAACTTTGATCAAGTCAGTTGTCCTTTTTATATATATATTTTTATATATATTTTGAAAGGTTCTTCTTTGCTCCCTTCTTCCTCTATTTAGATAAGTATGAGTGGCGTGCTGACTTTTCTTCCCTTTCAATTTGTTGGATAAAATTTTAGTTCAGTCAACAGTAAAAGTTTATTTTATTTTTTCCATCTCATGTTTCAAAATTTACCCATTGTTTAGTAAATTGTAAACGAACGATGTTTTACGAAGTTGGGACACCAACATACTCACTGACAAATGGGCTAAATAACTTACTGAAATATATATATATATATATATATATGGTCAACAAATATTAGTTAAATTTTAAAATTGAAACAGTCAAGAAATTTGAATAAATGAATCAATCAACCGTTTACGGTATAATTTGATATTAATGGCAAAGTTTATATGATGGATATAAGCGGACTCCTTCGAAATAATTGAGTTTTATATGTTAAAGAGGTGACCTTGAGAACAAATAGCACACAGACAGTTGGTTAAGATTTCTAAAATTTACTTTAAAATTAATTTAACAATAATTTAATATTATAATTCACAGGACCCCCAAATCAAGAACTTGCCTAGGATTTAAAAAAAATTAAGAAAACTGAGGGCCACTTCTGGCTATATCATTGCTTTGCTTTTTTTAGAATTTTTTTTTTAAATAACAATGATAATTTATATATAAATTAACATGAAATAAATTAATTAATTAGTACTGCAAGCGAAAAGTCATTTTTACAACAATGTCTTTTATAAATAAAAATTTTTAATTATTATTAAAAGTAATTAAAGATGGTAGATCAATTTTACGTTCCATTGGTCATTAGTCAATATCGTAAGATACAATATTATGACATATTTTTGTTTGATACCGTTTATAAGGTAATTAATTTGTTATTAACAAATCAAAGTCTTACCTACCATAAAAGTTATTTATAACAACATATTATATTTATTATAAATGATAAATTTAAAATGACATATAATTATACACTGTAAATACTTATAATAGAAATAGAGTTAAAATATTTATTTTAAGAATTCCTACTCAACCATTCATAAAAGAATTTATTTTTTCCTTAACTTTTAGCCGCCACTCACATCTTGGACTATGCTTTACTAATTTTTTAAAAAGTAGTATTTTTGTGAAAGCTTTCACATATTTAAAGATTTGGTTAGGTCTTGAATTTATTTTAGAATGAATTTTTATAATATTTTACGGTATCAATTTCAAACTGTTCTACGCAATGCTTATCAGCAACTTCCTCAGACAAGTATATACATACATACAAATATATATGTATATATATAAAGCATGACAACATGAGGTATTGTAAGATTTTAAAGCGTGCAAAAAACATTAATTATCATAACTATGTTTTCATTGTTATTAAAATGTATGTTTGGATTGAATATGGTATAATTTTGCATTTTGTTTATGCAGGGGTTTTAAATTGAATAGAATAATCTTTTTTCAAGACTCGGACAATTAACAGGAAAGGAACTTTGTTTTGTTTTTTTTTTTTTTCTTTCTTTACAGATACTTGTTCATCACCCTTGCAATTACGATTTCTCCTTGTGTATTGTGCACAAGGAATTGAAGTTGAACGTTTTATTGATTATTTATTAATAAAATTTTACATTAGTCTAATGTATTCATCTGTATCGATCTATTAATACCATAGTTGCCATTACAATATTTATCAACCGTTAATACTTATTAATATGTAATCCATTAAGTGGGTGATTTTCTTCTCTGACTCGTGGATCGCGGCATATTCATCTCTATCATTACAATATTTTAATGATATAATTTTTTTTATTCTGTTAAAAGCCCTTTTTGTTCTAGTTACAAATTGCTTAAAAAAAAAAAAAAGTAATGTGAAATGATATATTAACAACACATCAATCTATATAGTAACTTGTATATCACGTTAATGTTTGATACACTAATATTTAATTCTAAAACTGTTATGCGAGCACATACATATACACACATAAACACCTAATTCAACTACGAGTATATATAAAATTATATAGTTGAAAAATAAGAGCGAAATTATACTTTTTCTAGTTTTTAATTTATTAATTGTATTCTATTATCTCAACTTTTATAAATATATCAGTATAAATAAATTTTATCTGTAATATTACTCTATATAATAATGCAAAAGTCAGCAAGAGACTCATCCATATTCATAATGAATGACTTGGTCTCCACTTAAATTCATCCCTTACCAAAACTCCTTGTTTTGCTCCCTCTTTGCTTATTTAGATTAAACATTATACGTGCGCACTCTTCAATTTGTTATATAAGATTTTTGTTTAGTCAATATTTATGATTTATTTTATTTTTAATTTCCATGTTTCAAAACTCTACTTATTATTCAAAAAATTTTAAGTAAACAATATTCTACGAAGTTAGGGCATGAAATATGTATACTTGTTTGTGATTTTTAATACTTATTTCAACTGATAAAATATTTTAAGGTGATATAAAAAATTCAAGATTTAAATTTGGTGGTAAAAAAAAAATTGGAATTCAAATTCGAAATAATATAAGCCACCCAAAATTTAAATCTTGCTCACAAAGATTGGAATGAGAGTTTAATTAATATTTTTTAATATTTAATTTATTAAATTTATTTATATTTGAAATTATTGAGTATATTTATTTTTTTAACTAAATGTGATTTTTTCAAAAATTTTTAGGTCAGAAAAAAAAAAAAAACACTTTTTTATAACATAATTTTTTGTTGAATCTAAAAAGTTGAATAATTTTATTAAATTTATTCTAAAAATATTCTTACCTAATTAATTTTTTTTCTTTTTTATTTTAAAGGCATATTTATTATTATTATTATTTATCAACTCTCATTTTCCTTCAAATTTTTGTGCATTTTTTTTCCTCTAATTAGGAGCATTCTGATAATTCTATAATAAAGTATGAATGGGATTTCCCCTACACTTAAATTGATGTCACAATTTAAAGTAAAAAAATTAACATTAAGGACATCTCACCCAATATATAATATTTTATGAGTAATACCATTGTACTTCATTTGCTTAAATAACTAATTTATATGTATAGGAGTATTCATGTTATATTTGTATATTTAGTATCATATTCATTATAACCCAAAAAAAAGAAAATTGATGATATAATGTTTTCAAATAATTTTCATTTGCAACTGACATTAAATTTTCATGATCACTTGGCTACAAATGCATTTACATAATATTAAGAGGCTACCCACCCTTATCTTACAATATTCCATTACTAAGAAAAAGATTTTCCTAGCAGATTATTGTGATTTATATATTGGTTTATTGTTTTTAAAAATATTATTTTAAAAATATTGCTAATAGATTTTCTTAGTAGATTATTGTGATTTGTCTATTGATTTATATGATAATTAACTATTATTTTCAAAATAATATTAAGGATATGAACTTTTTGTATAAATTATGTGATACAAATTGATGTAGCGTGATAGATACTGATTGTATACATATATAAATTAATAAAAATAATAATTTAAATTATACAACATTCAATAATAATATTCTATCATTTTGTATTTCATAATTATATAAAATGGTTTGTATCTTTAGTGTTGTCATTTGAAACATACACTCAATGTTAGACTAATTCATTATGATTTGGTCGTTGGACTTTCCTAACCAAAATGTCTATGGAGTAAATATTTATGTAAATCGATCTAAAGTCAATGTATTTGACAATGTTGGTTTCGTTAAATCATGCCTTGGAATTTGTTGCCCTATCCTTATCCTATTTATCTTAACATGATGTATAAAGTCTTGAATCTTATGTCTTAACTTGAGAAATTAGAGCATGCGGTGATTATTATAATCGATTTATCTACTATAAAAGGGTTGTGTTGGCGATGTGAATAGAAATTGATAATAATATAAATTATTATTATTATTTTTACTCTACACATCCCATAAATTTTAAAATAATTCTTATTTTAACTTCTTACGGAAAGTATATTCGTTTTCCTCTACACACTTGTAACAATATTCATTATAAAGGTTCCGGATATCTTTGCTTGAAAGAAAAGAAAATTGCAGAGAAGAATAACGACAGAAGGAACGGGAGAAATTGGAAATTTATTAAGATCACAGATTATCATTTGCACTCGGTCAGGCACAGTATTATTATTATTATAGACTAATCTAGAATACTTTTAACGACTTTTGGAAGATTCTCAAAACTGACTAACAACCAACAAAATATATAACTGCTGGAAAAGCTAACTTTCAACTGAAAATACAACTCAGCATTCTCTTCGACTAACTTCTGCACAGCTCAGAATAAATGAATGCTAGCTCAGAAACCTTCTTCGTCGTCATAGCAGATTCATACTTTATTATTCATAGCTTCCAAAAATAATTTGTTTGAAAATTTTTAAAAAATATTCATGATCTTATTAAATGCAATGCAATATTCACTAAGAATCCTACTTGAATTTATTACTGTGTATACGAATAGCCATTATTAAAAGTCCACAGATCCCTGTATGCAGTTTTCAATCCACTTCTCCTAAATGCGGGATTCTTAAAATTAGGAGCATAAAATGTTTGACGATATTTGCTTTAATCGACTATAATTCTTATCCTATTTATAAGTAATAGTTCCGGTTATGAATTTTAAGAACATATTTACTTTATTCTTATCACTTCACAACATCTTTAAACTTGTTATTTAATTCTCAGTAATATATATATATATGGATTGTTTTTTGTAAATTGAAGAATTTACATTTTTTAGTGTTTCCAATTTCTCAGCAAATATCTTTATTGTATTAAAGTACAAAAATGATAAGTTGTACATAGAATTTGTTAAACAAAAAATTAAATTAAAAACTGCATAATCAATGTAGTTCTTTTAAAAGATTGACATTTGCTTAAGTTAAATTATTTTAAACACTGATGTATTCCGTGGCCGACAAGCATGGTAATCTTTGAAATTTCATCGTGATAATGACAGATCATTACAATTGTTGGTCTTCAATGAGGAATTTCTAGTAAGTGCGAATTATCAGCTCGCGTTGATTATGTCCTTGTCCTTTGTAACTGATTGAATGGTGTGATGAAGTGTTCGGATCGTGGTGATGCGGAAGAATATCTAACTCCTACAGTGGTATATTAAAGCAACTTATTTGAGGGAGTGATATGCAAACCAACTGGCCGAGGGATGCTTGGTATCGTTTGCAAAATTATTGATATGTACGTTTGGAAAATGTTACTTCAATGACTCATAGTGGAGCCTTTCACAGCAGTCGAAACCAATAGCAATTAATCCTAATTCGAAAAGAGCAAGCCCATGACTGATCCCAATACTTCAAGCCCATAATATTTACTTATTAATGAGCTTACTGCTTATCGAATTAAACAATCCAAATTATTTTGCATGACAAGGAGCAGAAAAGGTAATTATTTAATCAGTTGACAAACCAAAATATTCATTAGACCAAATGGAATGATGCAAATCATTATTGATAGATTCGTTGTAGCAAATATTAACTAACTTTAAATTAATTGATCAAATTAATTAAAATAACACACTACCAAATAAGCAAATAAAAGAGATAAATAATTTTAATATGATTCAAATTTTCAAATCTTATATTTACAATGTCATGTTTAGAAACAAGTAATTCACTAAAGAATAAATGATTATAAATATGTATAGATTTATATAAAATAAAATTTTCTCTTATTATTATCATTGTTGTGTTGAATCTTTATTAATAGGCTTATTTAATGAAATTTTTTCACTTTGACACGTCGAAATTTTTTTGACAATTTTAGTAAATTCCCCTTACTTGACACTGTTGAACTCTCATCAGCTAGTTCAAAATCTTTTGAAAAATTTTTTATTTGTCTTCTAAAAAATAATATCACAAACATTTTAACCATACTTAAAAGATTTAATATCTAATTTTATTAAAATAGAAATTATAGACTCATAATTTTTATAAAATTATTTTTAGTTTAAAGTATAAAAGAAAAAAATTAATAATTAAAGATATTATATATTTATAG
This sequence comes from Khaya senegalensis, assembly GCA_032402905.1. Classification (NCBI taxonomy): domain Eukaryota; kingdom Viridiplantae; phylum Streptophyta; class Magnoliopsida; order Sapindales; family Meliaceae; genus Khaya; species Khaya senegalensis. The sequence goes on along the minus strand of CP135547.1, from coordinate 3,519,463 downwards.
TGAAACCCTAAGCTTTATTTAAAGAATATCTTTATTTTCTAAATCTAAAATGAATATATCTTTCTAAATAGGAAGGACTCTCTTCCACTTAAAGTTTTTCTTTTTAGATAATTCTTTTTTTCTTTGACTTGTAGATTTGCCAACATAAATTTTTTAATTATACTTGAACTCTTATTTTGTTTAAAATAACTAGAAAACTTAAATTTTTGTCATAGAAGAATAAAATTGAGATAAATAGTAAATTATCTCGTTTGTTGCAATAAAAATATTAAAAATAGATATTTTTAAAATAATACCAACTTATGTTAACTTTTTAAATTCTAATAATTAGGAAGCAGAAGTTATTGACCAAAACACATGTATTCTGTAATGTTTTTATTTTAATATGTCATGTTGATACGTAATGAAACTTTATTGACAGGGACACATTTCTACTCGGAAATTAAATAATATCTAATCAGCCTTTTTCTTCCATGAAGATAAATATAATTTGTCCCAAATTCTAGCTTGTTTGATGCTTGTGTGGACTTTCTTATTTATTTCGATATTAAGATCCCTGTAATTTACACATGCTGCTCGAAAATTTTTAGAAACATAGGGAGCCATGTGACTATACAACCTTCTAATCCAATTAATGTGCCTTTGGAATGCTTCAATTCCTTCTTTTTTTCGATTAGCTAACTACACAATTTTGTATTTATTACCAGCTCTATGTGAGAATGGAATTTTGGACTCCAAAATTTTACTCATTTTTCCACCGTAAGTAATCGACGACATAAAACCAGTCAGTCCATCTTAAAATCTATGAAATATCTCTTCCCAAGCAATTATAGGAATAGGTTCCCTGACATGGTCAGATTTTACTTTAAATAACGATTTGGTGCTTGAGTGTTGAAAATTGAAATCAATCCAGGATAGCCATTGAAGACACCTCAACAAACATGTAATCACAGGTGAATCATCAGGCGTTGTAACTAATTTCGGAGATCAAGCAAGCAAAGACAGAAGGACAACTTGCAAACCTGCCTTCACCCACCTAACCTGTAATTGCAACAGATTGAACAAAGAATAGACAGCAAACGTCAAGACAAATTCACTTTGTATTTTTTGAATTTTAATTACAATTATATACTAAGGCAACATCAAGCCCATGCCTCTATATATATGTAATGTTTTACAATGAAAGAATGAGCCGATTGAATACACTTTTTATTTATACATCTGTCTGTTGCAAAGCTCTATTTTCTGCATTTTCTTGCATAAAATTAACTTGGTATCAGAGCTAGGTTATGGCAAACCCTGCAAATGCTAGTTCAAATACCTCCATTGTTCCTCAAACTCAACAAAGTCAAGGCAACTTATCCTTCAGTGCACCCATCAAGCTTAACAGATATAATTATCTAGTCTGGAAAACACAAGTACTCCTAACCATTAGAGGAAATGATTTAGAACGATATATTGATGGGTCAAAAAAGATTCCTGAGAGGTACGTTGCAACAGAAAATGCAGAAGAAGGTCAAGCTTTCATTGAAAATCCAGATTTCTTGCTGTGGAAAAAATAAGACCAATTACTACTTAGTTGATTGCTGTCTACTCTCACTGAGAATGCCCTCATTTCCTTCACGAATTGTGTTACTTCTAAAGAGCTGTGGGATGCAATTTCAAGGCTCTACTCATCTCAATCTCATGCTTGAATCATGCAACTCGAAAATCAGTTACAAAACACAAAGAAGGGAAGCTTGACAGTTAGTGACTATTTCTAAAAAATGAGAAGCATTGCAGATACCTTAGCTATCATGGGCAAAAGCATAAGTGAAGAAGACTTAGTTGAGCACATTCTTAATGATCTTAGCTCTGAGTATGATGCCATAGTGGTCAATATCTTTTCAAGGCTTGAATACATGATGTTGGAGGATGTCTTTGCCCAGTTGCTTATCTTTGAAGGCAGATTGGAATAAAACATCTCTGTTGAGGGAGTAAAAATCGAAGCTAATTATACTGGCAATAGCAGTGGTAACAACAGTAACTGAAACCATTAAAAAAGGAATAACTCAGGAGGGAAAAACCAAGCACCACAAGTTACCAGAGGAACTTTCCAAGGCAGAGGCAGAGGAAGAACAAATCAGGGAAGAAACCAAACAAAGCCCACATGCCAGATTTGCAACAAAAGAGGACATTTAGCAAGTGCTTATTGGTATAGGTTTGATCAAGACTATGAACCCGAAGGCTCCAACAATCAGGGACAATCTTCAGCAAACACAGTAACACAAGAGCCAGTTGGAGAAGAAGGGTAGTACTTAGACAATGGTGCTACCAACCATGTCACAAACGACCTTAACAACCTCTCCATCAAAAGTGAATACAAAGGTGAGGAAAAACTAATTGTAGGTAATGGTCAAAGGCTGAAAATTCTGCACATTGGTCACAACATCATGCATACCAACAAGCACACACCTTTAAAATTGAAAAACATTCTTTATGTACCACAAATCACCAAAAATCTATTAAACATATCAAAACTTGCAAAAGATAACAACCTCTTTGTTGAATTTAATAATCTTGGATGTGCTGTAAAGGACAAAAATCAAATGGTGGCTAAAGGTGGCCTTTACTTGTTGAAGAAGAAAAAGAGGGAAAGCAAAGACTTTAGCTTAAGAAATAGAGTCAATAAAATCAAGTCTGTTCAGTCTTGTACTTCTCTATCTGCTTCATCCAACTTTGGCAACCAAAGAAACTTAAATTTAGTCTAACAATCCTTTGTCAACAGAGTCAAGAAAAGTTCAGAGTCTTTCGTAGATGGTTTAGGTCTTCTTCACAGGAGATTTGGTCATCCACATGACCAAATCCTGTTGAAAATTCTATTTGCCTATAAGAACCTTAAACCATTCAATAAAAATCAGTTTCATCATTTCTGTGAGGCATGCTAGTATGGAAATAATCACAAGTTAAACTTGAAATCTAGCACATCAAAAATACAAAGATCTCTAGAAATCCTATATGCTGACTTATAGGGACCTGCCTCCATTACATCAAATAATGATCATAAATTTTACCTAAGCATTGTTGATAATTACAGCAGGTATACTTGGATATTTTCCTTGAAAAATAAATCATAAATAACTCAGACTTTCATTGATTTTAAAACAAAAATAGAGAGGCAGCTAGGATTAAAGATTTTGATCCTGCAAACAAACATGGGAACTGAATTCAAACCACTAGAATAAACATTGAAATGTGTAAGTATCATTCTCAGACACTCTTATCCATATACATCCATTCAAAATGGAGTTGTAGAGAGGAAACACAAACACATTACTGAAATTGGCTTGACCTTATTAGCACAAGCAAATTTTCCCACTAAATTTTGGTGGGAAGCTTTTGAAACAGCAGTTTACCTAATAAATAGACTCCCAACAGCCACCTTGAACTTCAAGTCACCATATGAAATCATATACTATAAGTTTCCAAACTATAATTTTCTTAAAACATTTGGGTGTGCATGCTACCCACATCTTAAACCCTATAATCAACATAAGTTAGATTTTCGCACAATTAAGTGCATATTTATAGGATACAGTAAGGACCACAAAGGGTATAGGTGCATGGACAAGACTGGAAGAGTATACACTGTCATACATGTTAACTTCAATGAAATAGACTTTCCTTACAAAGCAGATCAATTAGATATTCAGAAAACTCAAGTCAGTTCCACTCTAAACATGTTTGATTACTCACAACTCCTCCTAGTTCCTCAATCAGTCTTCACAAATGCTAGTTCAAGTAATTTGCTATCTGAAGCCACTCCATCAACAATAACAACTGAGCAAGAGAATTCACCACAGTTAAGTAGTCCTCAAATGCCATCAAACAGGTCTGAATATCCTGAAGAAATCCAAGAAACCAACATAGAAACCATACTAGAAATAATTGAAACCATACACACTGAAAATAAAGAAAGACAAACAAGCAATATCCATCCTATTATTACTAGATCGAAAGATGGAATTTTCAAGCCTAAATTGTATCACATTGTAAGAAAAACTAAAGATAAGGATTATATGCCCGAGAATGCAGCAGAAGCTATGCTTGACAGCAAGTGGAAACAAGCAATGACAGAGGAGTATGATGCCTTGATTAACAATAGAACTTGAGTCTTGGTTCCAGCAAATCCAAACATGAAAGTAATCAGCAACAAATGGATATTCAAACTGAAGTATAATCCAGATGGTAGTGTGGCAAGACATAAAGTCAGGTTAGTTGCAAAGGGTTATCATCAAACTGTTGGAGTAGACTATATAAAAACCTACAGTCTTGTAGTCAGATCATCAACAATCAGAGTTGTATTATACTTAGCAATCCATTTCGGTTGGCAGATAAGATAAGTTGATGTGCATAATGCATTTTTGAATGGAAGCATAGGTGAAGAAGTTTACATGGAACAAGTGGAAGGATTTGAAGATTCTAAAAGACCAGCACACGTATGCAAACTCAACAAGGTGTTGTGTGGTCTAAAACAGGCTCCAAGTGCTTGGTATCAAAGGCTAAAATCAGCTTTGATAAGCTGGGGCTTTACCAACTTGAAGTTTGATACTTCTATCTTCATTTCATCAGGTAATCAGGGAATTGTCTTAGTGTTGATTTATGTTGATGATATTCTTATTACAGGGAGTGTGGACACTCTTATACAAGATACAATAAACAAGACAAACAACAGCTTCTTCTTAAAGGACCTAGGACTACTTCACTATTTTCTGGGAATTGAAGTCAGAAGAGATGCACAAGGAATGCATTTATGTCAGACAAAATATTAAAATATCTACTGAAAAAGACAGGGATGCTCCAATGTAAAGAAATGACCACACCAATGAGCACTTGTGAGAAATTTGCAAAGTTTGAAGGAAAGGATTTCGAAGATAAGATACTATACAGAAGCCTAGTGGGAGCTTTCTAATATCTCACTCTAACCAGACCCGAAATAGCCTATAGTGTGAATAAACTTTGCCAATTTCAAGAAAATTCGAAGGAACACCATTGGATAAGGTGTAAGAGGATCCTTAAATACCTCCAAGGGACTAAGAATCATGGTTTATATTACTCTAAATCTGAAAAGCTAAATCTAATAACATTTGCATATGTTGATTGGGTAAGAGATATAGATGACAGGAAGTCAACAAGTGGTTATGCTGTTTTCTTAGCTAGGAATTTGGTATCTTGGAGCTCTAGAAAATAAAGAACTATCTCTAAGTCTAACATCGAAGCTGAGTATAAAAGCTTGGTAGCAACAGCATCAGAGCTGGCTTAGATTAATTCTTTCCTATCTAAACTAAAGATACAAACTGATCAAAAATCAGTTTTGTGGTGTGATAACATGGGAGCAATCTCATTAGCTGAAAATCCTGTGTTTCATGGTATATCAAAATATATTGAAATCAACGTTCATTTTATTCGAGATAGACTAGCAAAGAGAGAATTAGCTATTAGATATGTTCTTACAAGAGATCAAATTGCATACATATTCACAAAGGCTCTCTTAAGTGAAAGATTTGAAACCCTGAAGAGCAAACTTAGTGTTTTAAAAGAAGGCTAAGTTTGAGGGGGAGTGTTGAAAATTGAAATCAGTCCAAGACAGCCATTGAAGACACCTCAGCAGACACGTAATCACAGGTGAATCATCAGACGTTGTAACTAATTTCGGAGATCAAGCAAGCAAGGACAGAAGGATCACTTGCAAACCTGCCTTCAATCACCTAACCTGCAATTGCAACAGATTGAACAAAGAATAGACAGCATATGTCAAAACAAATTCACTTTGTATTTTTTGAATTTTAATTACAGCTGTATACTAGGGCAACATCAAGCCCAGACCTCTATATATATGTAATGTTTTACAATGAAAGGATGAGCCGATCGAATACACTTTTCATTTATACATCTGCTTACTGCAAAGCTCTGTTTTCTGCATTTTCTTGCGTAAAATTAACTTTGAGTTATTCCTATTAAGCAAGGACACTATGTTCTGTAATTCCGCATAGTGCAGGATTGATTTAACTTAGCTCATTTCGATGCAGTCTTCTTTAACCAAAGCGAGTTCTGGTAAGCTCTCCTACTCCAAATGAAGGACCCTATCAATAGCCACCAAGCTTTGGAAGGATCTTCGTTGCTTCCTTTTGCCTTTTTTAGATTAATTATTAGTGCTGACTTTTCTTCCCTTACAACTTTTTGTATAAAATTCCGTTTAGTCAATAGTTATCATTTCTTTTATTTTTATTTTCCATTTATCGAAACTTCGGATGTTATTTAACAAATTATAAGTAAATAATAATTTGATCTACAAAATTGGGATCTGATTGACAAAATTCTACGCGAACATTATGTTAGTCAACAACAAAATGAAAACAAATGGCACACAATATCTCAAAATTTATAATATATATCACAATAACATTATTGGGTTGTAAATATATTTAAATAGAATAAGTGTATTTTGTTGTGAATTCAAAGATATATAAGTTCAAATTGAGATAATACAAGAGATATAGTGTTCGGCATTTGAGTGAGAAGAAAAAAAAAAAAAACCCTGAATCGAATGGCATGAATGGTCTCAAGTTCAAATTGTGGTTATACTAGAATCAAAGGGAGACATATTTACTTTTTTATAAGATATTTTAAAAAAATGAATAAATATATTCAAACTTATCGAAAACAAAATAAGTATATCTCTTCAACAAATATTAGTGATTGTTATGATCTTTACCAAGAAATTAATCCTCAAAGAACCTTTTGCATAAATGAATTACACACAAATCATAAAATCAAGAAGACAATCAAGTAATGAATGAAGAAAACATAGAAATTACGTGGTTCGTCGTGTGACCTATATCCACGAATCATAAAACCAGTAAACTCTCTTTAATCAAGAACCAAGATTACAAACATCAAGAGAGAACACTTAACTTCACAGAAAACTCAAGAACTCGTCAATCTATCAATTACAGATCTCGAAATCTTGATCACAAGTAACTAACTTTATCAGCTTTATATACTCTGTTCCTAAGTTTAACAAACGCAGCAGAAACAGAATAACAGCCAGTCTGAGACAGAAGCCAATGAAGTTTGGACACGTCATTTAAAATCCTTAAGTTCCCCCCATAGAAGTACTGAGAACACCCTCCAACAGTGATCAAGTTTCCAAGTTGAAACAGCCAAGAACATTAAATAGATGAATCAAGTCATTAACTGTCTACATAAGATTGATAACAAAGTTAATTTATATGATGGAATTACATGCGACCTTCATGAAAATACTGAAAACTGTATTACTAAATTGATTCTTCTAGTCATTCGAAGAGGAATAAGAATAATACTTCATGTACGAATTAATAGACCTAAAAAAATAATAAGTAATTTTAATTAAAAATATAAATTTGAATAACAATATCATGAAATTTGATTAATAGTTTATTGTACTGAATATCACTTCTCTTATTCAAATTAAGTGTGAATCAAAATCAATCACATCTTTTATATTATCTTCAGAGATTCTATCGATTCTATTATTTATAATAAAATTGACTAGCTTTTGTTTTGGAAATCAAAAACAATTGTCGAACTGTGATTGTCTTGCCATAACAAATTCCTCAATAATCCACATTAGATTCTCCAAATTTTTTGCATTTACTTTTTCTATACTATTGTCGTCAAATTTCCTGGTGAATGGTATGAATGTGGTATTAGGTATGTATATGTATACAAGGGACTCTATTCTCTCTTGATTTTTTTTTATTTTTATTTTTTAAATATTTAGTGATATATGATATAATTAATAATAGAGGTCTCAAATTGTAAGTTAATTAAATTTACCAATTAACTTCACATTTTATTTAAAGTTAATGAATAATAATAAAAAAATAAAAAATAAAGTATAATTAAATATAATATTATATTAAAATCTAAGCTATTTGTTATTAGTTATAGCGTTAGTGTAATTAGATGCAAAAAAATTAAAATAGAAATTAGCATAGCCTAGTCCATATATAATATAGGCTACCCCTATCTTATGTTGCTCCGGTGCCAAGACAACACTTTCTTAATGAATTGTTGTGATTTGTACTGTGATTTATTGTTATTAATTATTTCAAATATATACATAAGTTATTGTAAATACAATGAATTGTTTGAGTACCGAGGACTTTCTTTCTTAATATTGTATATTGTTTCGTTTCAAACAAAAGGAAGTACGGTACTAGTCTCTCTGCTTCTGCTTCATCTCGACTTCTTTAGTCTCAAATTTTTAGATCTTAAATGTTACAATCTATTTTTGTTTACTATAATTTCTGATCAGAACTCATATATCAAACTTACTTTATAAAGATTCTGCAACTCTATATTTCGTTGTTAACTTCTTTTTCCACTTTTCTTTGTTCACAGTTTTTGTTCGATACTAACGAGCAGATGCACAGAAAGAAAAAACCGCTGAAAGATTATTGCATTAAGATAGCAAGACTTCTTATGCAATACATGAAAATTCATGCAGTAAATCATTCCAAAGCAGAAATTTGTGGAATATCCACATGCGTCGAAGCATGTTTTATTTTGATTAATGTTTGATACATAACGGAAATTTAATGAATCTGGATCCTGGGGATATAGATAATGTCTAATCAACTTTCTTCTTCCAAAAGGATTACAGTGGTGGGATGCTTTGTTCATTTCTAAAAAAATTACCAGGATCGACCATAGTTTTCACATGAGCCAACCTGTTAAAATTGTTCTTAAAATACTTTTTGCCCCAAATGCTAGATCGCTTGTAGCTTGAGTAGCCTTTGATATTGTTTATTCCAATATCCAGATCCTTGTAATTGACATATGCTTCTCGTGGATTTTTGGAAACATAGGGAGTCATGTAACTGTACAGCCTTCTGATCCAATCAATATGCCTTTGAGATGTTCCATCTTCTCCCCATGCCACAGTATACAAAATTTTGAATAAGTTCCCAGCTCTATGCGGGAACGGAGTTTCGGATTCTGGAATCTCACCCATTTTCCCACCATAAGGAATAAATGCCATAAAAGCGCTCTGTCCCTCTTCTTCGTAAAATCTATCGTATATTCCTTCCAAAACATGTTCAGGAATTGGCTCCTTCACATAGTCAGATTTTATTTTGAAAAACGATTTGCTGCTAGAATTCCTACTTAACAATGCGTCCATGGACTCCCCATTTTGGAAACCCGCATAGAAGAGGACTGATTCAATCCAGCTCATTTCAGTGCAGTCTTCTTTCACCAAACCAAGCTCCGGAAACCTTTCTTGCATCAATGGAAGGAGCCTATCAATACTACCAAGAAACAAGGAATCGAATACAGCTACCATTGTTGTGTTTCCTTCTATACTTGAGTTCCCAATCCTAAGTAAGAGGACGTCAAGAAATAAATCTTCGTGAAGCTTATGGGCAACATACTGCCATTTATGAATGATCTTTGTTGCATTTTGTTCAAGGGTTCGTACGACTATGAATGTAGTCACAGTTGATGGAACGGTAACAAGTTTTATTTTCCTTGACACTACGACTCCAAAGCTACCTCCTCCACCTCCCCGAATGGACCAGAATAGATCTTCTCCCATTGATTTTCTATCAAGAAGTCTACCTTTAACATCGACTAATTGTGCATCAACAACGTTATCAGCAGCAAGACCAAATTTACGCAACATGAAACCGTAACCTCCGCCACTAAAATGTCCCCCAATGCCCACAGTAGGACAAACTCCTGCTGGAAAGGCAAGAGTTTTACTTTTCTCCGCGATTCGATGATAAAGTTGGCCAATGGTGGCACCGGATTGAACCCATGCTGTTTTCTCTGCAACATCAACACTGACTGAACTGAGATTCGTCAAATCCAAGATGACAAACGGAACCTGAGAAACATAAGATATACCCTCAAAGTCATGACCGCCACTCCGAATTCTAATTTCCAAGCCATAGTTATGAGAGCATTTAATGGTTGCCTGAACGTGGGATACGTGCAGTGGTGTGACGATGACTTGAGGTTTTGGGGTGTTGGGAGTCAAGAATCTAAAGTTTTGAATAGAAAAATCCAAGACGGATGAATATGAAGAATTCTTTTTGGTGTAAATTACTTTAGAAATGGAGGAGGTGTTCTCAGATTTCAGAGAAAGGCAATGAAGATAATTCTCAAGATGATTGTCGGCTGAAGTTGCATGAATATTAGCTGAAGTAACCACACAGTGAAACGGTAATAGAAGAACAAAAACACATTAGAGGATTGAAGAGCTAGAAGTCTTCATTCTGCTGATACTTTGTGCATAAGAGTTCATAAAGCTCCCCTATTTATAGTATTGCGAGAGCAGATCTCGTTCAATGTTCAGAAAATGTGAACGTTTTCCATGGTTAAGCATTTTTTCTTTTTTAATCAGATCTCAAAACTATGCGTGAGAGTGAAGCATCTTAATTTTGATTTTGTCACTATTTAATATGACTTTTTCTTTTTTATTTTGATGTTTTAGTTGACTACATCGAGTTTCCTCGATGATTCACAAACATGATGTTTAATATATCATATGAGATTTTATCCTGACGGATATAACTTCTAAACTACTGCATTACGTTTCCTCGGTCTATAGCTGAGATATCACCTTCGCTGAAACATCCCACCCAATTATATTAAAACACAGAAATAATGACTTTTCTTTGTGGTGATCCCCAACATCTAGTATATATTAAATTTATTCTTCTTTTTGACCGTCGATGGGTATTTAATATTCACTTTTAATTTGTATAAACTTTCTTGTAATTTTAATTGGAGATTATGTTGTATGTATTCATATCCCTTATCTTTTATAACCGAGGTAGTATTTATGGGATATTTTTTATAATATTTAATAAGACAAAGTATGGTAACTTTTTAAGAAGGAAATTAAAGAATAGACGTGATAGGGAGCAAATCTTATAATGCCTTTGTGTTAGGGCTGTAATTTAAGTAAGATTTGTTAATTGGGTACATTGATTTCCGGGAATCACAATTTCAGATGATAAGATGTAAAATAGATAAGACAAAAATAGAGAAGTTCTTTCTTTCTTTCTTTTTTTTAAATCTAATTCCAAAACAAAATATAAAAAAAATATATAAAAGAAACCAAAACAAAGTAATGCTATATGTCTTAATAAGTATAAAGAAGATCATCAATACCAAAAAAAAAAAAAATCTCACATAATATAAATTTTAAATTAGAGTTCTCTTATTATTTGAACTTAATTAATTTTTTAAAAATTATTTGAAATGTGCAAAATTTATTCATTAAGAGGCAACAATTAACTTGATTGGATTAAATGAGATTTGGAATGATACATGAAAAAAATAAATTGAAAGTGCAAAATGATTTTACATTGTTTAACTATTAGTGTACTTATCGAGGCATGATGATAAGATAATTGTTAGAATTTTTAGGTTATTTTATTTGTGAGCAAAATTTGATATTTTAAATATTTTCTTAAATTGTATGAAGATAAATATTTAATAGCATCAAGGTAAAGTTATTAAAAGGGTTTTAGAGACTTGATCAATGCTTAATAAGTGCAAGTGCTCAAACAACTCTGAAGAATTGAAATCAGAATGCTAAGGCTCGATTGGCACTTGATTGGCACTCGATTGGTGTTCAACCTGTGTTTGACTAGCGTTCAAGTGGCTACTGCACAAAGATTTAGCGCTCGACCTCTACTCGACAATCGCTCGAGTGGCCAATTTACTTGGGCGGACCACTGGACTTCCGCTTGACCAGCACTGTAAAAAATATAAAATTCTAACTTGACTACATCGAGTTTCCTCGATGATTCACAAACATGATGTTTAATATATCATATGAGATTTTATCCTGACACATATAACTTCTAAACAACTGCATTACGTTTCCTCGGTCTATAACTATGATTTCACCTTCGCTGAAACATCCCATCCAATTATATTAAAACACTGAAACAATGACTTCTCTTTGTGGTGATCCCCAACATCTAGTATATATTAAATTTATTCTTCTTTTTGACTGTTAATGGGTATTTAATATTTATTTTTAATTTGTATGAACCTTCTTGTAATTTTAATTGGAGACGAAGATGTATGTATTCATATCCCTTATCTTTTATAACCGAGGTAGTATTTATGGGATATTTTTATAATATTTAATAAGATAACGTATGGTAATTTTTTAAGAAATAAAATAAAGAATAGACGGGATAGGGAACAAATCTTACAATGCTTTTGTGATAGGGCTGTAATTTAAAAGATCTGTTAATTGGGTACATTGATAATTTCAGATGATAACATGTAAAATAGATAAGACGAAAATAGAAAAGTACTCTTTTTCTCTCTCTCTCTCTCTCTCTCTCTCTCTCTCTCTCTCTCTCTCTCTCTCTCTTTTTAATTCTAACTTTCAAAATAAAAAAATAAAAGAAAACAAAACAAACTAATACTGTATGTTTTAATAAGTATAAAGAAGAACATCAATATCAAAAAAAATTAAATTTCACACAATATAAATCTGAATTAGAGTTCTCTTATTATTTGAACTTAATTAATTTTTCAAAAATTGTTTGAAATGTGCAAAATTTGTTTATTAAAATGCAAAAATCAACTCAGTTGAATAAAATGAAATTTGGAATGACACATGAAAAAAATAAATTAAAAGTGCAAAATAAATTTTGCATGGTTTAGTTATTAGCCTACTTCCCCAAGTAGTATGGTAAGATAATCCTATTAAAAAGTAAGAATTCTATTACAAGAAAAATTTGTTAATTTTCATGTTGTTCCCCCTTTTTTAAAACCGCTCTATTTATAATAGTTTAACAACAGTTGCAGAGTCTCGATAGTACTATAACTCTTTATTCTAATATGACCTTGCATAGTTTACTCCTATTCTAATATAATCTTGTAAAGTTTATTTTTAATTATATCATATTGAACTCATCTCTTTATTCCATTATTCTTTTAACTCGTACCATCAAATTCATCATCAAATATGTTTTGGAGTAGTTGCTTCTAGCCTTCAACAACATACTAGATCGATTACTTCTAGAGGTAAAATTAGGCTTGGTAGATCCATCTCTGCTCAATTATCTAGAATTCTGGTTGGGTGTCGTATGTATAGTTTTAAAAGATCTTTATTCATACTCGCCAGTGTTCATGCTCAGTATTGTTCACACACGATACTGCTCATACACGGCACCATTTATATATAAAAGTATATGACTGTTATATTGTGAAATACCATTGTCCAGAAACTTACCGCCAAGAAACTTCTAGATAAAATGCTGTGTCTAATTTTTATTAAAACGACTTTCTTGAATGACGGGAAGTTCTTGATCTTATCACGATTAGATTGTCACGTATCCACTTGCTTAGTTCTACTAAAGATTTTGCTGAAAAATGAAAGGTTTTTGGTTTTACCAACTAATCTATGTTAACAAGTTTCTCCTTCCTTTTTCTTTTTTGACTTGATTTCTGCTAGTCTTGATTGATTTGCATATTTTCACTAATTAGTAATTCGTTTATCTGCATTACAATACTCTTGTGCCATGGCTGGTAACTCAGTAAACATTGTTGGCATATTCTTGGCCTGTAAGTTATGGATTCTCGCTGACTATAAACAACCGTAATGGCGGCCAAGGTTAAATCGTCCATTCATACTACTTCCACATTGAATGAACTAAATAGTTTGTAAATAATCTATCTTTCCCTAGACAATAGGTGTGCTGGCGAGATCTGATAATCTTTAGCCCGTACAAATTGACTGATGAAAACCTAACTAAGTTGGGCAAATTAAGAAATAATCACGGTCTTAGTTTTTTAAACCATTTATATGCAACTCCAATAAGTGTCAAGGAGAATACTTTACACATCATTGATCCAGCTACTGTCAAGCTTGAGACTTTTTTCTATAGCTTTAAGTGAAATTCACTGACAATCATTATTTATGTATATAGGAGCCTAATTTTTCATAATTTAGTAGCATTGCCTACCATACAAACATGACAATAAAAATATTATATAAATAAAAATTTTAACTTTTTACAATATTTAAATAATTATACTTACTATATAATTACAACAATAAAGATATTATATAAATTAAAGATTTAAACTTCCATCATATTTAGGTAATTGTGTCTATTATATAATAATAATAATAAATAACAAAGGTAAAAATAAACATTACGCTTGTTTACGTGAATAATTTTCAAATTATTTGAGTAAAAATCACAAGTAAAGATAGAAGAATTTACTATAAAAAGTAATATTATAACTCTTCTCTAAATATAAAGAAATATAGTTGTAGAACTCTCTCTTTCAAGTATTTGAAATACACTCAAAATAGTATTTATTATATTACTTTGAGAGAAATTGTGAAACTGTGGGATAGATGGAGATTAAGAAGGATTGAGTTGGGATTGGAAAAAAAAAGTGCACAAGCCACCTAATTTATAAGGGTAGAAATGGAATTGACAACCAATCAACATATCTCTCTTTGCCTTCCAATTGCAAGCAACCTGAAAAATTTTCCAATTCAATTGAAGTTCCAATTATGAGTTTCAAAGCTAATGCCCATCAAATTTTATTTTAAATAAAAAGCCACCATCCATTTGCTTGAAGCCATTAATATGCTCCAATTTCTACCTAATCATGTGCAACATTCTCCTACTTAAAAACTTGATTGAGAATTAATCATATCTCTATGTCATTCTTTTTATCTTGTTATTTTATGCCGTTTACTTGTCTACTGAGTCACATGAGGATTAACACCATTCAAACTTATTAATATTAACTTGCTTAGTCAAAACATCTGCTAGGTTGTCTTTGGTGTATATTTTTTGCATGTTTAAACTTTCAAACATCACCACTTCTTGTCTTGGAATGAAAAGTTGAATTCCTTGCGTTGTGGAAAGCACTCTGATTATTGCAAAACAAAATCATCTTTTCTTGTTTGCAGCCAAGTTCTTCCATAAACTTTTTGATCTAAATTACTTCTTTACATACTTATGTAGTTGCCATGTATTTTGCTTTTGTTGTAGATAATGCTACCATAGTTTATAATTTTGAAACCCAACTTATAACTTTTCTTGCAAATATAAACACATAATCAGTAGTGAATTATTTTTATAAAAGGTCACCTCTATAATCTAAGTCTATGCAGCCTCTGACAATAAAATCTAATTCTCCAAAGCATAATACAGCATATAAGGTCCCCTTGACATATCTCAAGACCCTCTTATAACATTCCAATGCTCTTTATCAAGATTTGTCATAAATCAAATAATTGCTCCTATTGTTTATGCAATGTCTAATCTTGTATATATTATAGTGAGCATTAAGCTTATCACTAATGATGCATATAATATTCAAGACATTTTCATCCTCTTTACTTTGTTGCTAGGACACATTATTGATGATAATTTGTAATTTATAAGAAAATATGTGAAAATTAGCTTATGGTTTTGCATATTAAAGCGTCATAAGATTTTATTAAAATAATTTTTCTAGAAAAGCCAAATCTTCTTACCTTTTATGTCTCAATGAATTTGCAACCCTAGAATCTCCTTTACTAGCTTTAAATTCTTCATATCAAACTTTCTAAGTAATTATGCTTTTAATTCTTGGACTTAAGCTTTATTAGGGCCTCTTACCAATATGTCATCCAAATACCACAACAAATGGATTAAATTATTATCATCAGGCCTCTTGAAATATGCACAATAGTTTAAATTTAGTTTGTTGTATCTAAGGCTAATAATGAGGGAGTTAAATCACTTATACTAACACACCGTGCTTGTTTAAGACTATACAAAGATTTGGTTAACCTACAAATTAAATTCCCTCTTTTTTTTTTCTTTTTATAAAACCTTCTAGTTTAAGCATGTAAATTTTTTTTGCAAGTTCTTTATAAAAAAATGCAAATGTCACATCTAGCTAGTCTAAATATAGGTCAAATATAACACATATAACTTTGCTTGTTCTGACACGATACTGCTTTCATTTGATCATTGTTATTCCATTTGATCTTATAGATCTTAAGTCTTATGCTTATGAAAAACATTAATTTCCTTTTATATTACTGCCATCCATAAAAATGTATTTGAGTTACTCATTATTTAAAAAGTTGATGGTTCTCTATTTTTTGTTAGAAGACAGTATGTAACATTGTTCTTCATAATGTATTTTGATTGCCAAGATAATGTTCTTCTCTCGCAAGTTAATCATCGAACTTTTAATATTGCAAACTCAACTGATTCTATTTCGTGTTTCGGTGTTATTTTAGAAAAAAATTTTGTGTTCTAATTTCTTTTCCACCTAAATTGTAGTAGTCTCTGATTCCTCTTCTTTAGTACTATCATCACTTTTCTTTTATAATTTATCTTTTACAAATATAACATCTCTATTAATGATTAGCTTATGGATAGTAGGGTCTCACAAGTAACTTCTTAATGTATGGATATTGAAGTAGTTTACTAACTTATTAGTCCACATATCGATTAATGTCTTCAATTCAATTGCTATTGATGGTGACCAATTTATCAAATAACAAGTAATATTAACTACTTTTACCCAAAATGACTAAGTAATTTTGTAGTTCTCAACATTGCCATGGTTTTTTCTAGTAGGATTCTATTCATCCGTTTTGTTACTCTGTTTTGCTGGGAAATATATGCTATAATGAATTGCCTTTGATGTCTTTTCTTGGACAAAATGCATCAAACATGTAAGTAAATTCTCTTCCATTATTCATCCTAAGACACTTAATCTTTTTTCCTTATTTGAATTCCACTCATGCTTTGAAGGCTTAAAAGATTTTAAATACATATGCTTTTTTCTTGATTGAATAAAACTAACATATAGTAAAATAATCATAATGAAAGACATAGAGTATTTTCTTTTCCTAAGAGCATAATTAGTGCTTATTAAACATCTAAATGAATTAACTCTAGAATACTTTTGTATATAAAACTAAATATGCTGAACTTTAACCTGTACTATATACTAAAAGTACACTGCTCAAAAAATGGTAGAGATACCATTTTGAGACTAGAAAGTAATCTATACTTTAAGCAAAACTTCAAACTCTATTATAATATATACTCAAGCTTTTAATGCTATATCAACATTAATTCTTCTTTAAAATTTATTGATGTAACAAATGCTTCTACTTCTTATAGTGGTTTTTTTTTTTTTGTATCATGTATAATTTTTTAACTACTTTCATTACCTTTATGACCACATGAGCGCCACTTATTATCTTAATGATCTTATTTTGTAATAGGGTTTTATATCCAATCTTATCTAATTATCCTAGAGACAATATATTCTCTGAGAGGCTTTTCAAATATTCTACCTTTTGGATGATATGAGGCATATTGTCCTACATTTTTATTTTAACAATCCCAACATCAACAATCTTTAAGGCATAATTGTCTTCAATGAACACAGATCCTTCTGACATAAGTTAGTATTGATGAAACCATTCTCTCCAAAATGTCATATGCTATGTCGCTATTGATCCATAAATCAAACATCAACAAACTTCTTCATACCTTTAGTGATTATTGCCATATTGCTATGCATGACTTATTCATTTTTTGAGATATTTGCCACATTTCTATGAGAGTAAGCATTTGGTTTTACATTCTTAGTATTTGTTTTTACATTCTTTGTGTTTTTCAAACACTTCTTTTTCATATGCCTAATCTTACTGTATTTGTAGCATTTAACTTTTTTAGTTCTTGATTTTGATCTAACATAATTTTAACTCCTACTATAGCTACATTTCATTGATCTTTCTCTTGTCAACAGTAAAGCCTTCGCTTGTCGCATTGTTTTTCTCTTGTAATAGAACTGCTACTAGATCATTGAAAACTAGGTTGTCGGAGTAGTTATCTTGAGTTGTCAAATTAAGAATGAATTGATCATACGAGTATGGTAGACTTTCAAGTAAAAGCTCAACATATTTATATCACGCCTTAAAAAATGTTGAATAAATATGTGAATATTGTAATAAATATTTTATATTTTATCGTGTTTCAATGAAGACTAAATTATTAAAAAAAATTGATAAAATTATATAATTTTTAAATATTTATGGTTAAATAATTTTAGAAATATTTGAGGTCATTTGAAAAATTGAGCAAAAGTTTTTTTAAATATCCAACATTTTCATTATTTTCAAAATGAGCTCACCTATTTCTTCCTCTAGATTTTACAATCACTTTTTCAACGAACCTCTTCACAACTTTTGATCAATGCAATTTTTGATTCACATAATCTTTTTTAATGTTGCCATTTCATATTTGCAATCCTTACCTCAATCTGACCTTTGATGCCAGTGATGCACTTGAGTTAAGTAAATACGCCTCTAGGATAAAATGAAGCACTTGTATTTGCCTACGTTATGCACTGACAAGAATCAATGGTTTGTTTCTGTAGATAAACAAAACATTGATGTTTTGATGCAAGAAAATATACATTAAATATAAGAAATTTTAGAAGAATTGTGGGATAAAGTAGAAGGAAGTTTGGTTGTTCTTATTATCTCTCAAAGCCATCTCATACCTCTTTTTTATAAATATGTACACAACCCTTTATAGAGACATCTCTATTCATGGTATCCCTTCATTTATGACTATTAGATAATATTTAAATTTAATCTAGAGCGTTGATTAATCAAAATATGAAACAACACATTGAAGGGTTATGTCTCTTTAACTGAAGTTACGACTTAGTGCTGCAGCACTACATATTACACACAAAACAGAATGTTGGACACTGCGGCCTAGCGTTGCAGCGCCCAAAACGTGCTGGGCACTGCAGCCTTCTGCCCCACATATAATACATGCATAGGAAACATAAAAATTTTGGCCTTTTATACATAAATGAAACTTTGGCTTTTCTTGTATATATATACTCATACATACATGCATTATTGTTGAAAATGATGTTTTAATCAATGCCCTAGATTAAATTTAAGTATTATCTAATGGCCATAAATGAAGGAATACCATGAATAGAGATTTCTCTATGAAGGATTGTATACATATCTATAAAAAAGAGGCATGAGATAATTTTGAGAGATAATAAGAACAACCAGACTTCCTTATACTTTCTCCCACTGTTCTTTTAAAATTTCTTATATTAAATTCATATTTTTTTGCATCATAACATCAGTATTTTGTTTATCTGTAGAAATAAAACATTGATTCTTGATAGACTTGTAATATTTAAAGATATTCAGGTTTACTTTTGTCAATGCATAACACAGACAAACATAAGTGCTTTATTTTATCCTAGAGACGTATTTGCTTAATTCAAGTGCATCATTGGTTTGTTGGAGGCAAATAGCGTCTTAAGGAAAGCAAATATTATGTAACTTGAAGCACATCATCTACAGATTTGTTTCTTATCTCTACACATTATATTGTTATTATTTGCTATTATTCATTTTATCAACTTCAAGATTATTTCTTCCTCTTCTCATACTTCACTTTTCAAATTTCTACTTTACTCTACACACATCCCACCAACACATTCTAGGTTAATAATTGAACGGTTATCTTTGAGTTCTTGATTGGATTAAGTTGCTAGGTGTTTTTGTCTTCACTGCTGAGATTTAATTGCTGATTGACCATGATAACAATCTGGTGATCTTTGATTGTTAAGATCGGTTATTTGATTGGCCAGTACACTATCTTTTATTTGTCTTGATTTTAATCTTGGCATAATAATGTATAATTTATTTTGTATTTCATTTTTTATTTAGTAACAACCAATTATATGTGTACATTTGTTCAATAAAAATTTAGATAAGAGAGAATTTTGACCTATAGAATTCTTCTTATTATGTTCACATCTACATAGCATATATAGTGCAACATTAAATATTTTACTGGAATATTGGAAATTTTTTATTATAAGGGTAGTAATTTTTGACAAAATTCATCTAATCGAAAAAAATCCATAACAAAATTTAAAGATTTAAAATGACATAAAATAACATAATTATTAAATCCAATATAATACATTAATAATTATGTTGGGTTGAAGTTTAATCAATCGTGTTGAATTCGAATTAAAGTTTTACACATATGAATCCATTTATGACTTAGTTAATAATTTGAAAAATTTTATTATACAAATTCATTTATAATTTAATAAATCTATATTTTTCATATTTAAAAAAATAGTTATATATATATCATGTTTTAAAAGAAGTTTAATTATATTTAGAATAATATTAACTTAGATTTTAGTAGATTATACCATAATTATTATAGAAATATATTACAACACATATATATATGTTAAACATACAATAAGATTTAATTTTATTTAACTAATTAATAATTGTGTCGAGTTAAAATTTTTAATTTCTAACATCACTAAAAAATGGATCATATTCAAATTGGCCTTTATTTGATAAAACACATATATCTCAAGAGAATTAGAATTATAGCTCCCAACTATAGGCAACGATTATTTTTTTTTTATTATTTTTTTTAAGAGAAGATGACCATTAAATATGTTCAGTTAACATGTAATATACAACAATAAAGTAATCCAATAGGAATACTAGTTTTATTACCTTATTTGATAAAACACATATATCACAAGAGAATTAGAATTATCAAACGTTTTTATATTTAATAAAAATGATAACAAAATCAATAAATTTGAACCACGCGGTATTATCAACCACCACACTTTCAAGGAGTTAAGAACATCGCAGCTCATTTTAATTAAACCTCACTTGAAATTAGTTATAGCAATTCCATGTTGATTTTGTTCCTTCGACATTTCAAACGAGCGATTGAAGACAAATGTAAGACGGTACACGCACAAAACAAGAGAATCTACAAATAAAAGAAAAAATAAAATTAAAAAATTATAAAAAAAAAAAACTAAGAGAGAAAGCAAGACGAGTCAGACTCTATATACGCATAAAAATTTATGCAGGAAATCATTACAAAGAAAGAATTTGTGGCCATATGCGCCCAAGCAAATAACTACATTGTACAATTGACAAATAATAGACATTTATTGAAAGCAATACTTTAATACGGGATACATAGGAGTGAACAAAATTTCTAATCATTTTTCTTCTTCCACATAGATGAAAGAGGTGGGATGCTTTGTTCATTTCTAAAGAAATTGCCGGGATCGACCATAGTTTTCACCNAGTAACTTCTTAATGTATGGATATTGAAGTACTTTACTAACTTATCAGTTCACATCTCTATTAATGTCTTCAACTCAATTGCTATTGATGGTGACCAATTTATCAAATAACAAGCAATATTAACTACTTCTACCCAAAATGACTAAGTAATTTTGTAGTTCTCAACATTGCCATGGTCTTTTCTAACAGGATTCTATTCATCTACTTTGTTACTCTATTTTGTTGGGAAATGTATGCTATAATGAATTGCCTTTTGATGTCTTCTCTTGGACAAAATACATCAAACATGTAAGCAAATTCTCTTCCATTATTTGTCCCAAGAAACTTAATCCTTTTTCCGTATTTGAATTCCACTCATGTTTTGAAGGCTTAAAAGATTTTAAATACATATGCTTTTCTCTTGATTGAATAAAACTAATATCTAGTAAAATAATCATAAATGAAAGACATAAAGTACTTTCTTTTCCTAAGGCCATAATTAGTGCTTATTAAACATTTAAATGAATTAACTCTAAAATACTTTTGTATATAAAGGTAAATATGCTGAACTTTAACCTGTACTATATACTAATAATACATTGCTCACAAAATGGTTGAGATATCATTTTGGGAATAGGAAATAATCTTTGTTCTAAGTAAAACTTCAAACTCTATTATAATATATGCTTAAGCTTTTGATGCTATATTAACATTCATTCTTTTCCAAAATTTATTGATGTAACAAATGCTTCTACTTCTTATAATGTTTTCTTTTTTTATATCATGTATAATTTTTTAATTATTTTCATTACCTTTACGACCACATGAGCTCCTTTTATTATCTTAATGATCTTGTTTTGTAATTGGGTTTTACATCCAATCATATCTAATTATCCTAAAGATAATATATTCTTCAAGAGGCCTTTCAAATATTGTACCTTTTAGATGATATGAGTCATACTGTCCTACATTTTTATTTTAACAGTCTTAACACCAACAATCTTTAAGGCACAATTGTCTTCAATGAATACAAATCCTTCAGAGATAGGTTAGTATTAATAAAACCATAGGTTAGAATTGATGAAACCATTCTCTCCAAAATGTTATATGCCATGTCGCTATTGATCCATAAATCAAACATCAACAAACTTCTTCCTACCTTTAGTGATTATTACCATATTGCTATGCATGATTTATTCATTTTTTAAGATATTTATCACATTTCCATGAGAGTTAGCATTTTTTTTTACATTCTTTGTGTTTTTCTAACACTTCTTTTTCATATGCCTAATCTTACCGTAACTGTAGTATTTAACTTTTTTGGTTCTTCATTTTGATCTAACATAATTTTAACTCCTACTATAGCTATATTTCGTTGATCTCCCTCTTGTCAACAGTAAAGCCTTTGCTTGTTGCATTGTTTTTCTCTTGTAATAGAACTGCTACTGTATCATTGAAAACTAGGTTGTTAGAGTAGTTAGCTTGAGTTGTCAAATTAAGAATGAATTGATCATATGAGTATAGTAGACTTTCAAGTAAAAACTCTGCATATTTATATCACGCTTTAAAAAATGTTGAATAAATATGTGAATATTGTGATAAATATTTTATATTTTATCGTGTTTCAATGAAGACTAAATTATTAAAAAAAATTAAAAAAATTGTATAATTTTTAAATATTTATGGTCAAATAATTTTAGAAAGTTTTGAGGTCATTTGACAAATTGAGTAAAATTTTCTTTAAATGTCCAACATTTTCATTATTTCCAAAAGAAACTCACCTATTTCTCCATCTAGATTTTACAATCACTTTTTCAACGAATCTCTTCTCAACTTTTGATCAATGCCATTTTTGATCCACACAATCTTTTTGATGTTGCCATTTCATATTTGTAACCCTTATGTCAATTTGACCTTTGATGCTTTGGCAAACTTTTTAGCTAACCCTAACCTTTTATTGAATACTCAAACATATTAGTGCAATCAGCACATCGAGTAAAGCAAACTTATTTGAAAGCTCAGATATAAAAGTCATTGAATTTCTTTCATAAATGTCTTTAGAGCCATGACATTTTGATCAAATTTCTAATAAATAATGCATCAAACAAAGAAACGAACCACACCATTAGATTTAGAACATCGAGAACTATCAAACATGCTAGGGCCCATCCCTCAAATTGCCAAAATTTTGTCATTGATCGCTATTGACCATCATTGACCACCGTTAACCGACAAAGTTAATGGGTCAATGGTTAACTCTTAGTTAAAATGATGTTTTTGACCTTTCAAACATCATTTTTAGCTCTAGAGATATCTATTAGACTCATTTTGATGAAAAAATTCAACCATGACCTTAGATTTATGGCACAAACTTTTAAATTTAAAGAGCATGTAAATCAAGATAAATGAGGTTGTGCATTTTAAAATATAAATTGAATATATGCATACACACACACAATCATGATTATGCTATGAAATTAAATGAATTTTATTTTAAAATCAATTATAATATTTTATAATAAAATTTTTTGGGTGGCACGTCTTACAATTACATCACTTTGATTACTTATTTAAATTAAATATATTGTTTTGAAATGCCTGCATGGTAAATTTATAAATGTATTGTTTTAATAAATAGTGTGCAAAAGATTTTATTAATTTTATGCCATTATATTGCCCAAATTTTCATTGATTATAGTATAAAAATGATATATGAATATGAACATTACCCGTTTTTGTGATTTGTTATGAGATGTGATGATAGGGGAGTGTCCCTAGGTATGAATGGAATAATAGGAAAGTGTCACTAATTATGAGATAGGACAATGGGGAGTGTCCTTAAGTTATGAGATAGGATGATGAGGTGGTGTCTACGGGTATGAGACTAAAAACTTGCATAGGATAAGTGGTTTGTAGCCCCATTATGATTATTAGTAACATGCGCATTCACATAATTAATTCATATAGTTTAATTTTAAATATGATGTTTATTTTGACTATATATTATGTATTATGTATAAAGTGTGAATTTTTAACATTAGCATCATTGATGATGTTTATTGAAAATGGACATAAAACCTTATATATTGACCATGTAGACTTTCTAGTAAAAACTAACTTAGGTAAGTAATATTTATCCTTATTGAGTATAGTAATTATGCTCACCTCTTCATTTTCTTCTCTAGAAAAATTTTTAGCATAATATAGATACAGTGAAATAAGTAGTACATTAAAGTACTAAGAGATACAATGAATGGGTTAATAATTGCTTGATGGTTGGTACGTTTTTATTAATTTGTATTTAAATTATCGAACTTCTGACTATGTGATGATATATGGTTTATATTAACCACTTAGATTTAAATTATTCATTTGAAAACATATCAAGTGTTCATATATTTATGTGAAATTTTATTAGATTTTTTATTTTTATATATTTTAAAAGACCTTAGGACATATTTGACTATTTGACTAATAGCATTTTATTGATAGTTTAACTTTTTAACTTAAATGTCACTAACCCCTATTTTGCAGTGTGATAGATCATGCACTTTATTTATTTCCTTCCACTTGTTATCTTTGGTATTTGCTAGTCTATTATCAATAGCCACTATGTTGTTATCTTCTCTCAAAATTGCCTTCATCAACTTTCACAACAAGAAAATTACTCCCGTTGAACTTATGAATTTTAAACTTTGCAACCATAGTCCTGATCTACTCAAACTAAGTTATACTATTTCACATATATGTAAATAGTATCACTTACTTAAATAGTTCTTTGTGAATAAGTTACAATAGCTTAGAGTTCTGATACCACATGTAAAAATGCCTATAACTTTTATTTGCAGCTTTAAATGAAATTCATGTATAATTGTTATGTATAGAAGAGGCTTAACTTTCTATAATTTAGTGGCATTGCCAATCATACAAAAATAACAATAAAGATTTTATGTAAATAGAAGGCTTAACCTATCATTATTTTTAAGTGACTATGCATATCATATAACAATAATAATAAATAATAAAGATAAAAATAAATAGCATACAAATTTACGCGAAAAATTCTCAAATTGTTTAGTTTTACCATGGGTAAAGATAGAAGAATTCATACGAAAAGTGGGATTACAACTCTTCTTTAAATATAAGGTGATAACAATTATAGAACTATTTCTCCCAAATATTTAGAAAATATAATCAAATAGAAATTTGTTGATATTATTATGAGAGAAATTGTGGCATGGAGAGAGATTAAAAAAGATTGAGTTTGGATTAGAAAATGAAGCGGGAAAGCCACTTGTAGAGGCAAAATTTGAATTGATAACCAATCAACGGATGCCTCTTCATCTTCCAATCACAAGCTACCAACAAATTTTCCAATTCATTGAAGTTCCAATTGTGAGTTTCAAAGCTGCCGCCATCAAATTTCATTGTAAATTAAAAAGCCACCGTCCGCTTACTTTGAAGCCGCCAACATGTTCCAATCCCTACCCGGCTACATGGCAACAGATGCTCCTTGCAATTCCATCGGCAACTTCACTGTCTCCAAATGTTCTATTGAATCTCCTTAACTTGCAATTCCATCAACAACTTCACTGTCTCCAAATGTTCTATTGAATCTCTTTAACTAACATAGAGTTTAATCTGTAGCATCTTAAACTTTGTTGGGAGTGCGATTTGAAGTATTTATTCAGTGAACAGTAGCACTATGTCCCCAAGAAGTGGACTACTAGAACCTTTTTGCATGTAATCAAGCCTCTTTGTCGGCTTAACCTCTTCCTTTAGTCTTGTTGACTACTACTAGATTCATTTGAGTTCTTGCATCTTGGGCTGTCGTTGGCCTTTGATTGTTAGCGTGTCTCGTTTGAAGCCCACGTATGACGTAGATATCCGTCAAGTAAGCTAACGTCTAATTATGTGCAGCTCTTCTTGCACAAACTACCCTTTTACGAGATCCTTTATAAACCTTGATAATCATGGAGCTGGCCACATTGAGGGGGTAGATCATTTGGAGGACTAGAGTGACCACGTAACATCCGTTTATACCCCCTACGTCTAAATGCGCTGAAGGACTGTTGCCACATCGCGTATTAAATTAAATGCATGTTGATCCAGGTATAAAGAATTGATAGTATGGTTTTATTGTCTTCTTGGCACATGAGGCAATATATCATTTCCTATGCATGACACACCAATTAAAGGAAAATATCTAATCAATTGGACTAAATGAAATTTGAGTTGCTATATGCAAAAAATAAATAAATAGAAGAGGTACGATAGAATTTACTTGGCTAGATTTTTATTCTCTGTCCACGAGCAAAAACAATCGAGAAACTCTATCATGAAAAGTCACCCAAACTACAAATATGATGATGAAATAAAAGAAGACTAATTTTTTAATCAGTTTTCTTCTTGTTTCTCCTTACCTTTAAACCACTATATTTATGATACTTTACTAACAGCCGTAGAGTATTATTTTTTTATTTTATATTTTTAGCGAACTCTAAGAGAAATCTCTAAGACAGTTTTATTAAAAAAAATAGGAAGTTCTACAAGAGAGGAACTAAGACATATAACAAATTCACTGCAACTACCAAGTGATGCATTGCAATAGCATGAAGAAACTGGGCAGCGGCAAATAAACAAAGGCAAGCCAATAACCCAAGTTAAGTAAGATCAGTAGCTTAGCAAAATGCAGCTGAACAGCAGCAAGACAAGAATCCAAGCTAAAAGCAGCAACTCCAGCATCAAGGCAGCAGCAGCAACTCAGAGGCAGGCAGCGCTGTAGAGTCTATTATAATTAGTTAGCAAAAATGCAACAACATGAACAACCCAAGCTGAATGGTAGCAAGCAAACAAAACCCATGCTAAAAGAAGCAATTCCAGCATCAGGGTAGCAGCTGTAGCACATCAGGAACTCAGAGGCAGGCAGTGGTGTATAGTCTATTATAATTAGTTATTCTAATATAATCTTATAAATTTTATTCTTAACCACACCCAATTGAACTCGTCTTTTTATTCTATTATTCTTATGAGTTCCTAAACAAAATCAATTACATATTGAATCAGCTGCTCATGGGCTTCAACATCAAATCCAACAGGGTAGAAACTTATGTTTGGCTTTTGAATGTTTCTTTGTTTCTTAAATTACACTTAAAAAAAGTGTACAGATGGTCAATATATAAGACCTCAAGTATAACAGAACACAAATGACATGAAAGTATTTGAATTTGAAAAGTGTGTAGATCCCAGAAATCACGTCATTTCTACTTTCTTGCTGCATGAATCGGGCGCTGCAGTTCTTTCTATTTCGCATATTCTAATACGCCCTTTCAACGGAATGGGTGGCTCCTGCGCATGAAGGTTGTCTCTTAACAAGACAAGTGGAGCAGAAGCCAAGGGTTTCATTAAGAGATATGCCAACTGGTCTTTCTTGGAAAGAAATGAAACTTCAATTTTCTTCTGTAAAACTTGGTCTCGCACATAATGAAAATCAATTTCAATATGTTTGGTTCTGGCATAAAACATAGGATTGGATGTCAAATATTTGGCACCAATATTGTCACACCATAGCTACAGACAGCTACGGAGTTATAAGGCAAGTTTGTGAAGAACAGATTGTAACCATTGAATTTCAGCTACAGTGTTGGACAGTGATTTATATTCAGATTCTGTACTACTTCGAGCGACAGATTGTTGTTGCTTACAACTCCAGGAAATGAGATTTAGTCCATGAAAAATACAATAAGCACCACCACTTTGTCGATCGTCATTTTCAGTTGCCCGACCCGCATCACTAAACCTATGTAAAGAGTAAATTAAACCTCTGTAAAAGGTGATCAGACTGATGAGATATTTTAAGACCAAAAAATATTGTGTGCTTAAGGTAATGAAGAATCCTCTTCACCACCTGCCAGTGAGGAACCTTTGGTTGATGTATGAATTTACCCTCTAGATGAACAGAAAATGCTATATCTGGCCTTGTGAAGCCAAGGTAATGCAGAGCACCAACAGTGCTCCTATAAAGTTATGAATCTTCAAAATCACAACCATCAAACTGAAAAAGATGGCAGATAGTCGACATTTGTGTGACACGCAACTTCACTTTGTCCATTAGCAGCTTTCATAAAAGATCTGCGGTATATTACCGTTTAGTGAGTACAAAATCTAGACCATCACTTAAAATTTCAACACCATGGACAACAAACAATTCTCCCAAATCCTT
Organism: Khaya senegalensis; assembly: GCA_032402905.1. Taxonomy (NCBI): domain Eukaryota; kingdom Viridiplantae; phylum Streptophyta; class Magnoliopsida; order Sapindales; family Meliaceae; genus Khaya; species Khaya senegalensis. The sequence goes on along the minus strand of CP135547.1, from coordinate 3,491,036 downwards.
CACCAAAAAATCTCGAGCCAATTGAGTTACAAAACTTGTAATAGCTTCCACGCTAGAACCCGTAATAATTATGTCATCTACATAAATCAATATGATTATGAGAAGATGAACTTGTTGAAAAATGTAGAGAGTTGTGTCAGCCTTAGATTCCCAAAAGCTATATTGTTGCAACTTTTCTGTAAGCTTAGAAAACCAAGCACGAGGGGCCTAGCGAAGACCATAGAGACTCCTACATAAGTGACAGACATGGCTTGGAAAATCAGGATGAACAAAGCCTTGCGGCTACCGCATATATACCTCATTTTGGAGGTCCCCATGGAGAAAAGCATTTTGGATGTCTAGCTGCCGTCATGGCCATCCTCTCGATGTGGCAAGAGATAGAACCAAACCTGTTGCGCTCAGTTTCACCACTGGATTGATAGTTTCCGGACAATCAATACCCTTTCCTTGATGATACCCTTTGGCTACGAGCCTAGCTTTGTAGCGCTTTAGACGTCCATCGGCAAGGATGTAAGGGATGATATCTTTCACATCTCATCGGTTGACCAGCGGGTGCAAGATCATCGGCCAAGCGCTCAATCTACATAAAATGTTCACTAGCCGTTTGAGTTGTCTTACAGGCATTTGCAAGTTGGGATCGTACGTGGATAACTTAAGCCCATGACTGAGAAGCAAAGGCAGAGATTAAAGCGTTCCAAATTGCATTGGACGAAGTGCAATGAGTAACTTGTGCAACGACCTCATCAGTAAGAGAGGCATTGATGCAGCCGTGAATCGAGTTATCTTGAATTTCCCATGTCTCAAATACTGGGTTGGGAGAAGTGGTGCCATCCGCATCACGCAATTCCTTCAGTGGCTGCTTGAGAGTTCCATCAATATAACCGAAGACTTTCTAACCTTTCGAGTATGGAAGCATTGCCAATTTCCAAGATAATTCTAGCGACTAACTTTGGTGATGTTAAAAGAGGAGAAGGGATTTAAAAGAGGAAGTTGATGTGCCTGAGAGGCAGACATAGAAGAATCGGGAGAAGACATATTGAAAGAATAAGATGTCATTGCTCCTTTCTTACCGCATGATTGTTTGTGAAAGTCCTCTTGTTCCACAGAAGAATAGGGCGCTGCTGTTCCTGCTATTTTACACGTTCTAAAAAGCGGGTGCTTTTAGGCATCGATGTGTAACATTGGACTTTCTAGGCTCTTCTCTGCATAATTTTGCCGTGATAGAAGCCATATGTGTAGTCTTGGAAAGATCAATATTGATGCTCACACTGTTCACGTTTGACATATTCACGCTTGACATTGCTAGTACTCTGAATTGTTCATACATGTAAAACCCACTCATTCACTGTTCACCCATTGTTGGGAGTATTGCAGAGACCCAAAACCCTAAGACGGAAACTATCCTTAGTTTCGTATCTTTGATATATTAACATTTCGAATGTCTCAATTTCATCTAGCTCGTATTGAGAACACAATCCAAGAATGGTAATTTATAGCTTTCGTATTTCATGAGTAATAGAAAGAGTGACTGAGAATAGGTTATAAATGCCACAGAAGTAGTTAATAATTATTAACATAAGTAGTTAATAATTATGTATTAATTGGGAATAAAAATACTTGCTTATTAAATATGGGATAATTGCCCCTTAAATGTTAGATATCTGTTTATTAATTGGAGTAACCCGCCATCAATTGAAATAATAGTCTATTAAAACCTATAAAAATTAAATTTGATGTTAAAGTCAGAAGTAAGCTATGTACTTTATTTTTACATGATTTTACTTTAATCTTACTCTTAATATTTTGTTAGTTTATTTTTTTATTTATTTATTTTTGGTATACTTTTTATTTATTTTTACATAAAAGAGAATAAATTCATAAAAGAATAAGATTTGAAATGAAAAATTCATTTTGGAACATATAGAAAAATGTTAGACAGAACCATTAGTGCTGTGATGTTCTTACAATACCTTGTTATGGTAACTTACTACAATACTTTTGTGAGATTGAAAATAGTAGCTTTAGAGACACAGCACTAGAGCCCAAGGCCATGGTGACAGGTCATAAATTTGTAATGTGAGAAATAAGGATAATATAGTAAAATTTGCAGAAACCTTGCTATACCACATGCTAAATCAATGCAAGATTAGCCTTAATTTGAACAACCAAATCTTAAGTGTGCTAATCAAAGCAGATGATACCAAAAAAATCACATAAGAAAAGAAACAAACACTTGATTTACATAGTTCAGCAATGATTGCCTATATCCATGGATGAACAAATTTCAACTCTCTTTTGTTATTCATGAATTAAAGAATATCAAGGTTACAATCAAAGACTACACAGGAATGAAGAAGAAAAAATACAAAGAAGAAACCTGCACTAATTCTCTCTATTTTTCTTTTTTGTCACTGCACACCTGAATGTCAGTCATAAAAGATGTAGCCTTTAATCTCAGCCTTTCTTTCTATTATAAAGGAAGCAAAATGACTTGTTAAGAGTAACTCTTAGTGTACATATGTAAAACAACTTTAACTACCCAACTAACTTCTCAAGCTAACACTCAATTTATCCCTTTTAAATAGCTCATTCAAATACTCTTTCTCATATCTTTGAATCACTCAAGGACTTACAGATAAAATAGAAATTTGTGCTTTTTAATAAAGATGTAAATAGCTCTTTATAAGATTGAAAAGAGGGGGAGCCATCAAGAGAGCCACAAGGGATAAGAAAAAGAGAGAAAAAATGAGTAACTTGAGGAGCATGAAAAGAACGGGAGAAATCTCATCATCCTGGCTTGTAACTCAAATGTGATACCTTTCTTTATTCACTTTTCCTTGTTAAGGATGTTTAGTATAATAAATAGCGACTTTATTCACTATGAACTAAATTTATTTCCTAGGGCTAGACCTTTTTTCATCGGTTTAGTAGTTTGCATTACTCTTAATGTTTCTAGATAATTGGTCATTATTTAGATTATTTAGAATTCATAATGAAACCCTAAAAATGGAGATTTATGTTTTTATTTTTGTATTTAATACCATAAAATCTATGTAAAATACGAATATACTTGCATACTTTGTGTAATCAATGTATAAAATTATAATGCTTAATGCGTTTTTGACTATCTTAATTCATATAGAAATATAGTAGATTGATATTATGAAATAGTTTTGTTATAAGTCTAAAAAAAAAAAAACTAACAAATAATTGTGATATTCTTGATTATCAACAATGAATTTAAATTTTGGTTACTAAGAATAAATGTAATATTAGTAAATTAGTTTTAGAGAAGTCAAATACCCAGGAACTTTCTCTCTTTTGTTACTTTCAACATATCTTTATTTGTTTTAGTATAATGTTTAGTTAATTTTAACTTAAATCTTTTCATTCAACTCATTCAGGTAAAAATATGAAAGTTTAACTTAGTAGTTAGATTGTAAATGATCAGCTCTCATTGAGACGTACTCATCCATCTTTTTATTACTTGTTAATGATAATGTATGTTTACATTTGCATATTTTCACAACAGTAAGAAGAATTGATAACAAGTTCATGTTTTTTTTTGTCTATATTACCTTTTCACTTTAAACACTATACTAACTTAAGTATCGGAGAATTATTATTAATGCCCAACACCCTTTGATCATAGTAATTTTGTAGAAAATATTGAAGAGAATCACAAATGAGAATTGAAGATTGCAAATTTGTTGCCAATGATTGTGAATGATGATTCAAAATTCACAAGATAGCTAGTTATGATCAGTAGTTTTCCTTTGTTTTGTTGACTTAATGCTAGCTGGCGTAGTTGTGGTGAACTGGTATGTTCCTAGTGACGCTTAGCTAAAAATTTTAGTTAGTTGGTTAGCTAAATGAATGCTAGTTTTATTGGTTAACTGTTGTAATAAAAATTAACTAAATGTAACAACCGAGTATAAAAGAAAATGAGCTGAAAGGGAAAAAAGGTGAAGAAAGAGTGAGAAGGAAGAAACGAGAAAGGCATAGAAAATTCTAGTTTTTATTTTCATTTTGTTTTCTGTAAATCACTTTTTGAGTCCAATAACATTCGATCTGACTTCCATGAATCTCTTTTGTCTTTCTTCTCATTCATTCTGTTGGAAATAATTTTCAACAATAATGCATGTATGCTTGTATATATATACTCATACATACATGCATTATTGTTGAAAATTATCTCCAACAATCCCCCATCATTTTCAAAATAAATGCAATGTATTAAGAAAGTTTTCTTGCACAAACTTGGAAACCTTATGCATAAATAAAGATGTCTTTTGGACTTGTAAAATTATATTAAAGTTAATCAAGTAGTATGGTAAGTAAAACTTTGAACCAACTATCTTATACAATTAATTGGACATATCTCACACATAAACTTTCTTAATCTTAGATATTCTTTTAGCCGATACGTGGATTGGCCTTGTGTCTTTTATCCTGTTTTTATGAGTGCTCTAATAAACAGCCAAGTTACATAGAAGGCGGCACCATCTTTGACACTCGCATAAATGGGCTTAAAAATATCATGTAACCAAGTATTTTAACATTTTATATTATAAGTCCATTAAAAATTAAATAATTTATCTTTTGTAATTCATTACAAGTACCAAGCACTTTACTTTTAGAACGCATTTAAATATTATAGCGTTTGCAATCACAACTTATGATGTATTTTACTCATTAAACCTAAGATCTTAATGTTTCAAGTGTTAGGTTGAGTTTCCATCATTGGTGATATTTAATGCTAGTTTCAGTCCCATCCCCTTTGATGTTTTTAAGATAGCATTCCTTGTAAGGCCTTTAGTTAAGGGGTCAGCCAAATTTTGGCTAGATCTTACAAAGTCAATTGTAATTACTCCTTCAACAATCATTTGTCTCACATATGCATGTCTTACACCAATATGTCTAGACTTACTGTTATATATTTTACTATATGCTCTTGACAAAGTTGCCTCATTATCACAACGTGTAGACATTAGAAGCATTAGTTTTGCCTATGTAGGTATCTCAATTAACAAATTCTTTAACCATTCAGCTTCTTTAGTACACAAAGCTAATGTTACAAATTTTGCAGCCATAGTAGAATCTGTTATACATGTTTTTTTGTTATAACCCCAAGAAACAGCACCTCCACTAAAGGTAAATATCCACCCACTTGTAAAAGTATGATCATCTCGATGCGTTATCCAACTAGCATCCAAGAATCCTTCCAATACTGAAAGATATCCTAAATAATATATACCATAATCCAATGTATGTTTCAAATATTTTAAAATTCTATACACTACTTA
>CP135547.1:3438720-3485230 GCA_032402905.1 Khaya senegalensis | reverse complement strand
ACATTAAAATTTGAGATATTATAAGATATTAAAATAATATCTTTAAATCAAAATTAAAATAATTATACAATATTATTCAATAATTATCATTCATAGCAAAATAACAAAATAACTAATATCTCAAATTTTAATGTCATCTAATACTACAATAATGTTATTTAATTATTAACTCTTTTGTCTGCTTTGATACTTCACTCTTATAATATCAAAGACAAAAGATAATATTTTTAATTTATTACTAAAATAATTGAGTTAATATTTTATAAATAACTACGAATGATTTAAATTATATAATAATATTTTAAATTTCCCTTCCTTTTATCTTCATAATATGTATGGCATTGATAGGAACCTTTTACTTTAACTATAGATATTTATTTTATTTTTACAATATTAATTAATCTTACAATTTTTTTATTATTAATTATATTTAACTATAATATAAATTTTAAAAAATATAATATAAAATTAATTTAAATATATAAAATTTAATTTATAAATTATAATATAATTATATTATATTTTAATGAAGAATGGGCCAGAGACAGGACTAAGAGAACTAAATCAATTCTCACTTTATTAATAAATTGGGAATTAATTTCTCCCCATTTTGTTTCCATTTTTCATAAATTTACTTAAATTCTTTTTTGATGGGAGCTGATTCGCACGGATCCAAACCTAGAAAAATTTTGCCATCCCCTTCTAATGGGACTGTACTATTAAGATTTTCTTGTGTTATTCTACTATTATACCATAGGAATGGCAATTTTATTCATAAATGTGTTATTCATATATTTTATTGGACGAATTTGGTATGCCTTTTAGTGGGTTTGGAAAAAAAAAAAAAAAATTAAATTCATAACAAATTTGAAAGTGATATGAGTTTGAATAGATATTCATGGATATCCGAAATGGGTATATGCAAATCCATTACAATTGAATATAATAAAAATATTAATTTTTTATTTTTTATTCTTTTATAATTATAAATTTATTATATTTGATGTTAGTGAGGACCCTCCTAAAATTTTCAAAATTTGGTAGCTGTAACTTAAACATCTTATGATATTCTACGAGTACTTCATTTTTTTTATATTCTCAAAATTTAATAATTTTTCTAATCCTTTTCATTTTGCTATCTTTATATGCTCGTAAATTTGTCATAAAAAAATATCAATGAAAAATTAATTAATTGAATATATATTATTACATAACTAACATATATATATCTCGAATAATTCTATTGTATACTTGTAGTAGCTTAACAAAAAATTCGATAATGAGAACTATTATTGTACATGTAATACTATATATAAAAAATATTAAACTTAATATTTTGTTTGCAAAATTAGATTCAACAATATTTTTGCCATCTTTAATTTTTAGATTTATGAGTTTATAAAATTTTATTTTGAATTTATGAATTTGTAAACTTTTATTTTAAATTTACAATATTTTGTATATGAATTTATAAAAAAATTATTTATATATTTTATGAAATTGTGATCAATTTTATTTTATATTGAATGTACTTAATACTTTATGTGAATAATATATTTTAGTTTGAATTAATGTTAAAAATTTATAGTTTTAATTAGATATTTTATAAATTTAAATTTGATATTTAATAATAGTATAACTATAGTTTGAAAATATTAAAAAAAACTTGCTAAAAATATTCACAAATATTCGCAATGGTATTGACAAATATGGTACAATTAAGTAAAATAAAAATGGTAATTTATTATTTTTTTTATTCTTTCATAATTATAAATATATTATAATTGATGTTAGTAGGAACCTTACTAAAACTTCCAAAATTTGGTAACTACAATTTTAGCGCTTTATTTACGATATTTTATGAGTATTTTATTTTTCTTATATCTTTGAAATTTAATAATTCTTTTGATCCTTTCAATTTTGCTATCTTCGTATACTCTTAAATTTATCATAAAAAAATATCAATAAAAAGTTAATTAATTGAATATACATAATACTATAACTAATATATATATATATATATATATATCTCTCTCTCTCTCTCCAATAACTTCATCATATACTTATTGTAGCTTAACAAGAAATTCGATAATTATCGTTGCATTTGTAATACTATGTGTAGAAAATATTAAACTTGTTATTTTGTTTATAAAATTAGATTCAACAATATTTTCGTCATTCTTTATTTTTAGATTTATGAGTTTGTAAACTTTTTTTTTTTTTGAATTTATGAGTTTATAACTTTTATTTTGAATTTATAATATTTTATAAATGATTTTATAAAAAAAATTATTTACTTTTTTTTATGAAATTGTGATCAATTTTATTTTTATATTAAATATAATTAATATTTTATTTATATGATATATTTTATTTTAAATTAATACTAAAAATTTATAATTTTAATTAAATATTTTATAAATTTAAATTTAATATTTAATAATAGTATAACTATAGTTTAAAAATATAAAAAAGGCTAAAATTTTGTAAATATCCATACGAATTTAATAATTGTTAAAAATTCGTTTAAACAAATTTGATAATAAAATATTAAACCTACAGCAAGTTTGATATAGATTTAACATTAAAATTTTTTAGTAAATATAAATACAAATTTAAAAATATCCATTTCAAACTGCTGCCATCCCTATTACACCTTGTCATTAATTAATTCATTAAGAAAATTTTTGGGTGTTTTAAATGCACGCGTGTACTTAAAAGAATTTTTGCATGGAGCAAACTGGGCCTTGCATGGGCTGGTCTATTGAAATTTATGGCCCTAATTGTGTTCAATAATAAGAGATGCTAAAAAAAAAAAAAATTGTAAAGAGAATGCATTCAATCATGAATGTCATAAAGAATTGAAGCTTCATTAGATGCATTATCTCCACAAAGAAATAATGAATACAACTAGATAATTACTTTACTTGTGACTCCCCTTAATTAAAAGAATTAAAGAAAAGAAAAGGCCTTCATCATATATATTAACAATCATATTGTCAAGAATAATAGCTAGGGTGGAAGTGCTTAGGCCCAAAAATAACCATTTGGTCCATTTTACCAAATACCCAAATGCCCAAAAGTGATTTCGGACAGCCCAAAATTAATACTGATTAAACTTGTGCATTGTTCCTAATAATTGAAGCACATATAGAACTTCCAATTCCCAATAGAACCCCGAAAATGAATAATCTCAGTTTAAGCATTTCAGAGCATATGGGTGTTCTAAATTAGGAAGATTTAATGGTAATCTAAACATAATTTTTATTTTTAAAAATTAGAATATGATATGAAATTAATTCAAATTCAATAAAATCATATAAAACATGTAATATATTACAAAATGATAAGTATTACGTTACAAGTTTTTAAATTTATATCATGAATTAATTATGTATAATTTACTTTAATTCTACGTTTTATTATTCACAAATATCACACTAACTTGCCAGCCAAAAGGACAGACTGTCATAGCATGTTCAGAGACCATAAAATATTAGTTGAAGAATTTTTAAGAAATATTATTATTTAAGATTCATGTTAAATTGACAATTGTTAACTAAGACTTGTCTATTTTTTTTTGTAAAAAAAACTACATATATTTTATTTTATTTTCCATTAGCTGGTATTTTGCTGGAGGAATCAATCATATAATTCTATATTATTTCTGTGTAAATAATATTTGTTTCTTTTTTTTTTTTTTAATAAAGAGAATCTTCAATAGTTAATAGTGGTCAAGTGGCCAATCAAATCAGGGATTCTGAATAGTAGTCATAGGTATTGTTATTCTCAAATTTTTTTTAATTTTCTTAAAAATTATTTTAAATTTTTTTTAAAATCATTTTAAATACCATTCATTCATATTTTAAATTTTTTAAATATATTTTAAAATTTTTATTTGTGTATTTTAAATATTAATTATTATTTATTTTAATTTTGTTGTTTAAAATTTTATAAATTGGGTTTTAAATTCAATAAATAAAAAACAAAAAAGAATAATGGTACCACAAGTACCGTAGCCAACCCTTCAAATTAACATTGGGTTATAATAATATTTATTTATTTTGCTGGATTTACTAATGGGTCACCACCAGAGGTATTACTGGACAAGAAACAACTTTACAAGAGCTCTTTCAAAGCAAAATCTGACTTTGTGGCAGAACCAATACCAATTTATGCTCTTGAAGGAATATGGGAGAGGTTTTTGGAAGAACAGATAGTAATTAAGAAAATGGATCCTTTCGGTGGAAAAATGAATGAAATTTCAGAATCTGAAGTTCCTTTTCCTCACAGAAATGTTCTCTACAAATACATTGGATCAGATCTCTGTACAAATACATGGCACCATATGTTTCCAGGTCTCCCAGGGCTGCATATTTTAATAACAAGCTGGGCAACACAAGCTACTTTGAAGCAGCTGCTTGGGGAATCAAGTATTTCAAGGGAAACTTCAAGAGACTGGCAGAGGTAAAGAGCAAGGTTGATCCAGAGAATTTCTTCAGAAATGAGCAGAGCATTCCACCATTTCCTGCTTCCAGGAAAAGGAAGTACAAATAGAAAACTGTTGCTCCAACTCCATTCCAAATAATGTATGTAAAATTAGGAGTTTTATCTCACTCAACATGAGACAAAGCACTTTTTATACACCGATTCACTTCACAGCTATCAACTTACATGGCCCATACACAAGTAAAATCATTCCAAACGTCTTCTGTGCAACGCTAAAAACAAGTTGACAAATAAGCAGACAGCCAGATTAATAATTGCGTAACACCGGGAATACAAAATTTGTGTACATTGAAAACCATAACATGGTGCAACAGCAGGTGGCATACCAAATTTACAAATTTACGAAAAGGAAAACTGCCATATCAGCTATTCAAAATCCTAATTTCCCGCAAAACTAACTGTTCTCCAACAGTGAAATCCATCAAAGCAATAAATCCAATTCTGAAACTATGGATCAACTCAGTTTTCGAGCTAAAGCAGAAGACTGCAACAGACTAAATGACAAGGCCCGACGCTCGTTGCTCAGGGAAGAAAACCACTTTCTTATAGAATCAGATGGAACAGACTGACTTACAATGGATGGACACACCGCTGTATTATTCTGAATGACTTGTTCAAAATCGATAGAAAGAAGACCAAGCAAAGCAGTCACACTAGCAATTTGAAGAGGAAGACTGGCTCTACTGGTGCTTTCCAGTTGCAAAAAAGCAGACAACCTAGTTCTCAAAATCTCAACAGTTTTATCTTCATACCCACAAGCATCAACTCCAAGTCTGAAAAATATACCACAATTTGTTAAAATATTGAATGATTGGAAAGAAAGCACATAAAAGACTAGGCAAAGGTATTGAAACAGAAGGAACATCCCATTCAAGGAAATTATTTGACCTACAGTAAGATCTCAACTCATAACAGCTCAAATGAGAAAGATTCTTAATCAATCTTCCAAAGCAACTTAATATTTCAAATATTCCCAAAATAGATGGAAGAAAAGAGATAAGAAAAAGTTTAAAACTAATTTTCAATGCCATAAGCTCAAGTAATTCCTGAAAAGTTTTCATAATAAGTTCCTTCGCAATAAACTTTTCCTCCAATGGTAGACTCAAGTCTCCCAGCAGGCAGAGACAAACAAATACATCACCATCAAAACCTTGGCAATGAAGTTCCCAACAATGATTAAAAGGACAGCAGACTACTATCAGCAAAACCAAAAATTTTATAGTAAAAGAAAGATTAAAACAAAACAAAAAGATATCAAACAATCAAAGATCACACAATTTATAAGTTCAAAGAAAAAGTTAACATTAACAGACCTTCCAAGCTGACCAAGGAGAACAATAATGGCAATGGTGAAGCTCTCCGCAATGGGTGATTCCAATAATCTTAAAAGCTCAGGGACAACTGTTGTGCATGTGCACTCCCATCTCTGTGTTTGGAGAGAAAAACGAATAAAATTCAGATTTGTTCTCCCAGTGAGGAGAAAAAAAAAAATTTCTCCAATGAAAGTTACATGTAAACAAGAATTTTCCCACTATTCAAATAAATTAGTTATCAATTGAATGAGAAGGTATTCGTGACTTCTGCATAATTCAAAGGAATAACTTTCTACAATAATATACATAGGAAAAATAAAATAAAAGCATCTTAAATCTGAGTTTCCCTATCAACATATAAATTTTACAAGAAAAAACACACAAATTTTCATTATGCACTAGAATTTCAAAGATAGGAACTCCAAAAGTAACTTTCAACTTTAGAAATTTAAAAGGCACACGAGTTACGGTACTACAGAAAAATTAAGCAATTCTTAAGAAATATAAGTACTACCATTAACTGAAATTGTTGAATTGTAGACCCCCAAAATAAAAACAGAAAACAAAAATGAAAACAAAACACAAAACAAAATAGAACTAATAACCAACATATGCAATCATGACCAACTTAGACATTTCTGTGTCATTTCCTCAATCCATAATGTTTTTTCGTACTTCCTCTATTTTTGTAGGTCACATGTTTAATGAGCGTGCTCCCCATTTTTCTCCTTAATCAAAGAAAAAATAATAACAAAATTATTTATTTGTACCAAGCTGCTTGTTTTCATAAGAATGCCCTATTTTTTCCAGTCATTTCTAAGGACAATGTCAAAAGACATCAGTAGTGAGATTACTAGTATAGACTGAGCCCAGTAATCACTACATAATGGATAAATGGTCTCTATAACTTAATGGGTTGACACCAAGCAAACTTTGAAGTTAGGTTGAAGAAACTTAACCAATTTGCAGAAGTCTTTACCCAAAACAGACAAGTCAAGCTCATTTCAAGATGGCAAGCTATATTACTGATCAATCTCATGCAACAAAGAATAAAAATGTAAAAGATAAGGGAAATAGTAATAGCATAAGCAAAAAACCATGAGAGGTGAAGCATACCATGGGAAATAGTAATACCATAAGCAAAAAACCCTAAGAGGTGAAACATACCATGATGCACGCAAGTAGCTCCACCAATGATAAGACATCAGTGACATGGCACAAAGTTGTATCAACAGCAACATTTGATTGGAAATCAGGCATCTCAGACTTGTTCAATAAACAAGATGCACCACAATTGACATCAAGAAGGCAACAAGGATTTTGGCAACTTTGATCAGCTCGATCCTTATGAGACAGGACATTCATGGTTCCAAACTTGGCATAATTCTTAAGCTTTTCCAAAAGCAATGATATAGCAATCTCTAGAGAAACTGTATCCTTAGAAAATGGGCATTCAGCACATGGATGGAACTTAGCTTGAATCTCAGTTGCAGCTGAAATAAAAGAATTTGTAGCAACTGATAAACATCCTCTCTCCAGCGACGAGACTATTGATTTCAGTACTGTCATTGTTAAGTTGTACTTCGTCGAGGTGAACATGTTTTCACCACCCATATAGGCAAAAATATGAAGAATTGTCAGCACCAATGAAGGTTCATAACTGTGCATCCGGAAAAAGTTGTATGAAGCCTCACAAAAAAATTCAATGCGGTTGGTTACTGCAGCTATTGATGCCAATATAATGCTCCCTGCCACCAGCTGGGAAGCCGAGGCTGCTTCAGCAGACAATGTAACATTTACACCATCCAGAAGAATATTGATTTTTGAATCACATTCATTTAATGATTCAGAAGATACATCAGTGCATGTCATGATTTTCCCATCCATAAGGAAATCCTCAATGAGACTCAGGAGCTCATCCAAACATAATTTATCAAACACGCTTCGTGCCTCAGTATCAGACATCACTACACAAGGAGAATCGATTAAAAATAAATATGAAACAATGTATCAAAGGGTAGCTACATATATTATGTAATACTACAATATAAAATTACACAATTATGCAATAAATTATATACCTGAACTGACATGAGTGGCAAAGGAATTCAAGCAGAGGACAATGTCACTATTCAAAATGCATAGTGACTTCCCTTGTGTTGCTGTGGAGAAGTTGAATAGCAAAAGTGAAAAGAATACGCAAGCCTTCTCCCTAAACAAGCCAACAGAAGAAGTAAATTAAGTAGGTCCATCCAAATGAGCAACAAATTCCAATTTATTACCTAATAAGGAAGATATCTAACAGAAGTAGGAAATCAAATACAAATAAAAAAGAACTAATTGAGTGTCATAGAAGAATCAAGAAACAGATTGAATCACTAACTTTGAAAGAAGATGCTTTTCCATTCTAAGAGCAAACAAAATATGTTGCAATATCCATTCTGTCTGCACAACCAAAGAGCACCGAGCCATGCATGTTTTTGTAGCATGTAATATCTTAGAAATACTATTTTTGTCCTTAATATTATGAAACACAAAAAAGTGCCCAGGGATACTGTCATATGCAGGTCCAATTTCACTTGTGAAAGGAAACTTCACCCCTTCATCCACAGACCTACATAGATTTGATACTACCCCCTCCACTTCAAAGTCCTGGGCCTGATTATCACAAGCTTTTTCTACTGGCATAGCACTACAAAAAATATTCCCACTATTTACTTTTACATCACCGGAAGCATGAGAATCTTCATTCTCATGGGATAATGAATTGGGGGAAATTTTAGAGCCATTATTCTTCAACTCATTGGAATTGATCTCCACATTGATGACATCGTAACCACAAGATGGTGCCAGATTTTCTTTTTCTTTGGTCAAACCTCCGACAAATCTTTCCTCTGCCAGGGTTTCAAATTTATCAGTGATAGAGGTTTCAGCAGCCCAAACCTTGATCTCAGGAAGTGTAGGCGACAAAGGCATTTCCATTGCTGTCCTGTAACATTCCTCATCGGCAGGATTATCTAAGTCCAGCAGTTTCATATAATCTCCCATTGTGAGTTCCTCAAAATTCACCATAGTTTCAAGGCAATTTGTGACTGAATCACTATTGGCCTCTGTGCATGCTTGTGCAGTTCTTATTAGATCATTGGTAGGTCTGAAAGCTTGTTTAAAGAGCCTTGCATCTTCACAGAAATCAACTCGTTCAGTCCTCTCCGGCTGACCACCACACAAGTGCTGAATACCTGAATTCTCTTGGTGAGATGTTTTTCTCCTCTTAGGAAACTGCTCATTATTAATATATGAAGTGTCTTGAAGATTAGGTGCAGTACAATTTGCTTCTTCCAAAGATTTATTTACTTGTTTGCTTAATACATTATACAAATCAGATAGCCTCTCCTCTATCTGTGAATGTAACTGCTTATCCTCAGACTGCAACGACTTGATGGATTCAATCACATTAAGTATCCTCTTTCTCTTCCTATTAGGCCCACTCGTTTTTCCAGAGCCAACAATTTTAAGAGGAGTTCTAACACTATTTTCAGCATTCAAAGCAAGCTTTCTGTCACATCTCATTCTGTTAACTTCACCAGACACACTGGAATTTGTTGCTTGAGCATTCAAGCTCTCCTTTACCAATTTTGATGATGTGGTAACAGAACCCCTTCCCTGTGAGCCCATCAATTGTCTATCAGAAAAAGATGCTGAACTGGAATTTATTGCAGAACTCTCTAACATTTTTTGGCTAGAGCCCCCAAGCAGAGACTCCAATTTAGAATCTTTAGAATCAATACCTGACATGGCTCCACTACAGATCCCTCCAGATAAAGAAAGAGATGGGGCAATACGTTGAAGTGTATGCCTGAGAGGACTAGAGGCAGTGATATTTGAGCAATTCCTAACCTGAAATGAGTAATAAATCATCCAATAAGAACCAGGAACAGAAGATAATGCAACTTTTCATAAGGTAAAAAAAAAGGGAGAGAGAAATATCAAGAGGAATAGATTTGCAAGCAGAAGACTAAATAAGTTCTAACAGCTACTTAGTAAACAAATAAATTAGAAGTAGACCTAATGGCTCAAAAGCTAAGCAATATATGGTAGCACTGTGAAGATATATAAGTAGCTCTTTATGGAGCCCTGAAACTATCAATTTAGTTAGCTAAATATAAGTGAGAAAGAACATGTTACTAGACAGAGAGGAAGTTTTGCATGTAGTATATTGGAAAGCCTGCCAGTATTCTGTAAATAAGACAAGAAAAGTCCATAATGAAAAGCTAACACTGAGAGCAAAACGCATGCTTTTCCAGATACATCATGACACAGGAGCGTTCATGTAAATTGTAACCTTGTTTCAGAAAAATCAATGTATACAAAGTCCAACTAGAACTGCTAAGACCTGTACCCTACTTTTGAAGAATAAATTTTGCAACTATAATAAACAAGCAAGTAACAGCATTAATTCCGAATAAGAATGAAAGAACTGCAAAGTAATTTGAGCACAAACTGACCATTACCTTTTCCAGGTTATCTATACCTTCAGCATTTGGGGGGAAACATTTATCCACTGCATCCAAACGATGCAAAAATTGAACAAAATCAAGCTTCAAACGACCTAGTTCTTGTTGCAAGATAGTGTTACGACCTCTTTCCAACTTAGCAACTTGCTTGGCATGTTTTACTTGCATCTTTTCTAACTTCAATTGCTTTTTCAAAAGTTTCACCTCTCCAGAGTCTCTATTCAAATACTTATCAAGTGGAACAGCAGATGCTTCAAATGTTTTTTTAGGGGACTGCAGGTCATGAATATGCTTCTCCAGTTCATCAATTCTTCCTCTAGCTTCTACTAACTGTTGAGACAGTTGATCAGCACTAAAACTACCTTCCATAGTCTTCTTTCTGTTTGAATTTGCAAGCTTTTTGTGCACCTGTGATTTGACCATCTCTGGATCCGGTAATTTTTTCTCATCAACAGCTTTCTCCTTGTCAACTTCAGCCCTTTTGATTGCCCCCTCAAATTTTTCCAAACCCAAATTTGATTCACCTCCGACTCTCTGTAATCTGTCCAACCTAAGTCCATTGTTCATTTTTGAAAATGTAGCATTTGTAATTTTATCTGGTATACTGGCACGACTTTTGTCCGAATATCTCGAAACAAGGTCATGTATCTCCTTTTGTAGCTCTTCAATTCTTTGTCGAGCATCTCCCAACTGCTGAGAAAAATTTTCAGCACGACATTTTTCTTCCTCAGCCTGCCTCCTGCTAGTTTCTGCTAGCTTTCTTTGCTCCTCTACTTTAGCCATTTCTGAATCTGCACGATTTCTCTCTTTACTCACCCTCTGTTTTTCAGCTTCAAGCCTTTTTCTCACTTCTTCCAACTTTGATGCCTCAGAAACCAACTTTGATTTTGCACTATCAGCTTCTTTATGTAATGCCTCCAACTGAAGCCTGTATTTCTCAGCCTTCTTTCCTTCAATATTTGCACGCCTCTTTTCTTCATCAGCCCTACCCTTTTCAGCTTCAACACATTTCCATGCTTCAGTAGCATTCTTCTTCTCCACCTCAGCATTTTTCTTTTCTGAATCTGCCCTTATCTTTTCTTTCTCTAGCACATCTTTGAGCCGTTCCATTTCCTTTTCCCCTTCGCTGACACGAATTTCAAGGAGTTTTACTTCACCGAGACTTTGAGCTTCTGATCCTACTTTTTGTTGTAACATAGATATTTCAGACTTTAAGGCAGACATTTCATTCTCCAGTAAAACTCTTGCAGCCAGTTCTCTTTCCCTTCCTTCTTGCTCAACTTTTGCATGTGCTCGCTCTTCTTCACATGCTGAAGAAATACAAAATTACAAATTACCACAGAAACAAGAAGTGTCTTCCATCTACTGAAGTATACACAAATGGAAAGAGGATTGTATACGGGCCGAAAAAAACCACAACAAATGATACCTCCCTGAAAATTCATCTCATGTTGCCACCTCATCCTATCTATTTTCCATTTCTCATAACAATTACAATTACTGTTCTACTGTCTCAATTTCATTAAGTCACAACATCCAGAAACAAGTAACCATAGATAATCATAAACACTTATTTTCACACAAACACACACAAATAAAAAAGGAAAAAGAGAAAAAAAAAAACTGTCTTTACCACAAAAGATAGAGAAATAGAACATCAAATATTCACAAAGCCCACCTAATAAAACCCTTATGCAGAAATTGTTAACAAATCAATTAAACAAAAGATCTTTTTTAATGCTAAAATCAAAGAGCACCCAACAGACAACAGAAGAAGCCAAATGTATGACCTTCGAATTCAAACATCAGCAGAATCTGACATCCAAGAAACAATATACAAATATTGAACATAACTAAAGTCAATCTATTTACAGCTAAAATACATAGAAAAGCAGACCATAAAAAATAGAACTGCATTATATTTCACCTTTCTTGAGACTCAGATTTTCAGCTTGATATTTATCAATTTCCGGCTGCAAAATCTTCACAGCATGGTGCAAAGCATTTCGCTTATCCCGGTACTTTACACATCGGTCTCTCCACTGAAACAAAAAAGAATAAATATAATAAAAACCTATAAACTGAATAAATATATGAACTACGCATAACTTCCAGTTCAAAAAAATATCTATTTAAAAAAAACATACCACTCGACAGCAGGGATTTAGCGGCTCTTGCTTTTCTGCAACATCCGCCGCCATTGCTGCAATAAAAAAGAATCTCAAAATCGATGTTTTGTACTGAAGAGAACGAAGAAAAGGGCAGAGAAAGATACTTACTAATTGGCAGATTAATCGACGGGCATTATGGATGAAGAAGCGCGATGGAATTGCAAGAACCCTAAAACCTAACCTACTATTATATTTGTTCTACATAGTCTAGAGAAGAGCATCAAAAAACCCTTTGTCTAGAGAGTTGCAGAGCCAGATAAAGAAACCCTAGAAGGGTATAAGCCGGCTCGACCCGGATTCATTGTCGGTCCAAATTGGATCTTTCCCCGTCTCTCTCTTTTTTTTTTTTTTTTTTTTTTTTACCCTATTTAATTTTAAATCAAAATTGGATGTCAACAACTGCCCGCTGGCTATTTTTTTTTTTTTCAAAAAATACGGTAATATAAACTTAGAAATAAAAGAAATTTATTAATTATAATATTATTATTATTATTTTCAATTGACATTTTTTCATTTTTTTTCAGTAAACAAATTGACATTACGAGTATAAACACATAAATACAATTTATATTAATTTTCAAATGAATCTTTTCTCAAATAATTTTATAAAATGCAAATATTAGTATAAATATAGTCAATTTAATAATTACTGGTAATTAAAATTTGTTTATGAGAAATAAAATAATACTTGAAATTATTATATTTTTAATTTATATTGCAATAAAAAAGATATACAAATTATTTATAAAAATATTTTTGTACACAAAGTCATTGGACTACTATCTTATAGAACAATACATGTACAACAACAACAATAATAATAATAATAGAAAAATATTGCTAGTATTTTGTATTTTTAATTTTGAATAATTTAAATAAAAACTCGTGATGGGTGATTGGCTACACATGATTAATAACATCTCTGCTGGCGTCAAAATCCTCAGGGCATTGTTCAAAAATCAGCAGCAAATGAAGTTCATATGGCAGGTTCAACATTTGTGAACCTAAAATATGGAGTCAATGCATATTTCACATAAATTTTCACTTCACATATAAGCAATAAGTAAGTCAATCATTTTCATTTGTACAGAGAACTTATCACTGTATGAAACTACATCACCACAAAATTGACACAAACCATGACCTGGAGGAAAGAAAAACAAAAATCTAGTAGGCTATCATATTCTAGAATAAATCACAAGCAGAAGAAAGAATGTTTGAAAGAAAAAATATGCTCCAATCCCTCCGAGTCTTACAAGGTGGTAACCAATTCAATTACTTCATCTTCTCAGCCGATTTTGTCTGAGGAAGTGTTCCAAATACTCGGTCCCATAATGCAGATGTGATTCCAAAACCCTTATTTTGGATTCTAAAGTGATGGTTTAAGTGATATTTCTGCAGGCAAAATAAACAAACGAAAAAAAAAAAAAAAAATTGTTAGCATTCATTTCTTCATTATATCAGCATACTATGAAACTCGGACCAATCTTATACCCTTTAGGCTGCTGAAAAAATTAGTCGGTGGCCATTAAAAGATGCGTGGCAAATGACTAACTTAGAGTATGACTTGACAATAATTTAGAGTAGAACTCCGATCATTAGGTATTTGAAATTAACAAGAGTCCAGCCTAGCACATTTCAAAAGATTCAAGCCATTTAAACAAAAAACTAAAAACTAAATCAAAATCCTTTTTCCTAATTGCATAATTCAAAAGGCAAGATATTGAGTTATTATTTGTATCTATCCCAAGTGCAGAAAATGAATAATAGGTACTAGATTAGCAAGCAAATAAAGAAGAGGCAATTATGAATCTTTATAAAATTGCATAATATGTAAGACTCTTACCTTAAGATTTTTAGGCACTTCACTTGAGGGCTGCCCATGGTGGAGGTAGTAATGGGTGACATCATACACCACATAGCCAAGTAAACCACCTCCAAACAAAGCAGGAGTGGTTGAAGGAGTTGAAAAAAGCTTAATCAGATTCCAGAACTGGCAAGTACAGAAAGTTAAAACCGCAATTAGCAGAAAAAATAAATTGTACTTTACTAATGCACAAGTATATAGACAAAGGGTTACATCCAAATTTTGGGCCACCATCCATGCACATGTACATAAATAGCCTAAAAATATGGTTTGGCATCTTTCCTATTGCTAATATAACATTTGCTAGGGGCTGCATGCAAAACTTTGTTCAATCATGAGCCATTTATAAACTTAACTTTGCTTTAGATAATAGGTTTCAATTTAATGCTCACAGTTTGATAAATCTGATCAAAAATTATAAAAAGCTTTCAGTTCCACAACTGAAGATTTCACTGCACCACCAGGCTGCATGTGATAATGGTTTTTAACTGCACATGATTAGAACAATAAATATTACTAGGGGAGCCTTGTGATTGTTCCTTAAAATGGAAAACTGTGCTTGACTAAGTTCCAGACAGAATATTACAACAGATGCAAAAGTCATAAAAGTCATTACATTACTGAAGAGTTGTACAAATCATCAAGACTATGATGCAAGTAAGGCAAAATATACATACTGGTATACATAAGACAGCTGCCGCAGCAGGAGGAAAAACAAGCCGCAGGCTATCCATTGGATGCTTGTGGTGGCAACCATGAAGAAGATAGTGTGCAGTATTTCCCCTAAAGCATGTTCTAAACAACATTAGTATGTTACTCAAGTAAAACACGCATGAATACTCAATCATAACTGGAAAATTTTAGAAAAAAAAAAACAAAAAGAAAAAGAAAGAAATGCATGGGTGTGCATTCATGTGTGCACGTGTATGAGCATGGAAGAGAAAGAGCAAAAGCCAACCAATAACTCTTTGTTTTAATGTGGAAGACGAAACGGTGCAAAGTATATTCCATCAGAGTCCAGACAAAAATGCCAAAAACCACCATTAGAGCTATTTCTGGAAGTGAATGGCCCATTCTAAAAGACATTGAGATGCACCAGCAAACAACTGGCAACCAAATGACTGGAATTGCCCACCAGACTGTGAGAGTCAAGAACTGTTTCAAGTAAAATGAGTTAGAAGTGCAGAAATATATAATCTCAAAAGCAGGCTACTCAATCAGCTAATGTGAAATGGATACCTGAAAATAGTGTTCCAGGAGGTAACTACAATTGCACAAACCTATACACTATGAAACGCTATTTACAAAGAAAAGTCCATACCTCCCAAAAATCACTTTCAAAAAATCGAGGACCTTCTTTGCTGACTATTGGCTGGTGAACCCATTCCTGATAAGCTTCTCCAAGATGACCAACCTGTTGTATGTTCTCAAAGAGTTAAATCAGTAAACAAACATACCAAATAACATTAAGGTGAACTTAGAATAGGTCAAGAAAGATTTAATAACAGATAGCTATATGAATATAGCACAATGGCCTGAACAAATATTCGCACTATAACAAGATCAAAGAGAGGCCAAACCTACAAGACCAACAAATCAAAGAAAAAGAACAAACAGTTCTGAAGTGTAATACTAAACTGCAAGTGAGATCATATGACATTCAAACATAATTATATATTCATGATTAATAGTATTAAGAATCTTTATCTACCATGAATAAAGTTGGATCCTCCAAAATTTAATGATTATATGAAAACATCAATCATGAAAAGATCAACATATATGGAAAATTAAGATTAGGCTCAGATATTTGGCTCAAATAAGTGCTATTAAGAGTATAGAAATCCTCAAGACTGAAAAAATAGAAATGCAACTCTACCTGGAAAACAAGGGGTTTGTTCAAATCAACAGTGAATTCCTGTGCAACCATCTCAGCTACCAACCGTGCAACTAAATGTAAACATAGAGAACAAAACTGATTAAGAAACAAGCAAAATCAGATTACAATTTTGTTGAATAAATAATTAATGTTACATCAACCAAATATCTCTTTTCTAAGGAAAGTGCCCTTGGGCAATTGACTAGTTAACATTTCAAAGATAGATACCATAAAAAAATTGCCTCTAAACATTCTTTTTTTTTCCCTTTCTAATCAAGATATAACATATTAATGAATTATTCATTACATCAAATCATGAGTCTTAATAGTTACATCCATTTGGCCTCTTAATCAGTTAGATTGGAGGAAACGAACAGCACCTTCATGCAGACACTCTACTTGAAAATCACTTTTCTATAATAGGAAACATTTAATTAGGTTTCTTGAGGCAGAATTACCATCCCACAATATCTTAAACTATCATAAACACAATTAAATTATCAGAAACTCACCTTACACTGTGTTCAAGTTTCTTGCAGCAACAATAATTCAGAATGACGTTATTCGCCTGATCAAACCAAAGAATTCAACACTAAGAAATACAGTGTACTAACAAGATATCATCACTACCATATTGCAATCATTACATCAAAATCTACTTGAACTAATTAGAGTCATGAAAAAACTTATCATCAAAATAAAAAAATAAAACAAATTACTCTGAAAATTAATACTCATAGGAACAGAAGATTTCTTCTTCGTCAATTTTTCCAATTTTTTTTCCTCAAGGATGAAGACTTAATTGTTTTTCTCGGAATCCAAATGAAATGACACATAAAACAACAGTAAATTGAACTTGCCTCAATTTTTTCACGCCAACCAAACAGATAATTAACAATGCACCAAATAAAACCACATCCAAACATTAAACAAAATCCAGAAATTCAAAAGCAACAGACAATCCAGATCTACATAAATTAACGCAACAAACGAATTAAAAAATAAAATCATAAACAGAAGAATGTACTAACCAGAATCAATGCGGGCCGGATCTGAAAATAAACCCGATAACTTACCCACTCTAAAACAATGCCAGTACTGCTACCGCAATAGCAAGAACCCAGTGTCTTCTTTCTCGTAAGTCTGTGTTTTGGGCAGAAGTTTTTAAGTGATGATGTGATTGGACTCCACTGAAGGAGAAAGATTACACGACACCGTATTTATAGCAAAAACGTCTGTTGGAGTGATCTGGGCCGTTAATTTTAAATATAACCAGCGAAGCAGCCAGTGGATTTTGACGTTGGATACTAACGGTTGCCAGCCTGCCACATTTAAAAAGAACAGCTGTGAATTAAATCTTTTAGGGGAAACTTGCGGTGTAAGCCGGTTAAGGTGCAAATAAGATTTTGTAGATGACATGGCGTAATATTATTGGTTGTGAGGGAATAGTCAGCGCGAGAGCGCCCATTTGCCAAAGGATCACTAACTTTTTTTTATCTCGGGATTGAGAATGTATTTCTTTTATGTTTCAAATTTCAAAACGCAAATATGCCCTCTCTATAAATTCAACTTTTGGCCGTCGTCATACGACGGCGTCTAAATTTTTAATCCTAATATAAAATATTATATGCAATTCGGGTAATTGACCATACACTTACTATTCGTCACTTGTTAACCATTGATTGCTATATGAATAAAAAATAATAATAATAATTTTATCTAAATTATTAAATTTAAATTTAATAACACCAAGTCTTATTATCACTTAAAAACTATCTTCAACTTTATCAATTCAAAATTTTTTATTTTTCATGGCACTTTTTCAATGTATTGCTCCTAGTTCTAAAGACATGGGAACAATCAAGTATTATGGCATAAAATTTCAATTGAGATTTTAATTTGTAATTTAAGCATTTTTGGTACTTTATTTTATAAAAATTATTAAGGAATCCCAACCCAAGTTTTGGTCGTTTGATTCGGTAGTATTTACAAACTTTGAATATTCTGAGACAATAACATGTAGGTCCCTGAATTCTTATAAATTAATAAATAAAAACATACTTTAATCATTTGTAACGAATGAGTCCTTTGGCTCTAATTTTCTTTTCTCTTCTAAATTATCCCAATAATATTTTTAATTATAGAAAGAATGATGAGAGAAGTTTCCAACTCCCATAAACGAATAAAGGATGCATACCTACATACATACATATATAGGAAAGAAGGAAAAGAAAACGCTACAAAACATTATGGGACTAGAAAAGTTTATTGCTGCAATATATGTAATTACATGCATGCAAGCCAGGCCCCTTGACAGACAGACTCTATTCGGGACAATTCCATGACAACATTGAGATGGATAATTGTGTATACATCGCCCGGTAGTATGAATATGATCTATTCTTTTGCTGCTTTAGAGGAAGGAAGAGTGCCGAACACGTTGTCCCATAATGAGGAAGTGATGCCAAATCCTTTGTTCTGGATTCTGAAGTGATGGTTTAGATGATATCTCTGTTGAAAACAAACATAAAATGATTTGTAAGAGGAATGGAGTGTCGAATGTCCTTCCAAGTAGGAATAAGTTGAAAAAAAACAACTGAGAGTGGTTTCAATCAGTTGTTACTTACCTTCAGCTGTTGACTGATTCCTTTCGATGGCTTCCCATGGTGTAGGTAGTAATGAGTGACATCATATAATATGTATCCCAACAAGCCGCCTCCGAATAGAGCAGGAGTGACTGATGGAGTTGTGAAAAGCTTAAACAGAGTCCACAACTAGAAATCACAAAATTAAAAGAATCAGATGCTGATACTACAGTGCACATTGACTTTGTGAACGTTAAACTAACTATGACCTCTTTGAATTGAGTCCAACATGTTACATGTCAAACCAACAGGAATATGGGATTCAGTGTGGAAGAAGTTGAGTGACAAACCAAACAGTTGGAAAAGGTGGAAGGAATTAAAAGTAAAAGGGAAATACTACATGAAACAAAGAACGAACTTCATCCGCATCATGTTGGTCAGCTAAATTTCAATAGGAAAATAGTCACCGTACTGCAAGGAATGAACATACTGGCACACATAGAATTGCTGTTGCAGCAGGAGGAAAAACAAGTCGTAGTCCATCCATAGGGTGCTTGTGGTGGCAGCCGTGAATGAGATAGTGTAAGGTGTTCCCCCTACAGAATTTATCAAACCAGCTTCAGTGCATGATGCTATTTTGCGGAGAGAGAGAGAGAGGATAGGACTGAAGGAGAGAGAGAGAGCGCGCATACCAGTAGCTTTTTGTTTTTTTGTGGAATAAAAAGCGATGCAAAGTGTACTCCATAAATGTCCAAATGAAGATGCCACCAACTAAGGCTAGAGCTGCTTGAGGAGGAGTGAGGCCCATTTGGACTGACTTGGAAACAAACCAACATACAACTGGTAACCAAATTATTGGAATCACCCACCATTTTGTGCGAGTCAAGAACTGTTTCCAGATCAGGAGTCAAAAGGGTTAGGCAAGCTCATATATATACAAAGGAAGTGGTTTGTTGTAAAAGCAATATCCTACTCATTGAACTCCTTGCGTTAGTATTAAAAGGAAGATGCAGTATGCTTCAGCCATTGGCTTGGAAAAGGGCATTGGACGTCATGTATATGAACTTAGAAAAAAAATCAGGTCAAGTAATCTTTTACTCGTATATATTCAGAGACAATTTTGTCACAAGGCAAACATGATTGAACTCTATTTTATGGATACCCTGGAGCTACTATTATTATTATTATTATTATTATTAGTTGTCTTAATGCAGTAGAATTAAACAGTAGACATGTATATAGTTTATAAACAAAGAGACAACCGCTGACCACACATATGTGATACAAGACGAGTTACTTTTTGTAGACCTCACCAAAGGATCCTCTGATTATATTCGAAGTTACAAAAGAATATTCCTCACCAGAGGTAATATCGCTCTTTGAAGTCTGAATACACCCATCAAAACATATGGTGATTAATAATTTTGAACCATATGTTCGGTTGGGAAATATCCCACACCATCCCTTTCTGTTTTCTTAGATGAGCTCTTGTAGGTGCTTTCAGCAGAAACGAAGTGTTTGATTTTTTAACTCAAGGTTAGGCTATGTTGATGGCTCAGAGATCAAATACCACATAAGGCATACAAGGAAAAGTTTGGAAGCAAGTGATAATGGTCAGAGGTGAAAAGAAAATCATGGCAAGGATTTTAGGAATCAGACAAGTTAAAAAAATGAACCAATAGAAACGGGGAGACGAGATTGATGCTACAATGTCAGTTAAAGAATTTTCGCATTGATTCCAGGATGTATCGACACAGTAATCCTGCAAGGTTAATGATACACCACATAAACTGAAACTTCTTTGATATTACTGAGCTTAAAACAACCAAAAGTCTACCTCAAATGTCTGCTTGCCAATTATGAGTTAGATTTTTTTTTTTATCCATTTATTTAGGATCATTATTACCGTTTTACTGCTTTAGATGTCCAAATTGCAGAACTTTCTCCCTTTCATCTAAGTTTTGTGGAAGAGTAACCATGCTATTTGCATTCACTACACTCATGGCAGGCACTTTGACAAATTGAAAATATTAGTTGATTCTACACGGAAAAAAATGAGAATTAATATATCAATGCTTGTTCATGTACATGCTTTTATTTGTACTATTGTAAATGACAGTTGCTGTGTAGAATACTTTTTATGTGCAAGAAGTGAAAGAATACCTCCAAGGTGCCATTAGCAAAAAACCTGGGGCCTTCCTTGCTAACTATAGGTTGATGAACCCATTCATCATAAGCTTCTCCCAGATGACCGACCTGCCCCCAAAAATCTTACAGAGATCAAAAAGAAATTTTTCTAAGAACGAAGGATTCAGATACACACATTTTAGAATTGAAAGCCAATTTGGAATACATGCGACAATCTAGAAATTTTTGAGGCGCATGGGAAACCATAATTAAAACATCAAGATTGATAATGGTATGAAATAAATAATGCAAAGTGTCTCTTGTGCTGACTTATTCATGTTTCATACTAAGAATATGTTTGCCGTAAACACTCACTTTTATTTGGTAGCACACATTGCCTCAGTCCCAAACTTATCCTAAGCTACTAACTCAACATCAAATTGCTTCAACTCATTGCCAAGTTATTACGAACCATAAACGAGTTTGCATTTTATAAAATGTGCACATTCAAATTTGAGAATTATTTAAAAATCGATGTGGATCAGATAACAAGGAGAGATCAAACCTGGAAAACAAGAGGCTTATTCAAATCCACGACGAAAGGCTCAGCAACCATCTTAGAAACTTATGAATTGACCGACTCGCTAGATCATCAACAAACAATGGAATATAATTAGAAACAAAACAGAAGAACATATTACCCATCAATTTAAGTGACATTATTGAGATAATTCAGGAAAACGAAAACATGGGATCTTTTGAAATGATTCTGATGCAGTGATCTGATTCTCATTCATTCATTCAGTCATTTTCAGCCACTCCAAAACTCATTTATACAAGCACATAAAAAATAAAAAAATAAAAAGTTGAAGTTTTTATGATACAGAAAATGAAAACGAGAAAGCACAAACCTTTTCAGGCAATGGAAGACCCAACAACAAGTTCTTGAGACACCCCGAAAAGCTTTATGGTTTCCCTCTCCGTAGATTGCAGAGAGTTGTCAGCGGAGAGAGAAAGCGAAGCCAAAACTCGCAATGCGGAAGGTTTTGAGAAGAAAACGTGGGCTTTTCGAAATGACAGGCGGGCCTTACAAACTCTGTTATTTACCGTTGCTAAATAGTTGTTTTGAAACTAATTCTAATTAGGGAATGACTAATATAGACAGGATGTAACATACCATTTTTAACACAAAATCTGAATTATGTACTTAAAATAATTAATATAAAATTTAAAATAATTAATAAAAATAACTTAAAATATATAACAAAAAACACTTGAAATATGAAAAAAAAATTTGAAATAATTAATAAAAGATTAAAAAAAATTTGAATATAAAATACATTTGAGATATTGTAAACAATTTCTTCTTGTTACAGCAGAGCTCATGTTTAAAAAAATCGATGTCTATTATGAACTGAAAAAATAAATGGAAGTGATAAAAGATAAAGAAAAATACTTATAAATTTGTATTAAATAGTATATTAATTAAAAAAAATTATAAGTTTAGTTACAATACATTGAATGTAAAATACATTCAAAATTTCAATTCTTATAATAATCATTTTATGTTTTAAATTTGTTTTTCAAGTTTTACATTAATTATTTCAATTTTTATATTTTATGTTTCAAATGTTTTATATTATCTATTTCAAATTTTATATTTTATATTTTAAATTTTACGTTAAAAAATATAAATTATATTAGATATATCTTAATTAAGTAAAATTTTTTATTGCGATAGTTATTGTGATATTTTAGAATGTACCATTAACACTTACCTCCTCTCTATACTACAGCTCCTTTTGTTAGTATGAATGATTATTTACTAATTTTTTTTTTTGGGTTTCAATAACATGTGAATTATGAGAGCTCAAATGTGTAGAACTCTGATTGCAATACAATATAGCATCTTTACTTTGAAGATAATAGAAATTAACTTTGATTTACTTCAGATTTTTTGTCACTAATAGTCAATAAATTATTCTTTAAAATTCATTATAAAGAAACTAAGTTTGAATTTGGGCCAAATCATACAAATCATATAATTTTGAACCTAGAGTTATTATTGTATTGATCAATCATTTTGTAAATTGCACGAGGAATTTGCACTCTTCAGTTTGATTTGATTTTAAAAATTTATAAAAATTAAACTATTTTAAAATGGAAAGAATTGAAAGGTTTGGTTTGATTTTTAATTTTAAATTAAATTTAAAATTAAAAATAAAATATAAAATTAAAATTTTTAATTTTAAAATATGAAGACGTGTAATTATCAATGGTATATTAAATTTATAGTACACTCATATATATCTAATTAAAGAAAATCCAAAATTAGGTCAAAAATAAATAAATTTCATTAAAAAAAGCTCAAAATAAGATTTAAAATCGAAAAACTAAAAAAAAAAATCAAAATGAATCGATTTAATTCAATTTTATATTTTAAAATTATTTTTTTGTTTTAATATTTAAAAAATCAAACTAAACCAAACCACACCCACCCATGCTTTTAATTAGATTTGAGATATTACTTGAATATATTTGAATTTATTTTTATTATAAGATTGTCCTAACATATGAAAAAAATTAAAAATTAAAATACTCTTTTTTAATTAAATATTGGTTATTTAATACATAACCCCTTGTAACTCTTACATTAATCTTATTACTCAATCCTTGTTCGACATTCTCGATACTTTCATTCTATACTTTGTAGTGTGAGTACTGGAACCATTCCTTTTACCTCATTTGATGTACTCGTAGAACAATTTCATTTGAAACACATATCTAAATCATTTGTAAGGTTTTTGGAAGATATTTGGTCAAAAATACAATGCTAGGCCCACATATAATTATATTCCAATAAAAAAAAAAATGTTGGATTCATGATAACTTTGTAATATCAGTAGGTAATTAGTGATTCCAAAACCAAAAGCTAGCCAGAACAAGAACATTTGGAATTGAAGAGCTGATAAGAGACTATTATATTAAATTGTATTGTATTGTCCGGTAGGCTAAACAATTGAAAATACCTCGCCACAGCCCATTCTTATGTACTATGCATTTGGTTTTCGGCCGGCGAATTGTATCCCCACTATTATAATATAACAAGGGCCTATATAAACCTTTGCACAGAGAGCACGATTAAGCAACTTTTGTTTAGCAGCTAATTCCTAAACATGATGCTCTCCGACATCTTCTTCCTTGTATTGTTCTTCTTTTACATTTTCATTCACAACTAATTAAGCCGCAAATGGAGACTGCAGCAGATTGATCGAGTGGGAAAGCATGCATACGTACATGCATGCATACCGTCTAACTTTTGTATTGAGTTTCATCGCCCTGAGAGACCAAAAGAACCCTAGTATCACAATGCTGTGCCTGGAAATGTTAGCAGCACTGTTCGCAGATGTCCATGAGCAGTCTGCACATTTTTGATCTAATGTAACCCTATATTCTTAATTTGAGTTTAATTCGATATTATTCAATTTTCTGGTAGATTGAAGTGAATAATCGGTTTTATTGCAAAGGAAAAACAGTTATTCAATCTCTTAGTTGAGCTGCCTGCATTTGTTTTGCAATATATATCTGTATTAACTAATTGAATCAATATTTCTATAGGATTAGACTCAATTAATATTAGTTCATGATACAAATAACGTTTAGATTATAAATATTAGACTAATTGTCGATGATAAATATATATGTTAACCCATTATCCAACAGAGTACGGATTCATGTTAATTTTGTCAAGTCCACGTGTTTTGGTCTTACCTAGATTTCTAAATCAAAAGTGTGTGTGTATGTGGTGTAGACGTTGGCCATTCATAAATCAACTTGATGTGGAACATTTTTGCGGTATGCCCATTAAATAAATAAGTACAATATTAAATCACTTATTATATTGCTCATCCATGATATAAGTTACCAGTTGATATTTAACCACTATATTTGGCTGTTAATGAATTTGTTCTTTCATGATTATCAAATATTACACCAGTCTCAATTTTCTTGGTTAACAAATGTCAGAATGATAATCGGATACTGGCTTGAAGACGACAATTCTAGGCTGCCAAAGATGATATCATTGCATGGGACACAGTCCATCCTTTTTCTTTTATCACCAAGAGTTTGGAACACGACAACCCCAGAGCGGCAAAATTCGGACAAAAGCCTCTGTCCGAACTGGGCAATGATGCTAAAACAACCGAGAAGTTGATCGTGCAGGCTAACATTCCTGCTTCTTTGTCTTCACAAGCTAGCTCTTTACAAAAATGTTATAAATGACGACTTAATGTGATTCTTTAATTTCTATAACACACACATTCTTTATTAAAATTAAAACCATAAATTCTTTATACAAAAAGAAATTGTGGATTTATATTCGTTTACATATTAACAGAACCACAGGACAAATCTTAAAAAAAATATGGAGATAATCAATTAACAGATGACTAAGCCAACACTCTTGCCGGATCATTAATGAAGATGAGAAATCAAAGCAATTTTGAAATAATTCTATGCAGGTTTCTTAATAGAATTATATCAATGAAGTCTATATATTTGAGTTCTTTAATTTAGCAATCAGCTTAGGTTGAATTCAATATAGGATTTTAGATAAAAAAAAAAAAAAAATTGAAGATAATATTTTTAATTATTTATCTTATTGAATTTAATGGTAGAATAGAAGTTACGAAATTGGTAATATTTTATGTCATCCTTAAACTATGTTAATATAATAAGGTCCGACTGTACATTTATTAGATTCCATAGCAAGCATGTAAGATGAATCCTTATCTGTACTTATGACTTGGCTCAATATACAAAAAAACATGGTAGGCTGTTTCAATTCTTTTGGAGTGCGCTGCCGGCTGCTGGAATTTTCCTGAGAAAGACACAAAATATTCATTCTTCACCAATGCTTAATTTTCAGCTAATTCTACTTTCCATTATGAATGGAGGGTGCAAGGAATTCAAGCTCCATCTCACTAACTGCCCTTAAATTCTTTCCTCAATTACATCAACAAAACTAGATAATTAACAGCATTAAGATCAAAATGGCAAAACAAGTTTTGTTGTTGAGCTTTCTCGTGTTGGCTTATTCTGCCCTTCAGGCTAACTCATTTGAAACTAGTCCACTTCAAAATTTCTGCGTAGCCGACCTTTCTGGATCAGATAGTTAATTTGTTCGGACGCCATGCATTGATTAATTTGTTTGATTATTAATCCAATGCTTTTGACTGATCTAACTTACATGTTTGTGATCATGGCAGCAAGAGTTAACGGGGCATGCTTGCCTGGATTCCAAACTCGTACAAGCCAGCCATTTCTCCTTGCAACACATCGAACACACTTGGCTCCAGGGTCACGCCAGTGTCTGTAACTGAAATTCCTGGTCTGAACAACTCTCGGCATTTTCTGTGGCTCGCATTGACTAAATTAAACCAAATGCAGAGATGGGCCATTGGGCTTCAAGTACATAGACCCAATCACAAAAGTCACTAACTCAAGCCCAAGCCTTCCTTTTGAAAATCTAGCCGTTACACATCATTTCTTCCAGCTCACTAGTGGAAGATTCCAACTCTATACACCTACAACTTTTAGGGCATTTCACTGAAAGAATAATTCACAAATCATTCCCTCAATGATTCATACAACATCAGAAGGACAATTTGTTGTTTGCTAATTTTGTCTTCTTGTTTTTAGCTTGGTGACCAAGTTTGCATCTCTATATTCTGTGTTCCATGTTTTCAGTAGGATTGGATTGTAATCAAAATTCCAAAAAGGTGCTAATGTTAAACACAGAGCTTATCCAAATTTGATTTGCATTCTATCTTGAATATTTTAGGTAACTACGCACTGTGGGGTTTGGTTCCTCCCTACATGCATCCTCGAGCCACGAAAATTTTAACAGTCTTAGAAAGCAGCCTCTTTGTTGGCTTCGTGACTTCCAACTCCAAAAATTGGCTAATCAAGAAGGTTCTTCAGAAGGGTGATGTGATCGTCTTCCCGATTAGACTTCCTCACTTTCAAAGAAATGTTGGCTATGGCGCTGCAATTTCAATCTCTTCTTTCAGTAGCCAAAACCCTAGTGTTATCACTATTGCTAATGCTGTTTTTAGATCGAATCCCTCCATATCCAGCGATATTCTAGCTAAGGCTTTCCAGGTCGACAAAAATGTGATTGATCATCTTCAATCACAATTTTAAAGGACTCATATATCATCTATGGAGAAGGTACTAATTTCAAAATTGACTTTGTGGACGTAATGTTTTGAATTTAAATTAATTAAGGGCGTGCTTAATATATTGTTCTTCAATTCGTTTATGAAATTACCAAAATTTAATATTTGTCTTTTGTTTATTGATACATGAATATGAATATCTCTTTCCTTTTTTTTTTCTCCTTATTCAACAATTTAATACACTAAAGTTATAATTCCATTCTAACAATGACAACATTAAAAATAATCTATACATAAATACTTATTTTATTATGCAGGCCCGCTGATAAGCCATAGAACATGTGAGTGTTCCATTTTGGAAGGAAATACTTTGGGATGCCAATTTAGGAAGATATTCTAAATTCCGGATACCATCCAACACAAATATATATATATATATGCTATCTCAAATTTATTAGATAGTGGTTAAGATTCATTTTTAAAATTATATAATCGAAATTAATTTAAATTAGTTATGATTATCAGTACCAAGTATTGATATATTCAATTAAATAATAATAATAATAATGAATTATAATACATTCACTTACACTTAAGGTTCTTAATAGTAAAGGCAATCCAATCTTTTTCTGTTGTATTATTTTACCTTGATGACCTGATAAGGGACTAGGTGACTAGATTTCACAGCAGGAAGTAAAGAAAAGAAGCAGGGAGGGGTGCAATACCCATGTCAAGACAATTTTTTGAATATTATAGCGGTCAGTTTTGAATATCTAGTTTTTCAGTTAATTTTAAATATTTATTATTTATTTAGTTATAGTTAGATACAGGATATCGAATACTATGGTCGGTTGCAATTTTGATTATTCAAAATTTTTGGATATCTGATATGTTGCCATCCCTAGAAGCACTTGAGGATTCTTTTGAAAATTAATCAGCAAATGAAGAACAACAGCTGCATATGTGCTTCTGTTTGTTTTTCCCCCCTCATTTTAATAATTAAATTTGTGTTGCTCCGTCTGAATCAACTAATTTTTTCCTATATAAACCAAATTGTTTGTCTAAAACTAAAAGGATGTTTCTATTGGATTCATGTTATATACGTACAATATAAATATTACATTATAAACTACTTCATCTATTATGAGACAAAATTAAGTCTCTTTAATCATATATAAATAAAATATATACATACACACACGTATATAAAATATCACACAAATTCTTAATTATTAGAAATCTTTAATTAATTTAAGAAGTATAAAGTTCATCTTCTTATTTTCCACTTACCTGTGGAAGCATTGAAAAAAATCACCTTTGAAAACCTGTGAAATATATATAATTTCAGATTTGTGAAATTTAGCACTTGGTAATCAAGTGTTTTTTTTTGTTTTCCCTTTTTCCTTTTCTCCATTCCAGCTTTACATTCATTTTAGATGGGAGTATGCGAAATATATTTTAGCATCGGTAATTAAAAAAACATATCAATTCTTTGTTATTTGTGTGTTTGGTCGATTGATTTACTGGTTTCTACTTCAATTACACTAACAAAGAAATATAAGTTTTGGCCACTATATATCAAATCAAAGAAGGCTCACAATATATAGAGTTCAACTCTTTGAATATATACACGTATGTTAAGAAGGAAACAACTAATTAAACAGTTTAGCATAATATCAATATCATTAATAATCTATAAGAACATGTAATGAACTTCATTCAATGTGAATGAAGAGAATGCAATTATTTTGTGCTTAATTTGTACTCAAATCCTATACCGAATTAATCAAGAATGCTAATTTTATTTTAGTTTTCTGGTAATATGCTCAAAATTACTTGGAAGTCATGACTCCGTCCTACCCAGTTTAATGCTACTAATGCTTCTTGCAGCCCTGCCGAATGTTGTTAAGGAACAACAAACAGATATATTAAAATGATTTTGGGACTTTATCAAACCAAAACTGCAGGAATGGTTGTAGACAAAAGCCTACGTCCACAATTACTCGACAACATCAGCACAGTAAGGCCAGCAGTCCAGCATTAAGTTCTCTACTAAAAATATAAAATGTATCTCTATACCACTCTGCAGACTATATTAGTGAAGTAAAATATTGACTTATTACATAATTTTGATTATAGAATAGAGTTAAGATTCTTTATCCACAAAATAACGCTCAAAAGTGAAGATTGGCATAGACTGTTTCCACACGTTTTGAATCTCGATCGGCAACGCTTCCAACTAAAAACTTTAAACTTTATGCATATAATTAGTTTAATTATAATATCGTGCAGTTGAATCCTTCTACTTCTGCTGACTATAAATAGATCAGCTCTTGCAATTGAATCTTCATCTCTTCACTTCATTCCTTTACTTCTTAGACCTTTCAATATTTCCTCTGCAATTTAAGTAATTAGTAGAAAGAGTGAAAAAGAATCGTTCAAAATGGCAAAGCACATTTTGTTACTGAATTTACTAGCCATCTCTTTGGCCCTGGCTGTTGCTTTTGAGCCTAGTCCTCTTCAAGATTTCTGCGTTGCAGACCCCACTAGCTCAGGTGACCATTTTACAATAAACTTCATCTATCGATTTACGTTGTATTGTATATATCTCTTTTACCCTGTATATGTCATCCAGTAGAATTTATCCTGAATTAGGAAATTTCTTCTTGTTTCTAACATATATATGTATTAATAATGGCAGTAAGGGTCAATGGCTTCGCTTGCATGGACTCCAAGCTTGCCCAGGCCAACCACTTTTCATTCAGCGGACTGCATGTGGCTGGGAACACATCGAACCCACTTGGATCTAGGGTTACACCAGTCTCAGTTGCTCAAATACCTGGACTCAACACTCTTGGCATCTCATTGGCTCGTATTGACTATGCGCCATGGGGCGTGGTTCCTCCTCACGTTCACCCTCGTGCTACTGAGATTCTAACAGTAATTGAGGGAAGCCTTAAAGTTGGCTTCGTGACATCTAATCCAGAGAACAGGCTCATAACAAAGGCTCTTCAAAGGGGTGATGTGTTTGTATTCCCTGTTGGACTTGCTCACTTTCAACAAAATGTCGGACACAGAAATGCCGTCTCAATCTCTGGATTGAGCAGCCAAAATCCTGGAGTTATTACAATTGCTAATGCCGTTTTCGGGTCTAATCCGCGCATTGCTGATGGTATTCTCGCCAAGGCTTTTCAGGTGGACAAGTCCACTATTGGTCAACTTCAGGAACAATTTTAGCTTTTCGCAGACTCTTCGGAAAAGATCAAAATGTGTGTTTTGTGTATGTCTTTTACTGGTTATGAAAATTGACATCTTGTGAAATTTGTTGGTTGAAAGTCTTATTGAATTAATTCCCTGAAGATTGCCTAATGAATATTTATTTGTCTTGTATTTTTCTGACTCTGATGATCTAGTTGTATTATTGTGGCGGCCTTGCTGTTGTCTCAATTTCTTTTAGTCTTGATATAAAGTTAAAATATAGATATTCGATAATTTGATGAACATTTGTTTGTCTTGAACATAAACTATACCATGATAGTTATAAATATCATTTGGATTAATCAAGAGCCATAATACAAGATACTTAAACATATATTTAAGAAAAAAAATTAAGGTTACACACTTAAAATTTTATTTGAAATGATGTGGTAATTGACATTACAATTGCAAAGAAATAATAAATTTTACATCATATATTGTCTCTCCCACCGTCATGAGTGTCATGTCATTTGTAAATGCTAACTCTCGATGCTATCCACTGCTCAAGAAAATTAGCAAAACCATATTGAGGGAACAATAGGATTTGAATTTGATACTTTATATGTTCTATTTATGGGAGCTTCACCTAAGGAGCTGTTCGAAGTTCATCTTCTGCTTGCTCTTTTTTTATATCCATTCATTGGGAATTAATAACAGATCATGATGTTTTCTATCTACACGGAGTCCACTGAAGGAAAATCGTTTGCCTGTGTGAGTGTTTAGATTCCATGCAAGCGATGTCATTAACCCATTTAATTCAAGTTAATTTGTACTGAAAAATAAATTACGTTAATGATTAATTAAAAAAAAAAGTTGAGATTCAAAATTTTTATAACATGAGAAGTCGATATGTCCGAGTGGTTAAGGAGACGGGTTGGAAATCTGTTGGGCTTCGCCCCTGCTGTCGACGATGTATTTCTTCAACTGCGATTTCCTGTTGTGATCAACAGCCTAATGAACATTATTAATCTGCCTTAAAAGAATTTGCATGTTTTCTG
The DNA here is from genome assembly GCA_032402905.1 of Khaya senegalensis. NCBI lineage: Eukaryota > Viridiplantae > Streptophyta > Magnoliopsida > Sapindales > Meliaceae > Khaya > Khaya senegalensis. Next base: position 3,453,827 of record CP135547.1, on the reverse strand, counting down.
GTGAAAATGGTTTGCATGCCATAACATATATGTCTCATTGCTTCAATATAAAACAGACTCAATGCAGATGAATTCTTTAAATATACATGGTGATCAGAACATAGAAGTGCATACGTTTTGATACAGAAATCAACCCTCCGAATTCTTCAAAGATTGAAGAAAGCTGCTGACATCTTCAATTTCATCTTCAATCTAAGCCAACTAAATCTTGATAATTACTAAACAATAAACAAATATAATAATCCTCTTTAATTAATGTTAGTATTTTGTTAAGATTATGATCAATAATTCTAAAGAGTTATTAAAAAATAAATTTATTTAACTTTTTATATAAAAAGTTGCATACTAATTAAAGTATTAAAATTTGAGATATTTATTTATTTTTAATATAAAAATATTATTCAAATTTTAATAAAATATAAATTATAATGATTAAAAATTTTACAAAATGATCATCTAACTGAATCAAACCTCAAAAAGAGAGAAAATAGGAAAAACAAAAGTCTAAAGGGATTTTTTTCATCTTAATATTTAATTTGTTGAGTTTAGTTATTTTAGATAATTAAGTATGTTTTTAATTTATTGATACTTTTAAGATATTTTTATATTTAATTTATATTAAATCTTTTCTAAAAATATCCCTACTTAATTAATTTATTTACACATATATAGGAAAAGATCTAGAGTTTCTTATTTTTACATAATTTCTTGCATTAATTTCTCAATCGTTAGATTAATACATTTTTAATAGTTGATATTAAATTTAATACATGCATTAATTATAATCTAATCATTAAAAAATGAGTGTAAGAAATTATATAAAATTAAAAAACTCTCAATCCTTCTTTTCTACAAACACAGACACATTCTCTCTCTTTTTATCTCCATATTCATTCATCAAAATTTTTAGTTAAAATATCACCTTTTATATTTATATAATTTTATAATAACTTGAATATTTCATTTATTTATTTATTTTAAACTATTATTATGATGATGATGAATTGTTATAAACATTTGAGATTCTAAAATAGTATTATTATTATTTTTCATTTTTTGTTTTATTCTAATTTAGATTTATTAAGATTTTTTTACCAATTAAATTATATATTTATTTATTTTTCATATAACATCAACTATAATAAAATTTACTTTAACATCATGTCTATCCACGTATATAAATAAAAATTATTTTGTTTATATTTTTAAGATATTTTATCATTTATCTATAATTTAAAAGAAGGGTACAAATATAGAATTATTAATTTTTATGTATTTTTTATTTTTAAAAAATAAACAACAGAACATTTATACCCAAATTTTAGACTAAAAAAAATCAGACATTTATTCAAAGTTGAGGTTAATTCAGATTTCAGTAAAAACAAAATAATAATGAATGCTGACTAAGTCCAAAACTTAAAAGAAAGAAATGATATTGGCCATCCGCACTTGGATCCTACCAGTCCATTATTGATAACTCTTTTTGGAATACCAAATTTGTTTTGTACGTACTACCACTCTGTAGATTATATTACTGAACTAATATATAGACCTATTTCATTATTTTGATAGATATACACTGTCACATCATAAAATTAGGATGCGTAAATTAAAATTTAATGAAATAATTTAAAATTAAAAAATATAATTGTAAATATTTTAACAGAATTTTTACTAATATATACTATATCAATATCAACTTGTAAATATTAATAATTTTACAACACTTCTAATATTTTTCATAAAATTTCAAATTACCGTCACAATAAATTTCATCACATCAAAATTTAATATATGAACAATCTTCTTACAATATTCTAATAAAAATAATATACACTGTAAAATATCCTTCTAAAATATATCTACTAAAATGACAAAATTTTCTTTTAATTTACCTATTTTTTACTGTTCCAAAAGGACTTAAAAAATAATGTGTGAATTAAAACATAGTAGATAGTCACATATAAATAAGATTTTTCAAATCAATTTGATAATAATTATACTTTCAATTATTTAAATCATAAATAATATAAATAATGATAATACAACAATAATACAATTTAATTATCATTATATGTAATGCATAATTTTGTAACATTATTCTCAAGAATTTTTGTCTAAGAAATATGTAGCACGTGTACTTTAGGGGCTTCATACTCGAAAACCGCCGCCTATAATTTCAAGTTTATAGATTTTTACTGTAGGACTGAAATCAAGTTCATAATCACCGGTACTAAACAAAAAGTCTACTGTTTTATAATCTAATCACATACAGTAATAATAAAATAATTTATTTATATTATTTTATAATATTATAAATATCGAAAGTATAATTTAATAATAATAATATTACTAAATTTTTGAAAAATTTATACAAAATAGGACAGAATAGTAATTATATTATTGAAATATAATTTTTGTATAAAAATTTAATATAAAACTCTACTTTTCAATTTTTCAAAATATTAAAATACTCAATTATATATAAATTATTTATTTGGATAAAAAAATGTTCGTACTTTTATAACTCCCTGCTTTTTCTTTTCCTTTCTTATCATCACCTAATGTCATTTCAAAATCAATACATAATTGCTAAAATAAACTAATAATTTATACTATTTATAATAAAATATGAATAAGATCTTAGCCTAAAATAAAATTAAAATATGGTTATGAAAATTCTAAAATTTTGAATTTTTAAATTAAAAAAAATATTAATAATGGTAAATTATAAAAAGATCGATATAATATAGATAATTATAAAAATACTCTTTAAAATATTTATAAAAATACTCTCTAAAATATTTACACTTAAGATCTAAAATTGTTAGAATTTACTATCTTATCTTAAAATTATAAAAAATTTTATTTTGATCTTGAAATTTTTAATAATTTGCACATAAAATTTTTAATTTACAAAACAGGATAAAATTTTTATAATTTTTATATTTTTACTCCCAATCAAAATTTTATAAATTTTCATCTAATTTTTAACAATTCTCGAGAAATTTTTCAATCAAACTGTTAAATTTAACCCAAAATCTATTAATTTAGAGTTCAAGAACTTAAAACAGTAATAATTTTACTTATTAAGCTATTAAAATAAAAATTTATCTATTTTCTCTAATTTTTAACAATTTTTACATAAATATAAATAATTTTCTTTTCAAATAAAGAAAAAATGAAACTGTTACCTTCACTTTCTTATCTTTCTCCTTTTTTTCCTTCTCCTTCTCCCCTTCTCCTTTTTTCTTTCCTTTCTCCCTCTTCTTTTCTTCTTCTCTTTCTCTCCTCTCTTCTTTTCTTTTCTTTCTTTTTATCTCTTCCTGTAGCTTCCAAAAGCTTCTCCAAAATTCTATATCCTTCCACCTATATTTATACCTTAAGAAATGGGCTAAGACTTTTTAAAATTTTTGGACTTAAATTTTTTTTTTTAATGAGTTAGGTGTTATGCAAACACATTCATTTTAAAAAAACGAGTTTGATATCTTGCAATTGAAGCTCTAAAATCTTAGTCGGCACCGAATTTCCACTAAGAACATGAATCTCTATCCATATAATTAATTGATTTCATTATAATATAATGCGATTGAATCTTTCTTTTTGTACTAACTGTAAATACATCAGCTCATGCAACTGCATCTTCACCCCCACTTATTTGGTTCAATATTTCTCTGCAAACTTAAGTATAGGAGAGTTTGATAAAAATGGCCAAGCACATTTTTGGTATTTAGTTTACTAGCTATCACTTTTGCTCCAATATTTGCTTTTGAACCTAGTACTCTACTAGATTTCTACATTGCAGACCACACTAGCTGAGGTGATCATCTAACTATAACATTGATATGTCAATTTATGTGGAATTAAATCTCTCTCCGTTCTTCCTGTATTTGTTTTCCAGTAAAATTTTATCCAGAATTGAAAATTTTCTTCTTATTTAAAACACGTATGTATTTGTTCATGATCATGCACGACAGCATTCGCTTGCATGGACTCGAAGCTCGCACAGGCCAACCATTTTTCCATCAGTAGACTACATGTACCCGGCAACATTGAACCCACTTGGCTTAAAGGTTACACCTGTCTCAATGTATAGCTCAAATTCCTGGACTCAACACTTTAGGCATCTCATTTGCTCGTATTGATTATACGCTATGAAACATGATTCAGAATTCACAATATGCTCTTTGATGATCATGTCTGAAGACTTTGACTAGAATTTATCTGCATCAAATGGATCAAATGGTGCTGAGCTGGCAAGAAATGAAGTCATGTTGCATTTCTTTTAGTTAACGGTAGTTTAAAAAAGTTAGTTAACAGCTTGTAATTGAAGTTAGTTGAAGTATGTATATATTTTCATAGATGATGATCTTCAGTCGGCATTCATACTCACAATTTCAGTAAATTCACGTGAAGAAGAATGGATTCTTGATTTAGGTTGCTCTTTCCATATGACTTCTAATAAACTCTTGTTTTTTTCTTTGACATTGAATGAAGGTGGAAAAGTTCTATTGGAAAATGATCTAGCATATAATGTAATTGGATGTGGTACCATTAGAATGAGATTGCATAATGAAAATTATATAGAACAACAAAATGTCATATATGTAACAGGTTTAAAAAGAAACCTTATCTCACTAGAAATGCTAGACATGAATGGATATAACTTTAAGGCTGAATCTAGAGTGTTAAAGGTGATAAAAGGATTTTTAGTTGTGATGAAAGATATAAGAAAAAATAGCCTATATGTATTAGAAGATGCCAACATTAAAGCTGATATGAATGTGGCTATAGAAAAGAATAGAAACACAATGATGTTATGGCATTTGAGGATGGGACATTTAGGTGACAAAAGCTTAACTGAGCTAAAAAAACAAGGACTCTTGGCAGATGTTACAAGTAAGTCTTTGGAAGCATGTGAATATTGTGTTCTGGAAAAACATCATAGACGTAAGTTTGGTGTTAGAATGCATTCAACATAAAACATACTTGAATATATTCACTCAGACCTATGAGGGCCAACACATGTTACTTCCCTGGGATAATCAAAATATTTCCTTTCAATCATAGATGATTTTTCAAGGAAAACATGAGTCTATGTTCTAAAAAGTAAGGACCAAGTTTTTAATTCCTTTAAGAACTAGAAGATGCTGGTTAAAAATCAGAGAGAAAGAAAAGTGAAAGCTCTCAGAACTAACAATGGTATAGAATTCTATAGTGAAATATTTGATGAGTTTTGTAAGATGAATGGTATTTGTAGACATAAAATAGTAAGGTCCATTTCACAGCAGAATGGTGTGGTAAAAAGATTTAACAGAACTTTACTTGAAAGAGTAAGGTCCATGCTTTTAAACTCAGACTTGTCAAAACATTACTGGGTAGAAACTGTGACTACAGCCAACTATATGTTAATAGAAGTCTTTTCTCATCTCTTAACAACAAAACACCTGAGGAAGTGTGGTTAGGAAAACCACCTACATTAAACCATCTGAGGGTGTTTGGATACACTACTTTTGTACATGTAAAGTAGGGAAAATTGGATCCAAGGGCCATAAAAGGTGTATTTGTAGGCTATCCGGATGGTGTTAAAGGCTGTAGAGTGTGGTGTCACAATGGTAAGGTTGGAAGATGCATAGTTAGCAGAGATGTTGTGTTTAAAGAAGATGAAATGCTTGGCAAGATTATCAATGGAATGGAATGTTAGGATTCTTACTCAAAAAGTTCAGAAAATGATCAGTTTAAGGTGGAGCTTGAGCAGCATGAAGTAAGAACAGAACCACAAGGAAAAGAAACTCAACCTAATGTCAACAAAGATGCAGCCTCGAGTAGTCGACAGGAGTATAATCTGATAAGGGACAAGAAGAAAAGGTAGATAAAACCACCTACAAGGTATGGCTATGCAAATTTGATTGCATATACCTTACATACAGCTGAAAAGATTGAATCTAGTGAACCAAATTCCTACACTAAAGCTGTAAATGGACCTGATTCACACAGATGGTTGGCTGTAATGAATGAAGAAATTTCATCCTTAGATAAGAATAAGACCTAGCTGCTTGTTCCTAGAATAGCAACTAGGAAAGTGGTTGGATGTAAATGAATCTTCAGGAGGAAGGAAGATGTTTCAAATCCAGGAACTACTAAGCACAAAGCAAGATTAGTTGCAAAAGGATTCACACAAAGAGAAGGTGTCAATTATGATGACTTGTTCTCTTCTGTAATTAAGCATACATCAATTAGAATTATACTTACCTTAGTTGTTGTTTATAACATGGAGCTAAAATAACTAGATGTTAAAACTGCCTTTCTGCATGGAAATTTGAAAAAAGAAATTTATATGGATCAACCTGAAGGGTTTTGCATGGAAGGAAAAGAAGATTATGTTTGCTTGCTCAAGAAATCATTATATGGACTCAAACAATCTCCAAGTCAGTGGAACTTAAAATTTGATGAGTTTATGATAGAAAATAACTACAAGAGGAGTGCCTATAACTGCTATATTTACTTTAATAGTGAAGTCTTGGATGAGTTTATATATTAATATATGTGGCTGACATGCTTGTGGTTGGAAAGGATAAACAAAAAATCTCAGAATTTAAGCAGAAACTAAGTGATACTTTCGAAATAAAGGATCTTGGCCCTGTTAAGAAAATTCTTGGTATTGAAATTACCAAAGAAAGAAAAGTGAAGATGATCAGATTATCTCAAGAAGCTACTTAGTAAAGATGCTTAAAAAATTCAACATGTTGGATGCTAAACCAGTCATCACTCCCTTGGCAGCTCATTTTAAGCTGTCAAGTGATCAATCACCAAAGAATGAAAAAGAAGCAGGATATATGTTAACACGACCATATACTAGTTTAGTTGGCTGTTTAATGTATGTAATAGTCTGTACTAGACTTGATCTAACACATTCAGTTGGTTTAGGTAGCAGATTTATGAAAAAACCTAGCAAAACTCACTGGGAAGCATTGAAATGGATCTTGAGGTATGTTAAAGGCTCTACTAAAATGTGCTTAGTTTATGGAAATGAAAATAATGAGGTTGATATCTTAAAAGGATATGTGGACTCTGATTTTGCTGCTGATGTTGACAAAAGAAGATCATTATCTACCTATGTGTTCACTTTATATGGAAGTGTAGTAAGCTGAAAAGCATCCCTTCAGGCTGTTGTGGCACTCTCGACCACTGAAGCAAAGTATATAGTTGCTACTGAATCAGTGAAGGAAGTTATATGGCTGAAGGGAATTGTTACTGAACTTGGATTTAGCCAAAAATGTATTACAATTTGATGTGATAGTCAGAGTGCTATACAATTGGCAAAACACCAGGTGTTTCATGAAAGAACAAAGCATATAGATGTGAGACTACACTACATAAGAGACATGATTTCAAAAGAAAAGATAAAACTAGAGAAGATAGAGACTGCAAAAAATCCTACTGACATGCTAACAAAAGTAATTTTAGGTAGGAAATTTAGACATTACATTAAGTTGCTGAATATGTCTAAAAATCATTAGGTAAGATTGCAAAACCAAATTCAATTGTGAATGTTGAATCAAGGTAGAGATTGTGAAGCATGATTCAGAATTCACAATATGCTCTTTGATGATCATGTCTAAAGACTTTTTCTAGGATTGATCTGCATCAAATGGTGTTGAGCTGGCAAGAAATGAAGTCAAGTTGCATTTCTTTTAGTTAATGGTAGTTTAAAAGAGTTAGATAACAGCTTGTAACTAAAGTTAGTTGAAGTATATATATATTTGCATAGAAGACAGAAAATAAGGAGTGAGAAAAAACAGAGAGAAGAGAGTTGCAGAAGCTCGAAGTGATCAAGAGTAAGAAGAGTCAAAAGAGTTTAATGAAGGAAATCCTGTAAGATCTTGATTCTGGTTTTGTAATTAATTGATTCGATAAACAATATAATCTGTTTTTCTTATGGTTCAATATTTCTGGTTTGGTTGCATTCTTGCTGGTGTTGGTTTTTGATTATTGTTGAGTGTTTTGTCTTAAAATAAATTAAACGAATTCAAATCAGCAGTGCACAAGATAATTCTTGGTGATCTTTGTGATCTAATTTTTCAACATGTGCCATGGGGCGTGGTTTCTCCTCACGTTAATCCTCATGCCACTGAGATTCTAACAAGCATTGAAGGAAGCCACATGGTTGGCTTTATGACATCTAATCCAGACAACAAGCTCATCAAAAACGTTCTTCAAAATGGTGATGTGTTTGTGCTCCCAGTTGGACGTTCACTTTCAATGAAATGTTGGATATGGAAACGTCGTTTCCATCTCTGGATTGAACAGCCAGAATCCTGGAGTCGTCACTATTGCTAATGCCGTTTTCCAATCTAATCTGCGAGCTGCTGATGATATTCTTCCCAAGGCTTTTCAAGTTGACAAGTGCATTGTTGGTCAACTTCAGGGACAATTCTAGGTTATTGAAGATTCGTAAAAACATTTAGTTACTGTGTTGTGTGTGACAAATTGTCATCTCAATATTGGATCTTAAAATTAGGCAATATCACATAATAAATTAAACATGTTAGTTAATGCATAGAAACCAACCTCATAATACTTAATTTTAATTTTTATCAAATGGGAAACTATAAAACTTTTATTTAACCGTTGAGGAAAGATCATGCCAATTTTTCATCCTCTCAGTTTCGAGGCACATTAAATTTTAATTTTTGATTTAAATCAATTAATTGAAAGATTCAAGGTTCAAATATTAATTCTTTTAGCTAGTTCTAGGTCATGTTCTCCCTAAATTTGGTTATAATTGTAGGTTGTTTGTTTCAATATGAAAAATCCAAGTCATCATGATGAATATAGACACATTTGGTACTATCCTTTTTCTTTCAATTTTGTGTATATTTATCTAAGGTTAAAATCCAGAAAACCAAGAAACTTTATATTTACAAATTAAACTCTAGATAACCAAGAAAATTTACATTTACAAAAGTAAAAAGGTAAGTTAAGTGAATGTACTGAACCTTAACATGTACAAACTACAACTAGAAAATTCACCAAATGAAATAACATTATAAAAATTAAGTAGTCTCATATAATTTCTTTTAATGTTTGAATAAAATAGGAATGTATATACAAACTAGCTAGTCATATTAAAGATCCATTTGAGAGTTTAAAAAGGAAAGGCTCAAATGCATAAACAATTATTTATTTTAGAATTTTTTTTCCTTTAATACTTTCTAGAAAATCTAATTTAAATACTTAATATTACTTATAAAATATTTTAAATATTATTTTAATTAGTATATAATTATGTACTAATTTAAAAATTACCTCCAATGCTAATTAATTTGACAAACACTTATATTGTGTTAATAGCCAAACATGTATATAAGTATTTATATTAATGATTTAATATTTGTGTAGTGCTAATTAACACAGCCAAATAGGTACTAAATCTACAAAATGTCACTTGACAATTGAATTATCTCCGATTAATTATAATTAGGCATTTAAAAAACTAAAAAATTAACTCAATTCAAAATGAATCATTTGATTACAATGATAGTAGCTTAATAATATAACATAAGATGTGAATTCAAAAATCACGTTTAATAATTATTTGAATTCAAAATTTGAAATTATTCAATAACATTCCAACAAGAATGAAAGTTCCTAGACTTGTCATTAATTGAAGAAATATCCTGCCCAATATTAATGTGAGGGTATCGATTTTTGCACCTTTAATAGTGAAAAAGTGGTGCCGACCGAGCTTCCAAACCTGTCGAAATGGTCTACCCATCTGTTGGTATTTTTATATCCCAAAACCGTCTTCAATTTTGAGGATAAAAATTGTGTGGATAAAATAAATGTAAGAAGACAAGACAATAAATTTTACTTAACTTTATAATCTACAAAGTGGTATATATAAAGATAACTTTTGTATTTTAGAAGTGCTAAAGTCTGAGTTTCAGGCATTGGCTTTTGTCTGTTATCATTTTTGGTTGTGATTGATGTGGTCGGATGATCTTAATTTAGTATTATAATTAAATTAATAAATGTTGCCGGCCACCGCATTCAGTTTAGACCATTAGAGAAATATGAGAAGGGATTTTTTTTTCTTTTCAATTCTTCATGGGAATTAAAAAAAATAAAAGCTTACTTCGCAAACAAATTTGACAAGATGTCAATATAATAAGCACAAATTAAAACAACACAACACACATGCATTAAATCTTTTTCAGAATCTTTGATAATCTAGAATTGTTGCTGAAGTTGACTAACAATGGACTTGTCAACCTGAAAAGCCTTGGCAAGAATGTCATCGGCAATGCGCGGATTAGATCCGAAAACGGCATTGGCAATAGTGATGACTCCGGGATTCTGGCTGCTCAATCCGGAGATGGAAACGACGTTTCCATTTCCAACATTTTGTTGAAAGTGAACAAGTCCAACTGGGAACACAAACACATCACCCTTTTGAAGAACCTTTGTGATGAGCCTGTTGTCTGGATTAGATGTCACAAAGCCAACCATAAGGCTTCCTTCAATCACTGTTAGAATCTCGGTGGCACGAGGATGAACGTGAGGAGGAACCACGCCCCATGGTGCATAATCAATACGAGCCAATGAGACACCTAGAGTGTTGAGTCCAGGAATTTGAACCACGGAGACAGGTGTAACCCTTGAGCCAAGTGGGTTCGATGTGTTGCCGGGTACATGCAGTCCACTGAAGTAAAAATGGTTGGCCTGGGCGAGCTTGGAGTCCAAGCAAGCGAAGCCATTAACCCTTGCTGCCGTGCATGATCATGAAAACGTACATATATGTTAGAAACAAGAAGAAAATTCTCAATTCAGGTTACCTTTTACTGGAAAACATATATAAGGTGAACAGAGAGATATGTAATTCAACACAAATCGACATATCAATGTTATAGGTAGAAGATCACCTGAGCTAGTGGGGTCTGCAACGCAGAAATCTTGAAGAGGACTAGGCTCAAAAGCGAATACTAGAGCAGAAGTGATGGCTAGTAAACTCAACACCAAAATGCGTTTGGCCATTTTGATTGATCTCTTTCTTCCTCCTCAAAGTTGCAGAGAAAATATTGAACCAAAGAGGTGAGGTGAAGATGCAATTGCACTAGCTGATGTATTTATAGTCAGTACAAGTAGAATGATTCAATTGTATGATATTATAATGAAATTAATTAATTATATGGACAGAGATTCGAGTTCTTAGTGCAAATCCGGTGCCGGCCGAGGTTCAAACGCGTTGAAATAGTCTATGCGTCTTCAACTTTGAGCTTCAATTGCATGAAATTAAACTCTTTCTTTTTCATTTTCATTTTCATTTTTTAATGAATGTATATCTATCAAAATAGTGTAACGAGTAATAAAATCTCTGCAGAGGGTAATTTTATATTAAAACAAAATTCGTATTATAGAATGGACAAACAATGCTGAACTGCTGGCGTCCATTGTCTTGCCTTGCATTCTCTTCTTAAGTTTTGGACTTAGGCTTTTGTTTTGCATGTTGCCATTCTTTTTTGGGTTTGATTCGGTTGGATTATCATGTACAGTAGGGAACTTTCCATGTAAAAGATTAAAACAAATTTATTTTTCAGTAATCAAAAGTTATTAAAACGATTATGTATATGTTCATTGTTGCTTATTTAGAAAAGAATTAGTCTGCTTATAGCCTTAAATTAAAGATGCCTATAATTTATGCATATAAGAAACCCATTTGTTTAAAAAAATTGAAACGTCGACAGCAGGGTTCTCACCTGCCTGAGCAAAGCCAAACAGAATTCAAGTCTGTCAACTATTTAACCACTCAGGCATATTCAATTAAAAAAGTATACGATAACTAATTTTTTTTAATAAAAAATAAATTTATTAATAATAATAATAATATTTTATTATTTTTTATTATTTTATTATATATTTATTTTTAACAAATTAATCATTTAATTTATTTTATAAAATTTATAATACTTTTTTATTATCACCCAGCCAACAATCTATAGAATTATACATATTTATTTTTACATTATCACCAAATAAATGTAAAATATGAATATGAATTTTATTGTGCACAAAAATCTAAAAAAAAATAATCTCATTAAAATATCAAAATATAAAAAATAGTATATTATAATTATTGTTGTTGTTGTTAAAAACCAACACAAGTAAACTTTTGGATATTAATTTTTATAAATACTTTAGTTTTATAAATTAGATAATTAATATTATAAAACTAAAAAATTTATTCAGTAAATTCTTTAGTTATACAATATTTATAAAATAAATAGTTAATACAAATCATTATTTAGTCTTATTATATATATATATATTAAAAATATTTTAAATAAAATTTTTTTAAAAAAAATTAAACTTATTGATTACATTTGGTTTATTTAGTTTGAACTTGATTCAAATTAAAAATCAAACTAATAAAATCAAACAAAAATTAATTTAATATATTTTCAAACTATCTAAATCATCGGTTTGAATTTGCTCAACCCTACTGATGATGTCAGCAAAGCAAAAATCTAGAAAAATTCTAGGCTGAAAAGCAATAGCTAGGGCAGAAGTGATAGACAATAAACTCAATACCAAAATGTGATTGGCCATTTTGATTTATATCTCTTTCTCTATTTCCACTTAAATTGCAGAGAAAATATAGAAAGCTCTAAGAACTGAAGGATTGAAGTGATGAGATGAAGATTCAATTGCATGAGCTAGATCCTTTTATAGTCAGAAGAAGTAGAAGGATTCAATTGCATGATATTATAATTAGATTAACTATATGCATAAAGTTAAAAGTCCCAAGTAGGAAGTGTTGCCGATCGATATTCAAAACTTGTTGAAATAGTCTTTGCCCATCTTCAATTTTGAGCGTTAATTTTTAGATAAAGAATCTTAATTCCCCTATAATCAAACCTAAGTCAATATTTTACTTCACAAATACATATAATCAGCAGAGTTTTATAAAGATAATTTTGCATTTTAGTAGATAACTTAATGCTTGAACCCGCCGGCCTCAATGTGCTAATTGTCGTGTAATTTTGGACATAGCCTTTCTGTCTGCACACTTTCCTGGTTGATATTGTCAGATAGTTTTATACATGTTTAATTTCCTTCATAACAACGTTCGGCTGTGCTGCAAAAGAAAGTTATTCATGCAAATTATGTACTGCTTAGTTAGCTTAAACGGAAGATACCTGTCTTACTCAATCTACTACAGAATGCAGACGGTTGCTATCTTTATCAAAGACTTCTTCTGGCTAGCTTAATTCATGTATCACTTCTGCCTCAGCTATATATACAGAATTCAGGCGACACATTTGCTTCACAGCTCTAACGCGTTGTAGTACTTCCATTTCTTGAAATCAAAGTTAAACAATTTTAAGCAGTAGAGGAACAGAAATGGCGAAGAACACTCTCTTATTGTGGATGATAGCTCTCACAGCTTGCACTCTTGCCATGGAAATTTGAGCCTAGTCCTTTATAGGATTTCTGCGTCGCCGACACATTATATATGTTGCATTTTCTTGCACATTTGAGATACAAGTTCTAACATTTTCTGCTTATTAATTGAATACTGATCTCCTTTATGTATTCTACGTGGCAGCAAGAGTTCAAGAGCATGCTTGCATGGACTCCAAAGTCGTACAATCCAGCCATTTTTCATTCGGCGGACTGTATATAGCTGGCAACACATCCAACCCACTTGGCTCCAGGGCCACACCGGTGTCTGTGACTCAAATTCCAGGACTGAACATCCTTGGCATTTCAATTGCTCGCATAGACTACGCTAGGGTCTTGTACCTTGAGCCACTGAAATTCTAAGAGCCTTAGAAGGCAGCCTTTTCGTTGGCTTTGTAACCCTCCAACCCCGAAAACCTGCTAATCACCCAAGTTCTTCAAAATGGTGATATGTTTGCCTTCCCCGTGGGACTTGTTCACACCAGTAGCTGGCATCACGATTGCTAAGGCTGATTTCGGATCGAATCCGTCCATATCTGACGAAACTCTGGCCAAAGCCTTTCAGGTGGACAAGACTGTGGTTGATCATCTTCAAGCAAAATTTTAATGGATTACTGAAAACCCATAAACATGAAGAAGACATTAATTTCAATTTAATTTGATGTATGATGTGTATTCAAATGTTACTTAATTTGCATTAAGTTTAAAAAATATGTTTTCTGGCAGTTCTTATGAACACTTAATTCATAAAAAGGGTTTAATTCAAGATTGTTGTTTTCTCCGTCATTTTTCTCAAGTAAAAAGTTTTTTGTTAAGGCATACCGAAAACAGTTTGACATAATTAATGAGAGCTGCAACCCTTTTGACCTTCGTAGTTCTCTCCCTATATTTACCATTATTTGGTCCGCTGAGACTGAACTGAGATATAATAGACGTCATGCCATTTTCATTTGAAACTTGCTAACTATATACGAATTATACTAATAATGATCTTTAATTTGATCAAAAGGGTTTGAACCTGCGAGGGCGAAGCCCAACTGGTTTCATGTCTATCTCCTTGACAACTCCGACATATCGACGTTGTGCTGCGGTTACTTCTAAATAAATCTACTAAAATACTTTACCGCTTCGACGAGAGTCACCATAAATGATTAATATGAAATGAATGCTCAAACAGTAAACAATCCAAGCTTGGACCCAACNAAATGATTAATATGAAATGAATGCTCAAACAGTAAACAATCCAAGCTTGGACCCAACTACGACTGCTTGATGCTCTCGAGTCTTTTCATGGCCCACTCACATGTTCTTGATGGCACGTTTGGATGATGGACTGGCCTGCACAAATTCAATTAACCAATATTAAGCGCATCAAATGGTCTAGCTTGTGTCTGGCATAGATTGATTACTTACATAAAAATATGAAAGTGAGGCAGTGCGGGCTTGACGCGTGGGAGGATCATAGGTCAACCTACTTTTTTATTTAATAATAATAAAAATAATATAATAATATTATATATACTAATTTAGAATAAAATATATAATAATATAAATTTTAAATAAGTTATTTTATTATTTATTATATTATTGAAATATTATTAAAATATAATAATTATAAAATTATAAAATATTATATTATATTT
>CP135547.1:3317881-3418895 GCA_032402905.1 Khaya senegalensis | reverse complement strand
CCGACCATTTTGTCACATCTATGTTATATTATCCAATTTAATACCATCTCTTAATTTTATATAATAAAATGAAACGACTACCATCACTATCACGTATAAAAGCAAACATAAAATATATTGTTTTTAATCCATAGCCGTATTCAACAATAACAAACGGATACTAAATATATTTTTAAGAGTGTGATTGATTGGTTAAGTGATTTTCAAGCTATAATTTAGAACTAATCCTCTCATGAGATTAATTGTGCCGTTTACTACAACAAATCTCCATCACAGCAGTTCTGTTATATCCAGTTTCTATCCAATTTCTTCGTAGCAGCAGAAATTCAATGTTCTAATTCTGAATATTTGATTGTCAACCATTCCTTATTCTTCCTTGTTTATCTCTTCTTGATTGACAGCTCAAAGGTTCCCTCCATTTTCACGGAGTCACAAACTAATCAAGCAAAAGCTGGAGAGCCATCCAACTTTAAGGCTGTGGGCATGAGCAAATTGACAGCCTATATTGCCACTAAATCCTGAACAAATTAGGACAGCCTTTTATTGCAGTTTTACAGAAGTGTCAATTCCTAAATTTCCCCCTATATGAACAAAATTTCATTGCATGCTTACAGCTTCAGGCCATTCATTGGTTATACAACTTCATATATACAATTATAAAATGGCCTCCCAGATGTTACCTTTTGTACTCCTTGCTCTTTCTTTCTTCACGACCTGCTTGGCTCTTGATAATAACAATCTTCTTGATCTCTGTGTTGCAGACCCAAAAAGCCAAGGTACTAATTAAGATCTACCCTGAGATTATAATATGAATTGCTTAATAGTTTATATGTCTGTCTTAATTTTATTGCATATTTTTTTTCAGTGTTTGTGAATGGTGTATCATGCAAGGATCCAAAGCAAGTTCAGGCTGAAGATTTCTTTCTCAGCGGGCTGCACAAAACTGGAAACACATCAAACCCTATGGGATCTAAGATCACTTTCGCAAATGTAGCTCAAATTCCAGGGCTTAACAGTCTTGGAATTTCCTTAGTTCGTATTGATTTTGCACCATCCGGAGTTAATCCTCCTCACATTCACCCGCGTGGCTCTGAAATCCTGACAGTCCTGGAAGGCACTCTTGAAGTTGGATTCGTCACCTCAGGCCCCGATTATCGTCAAATTACAAAGATTTTACAGAGAGGTGATGTATTTGTTTTCCCTGTTGGACTAGTCCATTACCAGAGAAATAATGGAAACAGCAGTGCTGTAGCCATTGCTGCTCTCAACAGCCAAAACCCTGGAACCAGTGTCGTTGCAAATGCACTTTTCGGATCGAACCCAGCGATCAAGGAAGAAATTCTAGCCAAGGCTTTCCAGACTGATAAGAAAGCTGTCATTGACTTTAGTTCCAAGTTCTAAACCTGCAAGAAGGATAGACTGACATAAAGAAGATCAAACATTATATGACTGTCCTGCTGGTTTAGCAGCATTCTTTTTGTGTTTGTGTTTCTGCATGACTTTCCAATGTATTTGATCATTTTTTTTTTATAACCAATCAATCATTTCTCATTAATTATGCTCTAAATCGTTCCTTGTATCAGCTCTCGTAATTTACACACACACAAGCATACATATGACTGTTCAATTTGGAGCTTCATCAAAATAAATCGCGACAAGCGGTGACAGAACAGCAGCACTTAAAAATCACGTGTCTTTGCTTTAGTGTTATCAGTGTCACAAACATGCAGAAACCTTACGCCTGTATGCCATTTCTAACGTGCTATCTTTTCTGCACTATGTAAATTATAAACCTTCGCCTTCCTGAACATCAAAAAGGAATTTGTCCTCTCCTTGTACGAAGTTATACTGCCTAACTAACCTTGCAGGAACTAATGAAGGTAAATTCTATCAGTAGCAGTTTCCTTTCTTTTCTTTGATTCTTTTCCAGATTTCGATTTGAAAAAATAAATCTAGCAGAAATCTGTGCTTTTCATCCAAACTTGTCTGATGTAGGAATTAACAGTGATTAAAATTCAAAATTTAAAAGAAGTAATTCTCCTGGAAAGCATGAGTAATAAAAATTCTAACAAAATCTATAATTATATATAGGTGTTCCCAGTAGTTGCACCCTTGCACTTAATATGGAAAGAAATCTGATAAATCGCTTTTGTTGTTTAGAGCATAGAATAAGGACATGAGCATTAAGAAAGGCGCGTAAATTTTCGGACTCTTTTTCTTTTTTTAGTGCTAGGCCAGAACTTTCTTGACCTCACCAGACTTGTGCATATAAAATCCTAACTTTGGTCTAGGAAATTCTAATCCCACTGTTTTATCATCTCTGCTTTGGAGATGTGTTCCCTTTTGTAGAATCATGAATGCTATTATAGCACAAGTGAAAGAAAATTCATAGATAACGAAATGGTTTTGAAGGTAGAATCTTAAAGAGAGAAGGAGCTCCTATATTGCATACTTGAAGCTTTCACACTTGTTATTCTATCTGCTATTGAGTATATAAGCATATTATTGAATGGGCATGGATTCTTTGAATTGCAGAAACGAACATCAAACCTGAAAAATGAGGTAAATTCTCTAAATATAAAGGTATGCAATCACTTTTATGCTTAGGGTTGGATTGACTTCAAGAGATGATTAGTACATGTTACAACTTTCTGGTTGCAACTCTACTTGTAAAAGATTAGTGCCAATTCTGCCATCAAAGGTTTTGGCGGCACATTGACAAAAAAAATTTTCAGATCATAATTTGAGTTCGATGTGTCGTACACATCTTGCTGTGGTTGGATTATGATCCTGGTGTATTCGTGAATTTATTTTTGTGATATTCTCTTGTTAAGAAGGTCAATGGTATTATGATATTCATGGAATAAATTTGTAATATATTAGCTGTAAGATTTTAAATTCCTCTTATAATTTGAGCAGATTAGCATGATTGTGGGAGAATACTTGTATAAAACTTCATCTTATGATTCAATAAAATTCATTCAAAGGCAATATATTTTTTACCTTTTTGTCATGGTGTCAGAGTGGAGAACGATACTCTAGCTCTCTGCCCTCTTTTTTGCCTTTTTCTTATTGCTGTTTTCCATCATCATGATGAACGAGCAACCTTTGAATGGAAGCAAACCTGATGCCACCAATCCTTTTTCATTCCACCATTCCGGCCATCCTGAAATGGTACTTGTTTGCAAGTCTCTCAACGAGGATAATTATTCGACCCGGTGTAGAGCCGCGGTGATCTCTTTGAATGCCAAATCTAAGTTGGGTTTTGTAAATGTGACCACCAAAATGCCATCCGCCACAACTAATCTAGATGAACACGCATCATGGACAAGATGCAACGATAGGGTCTTATCTTGGATTCTTAATTTGCTCACATCGGATATTATAAACAGCGTTATTTTTTCAACCACTACCCAGGAGGTATGGAAAGACTTTCAGCATCATTTTTCTCAAAGCAATGCTCCCCGTATTTTTCAGATTGAGAGGGGCATCGCTTGTCTCACACAAGATCAAATGGTCGTTGCAGCATACTACACAACGTTAAAAAATATTATGGGATGAATTGGGCTCCTACAATGACATTGTTTGCTCTTGTGGAATAGGCATTAAGAAACGCATATTAATGTAATTTCTCATGAAACTTAATGAGTCTTATAATGCAATTCGAGGGCAGATCCTATTGATGTACCCATCGTCTGATGTTCCATAGGCTTACTTTTATGTTATACAAGAAGAAAAGCAATGAAGCTTAGGTGCTACACGTGAGACAACAGAGACCTTTGCCATAGCAGTTCGAAGGGATGAATCGGTAGCTCTGGCTGTTCGGCATGGACAAGGTCCTTCTTCTCGTTCCAACTCATCTAATCACAAATCTTTACATTCATTTTACTGTGATCAAGACAATCATATGAGAGACAAGTGTTGGAAATTAAATGGTTATCCACTACGACACCCAAAACATGCATCCACCAAGTTTAATCAAGGAGACACTCATTCTAAGCACAGCAAGAGCCATCAATCTTCCGTCAACAATGTCAAGGATAGTCCAATAATGCAGGAAATGCAATCAGTAATGAACGGACTCTCTGCTTTACAAATCAACAAATATTATCTATTGTGTAGGGCAAAAGGGCAGCACAATCCACTAATCTTAAGGCTAATGCTACCAGTGCTTCTTCAGGTTTGTCATAAGCATTGATACATCTTCCTTAATTAATCATCGATAGTGGTTCAACAGATCATATCACTTCATCTCCAACTTTACTTGTTAACAGTAAGGAGAATACACTTTTGCCACCAGTTACTATGCTAAGTGGAGAAAAGGCTTCGATTATATCTACTGGGACTTTACCTTTAAATTCTGTTATTTTTTTGAAAAATATACTTAGTGTACCATCTTGTAAGGTGGACTTAATGTCTGTAAATTGAGTTACAAGAGATCTTAATTGTTCAATAACTTTCTTCCCTCATTGGTGTATTTTGTAGGACTTAATGATAAGGACGACGATTAGTTTGGGTAAACAGCAAGACAGACTCTATTACTTAGTTGCAATGACTGCAATGACTGCAAAGAAAGTTAAACATAAAATCCAATCTACAACAGCCATTTTTGACCATTCATTTTGCTCTCAGGTCACCTCCTCCACTAACTTGTGGCATCGTCGATCAGAACATTTATCTTTCTCTAGATTAGATTTTATGGCAAAAAATTTTGTTAAATTTCCCTTTTAAGTCCAATAATGCTTGTGATGTTTGTGCACTTACAAAATAAAATCATATTCCTATTTGCACTAGTTCAGTTTGGTCTGTTAGACCTTTTAAATTAATTCATTGTGATATTTGAGGTCCTTATAAAATTGTCTCTTTTTAATGTTAGATATTACTTAACTATTGTAGATAATTTTTCTAGATTCACATAGTTTTCTTTATGCATCACAAAAATAAAACACAATAATTACTTACTAATTTTTACCCTTTTGTCCAAAACCAATTCAATGCTTCTATAGCTAATATTTGGGTTGACAATGAAGGGGAATTCTTTTCTACGTGAGAATTTTTTAAACAAAAAGATACTACTTATCAACATTCTTGTATCTATACTCCTCAATAAAATAGGGTTGTTAAACACAAATATTAATATATTCTTGAATCAGCACGAACACTTTGTTTTCAAGCCCATCTCCCTTTACATTTCTAGATAGAATGTTTTTTTACTACCGTCTATATTATTAATTGTTTACCTACTCAATTCTTTCTCAACAAACTCCTTTTGGATGGCTTTATGGCGAAATTCCTTCTTATTCTCATCTTCAAATTTTTGGGCGTCTTGCATGCATATGCTACTGATATGCATGTTCCTCATAAATTCGATCCTCAAGCTAAACATTGTGTTTTTCTTAGTTATTCAATTGGCCAAAAAGCTTACAAGCTTTATGACCTTACAACTCATCAAATGGTCACCAGTCACAATGTCGTTTTCCAGAAAAATTCTTTTTCCTGTGAAACCATTCCAATTACCTTCTCAAAAATCAGCACCTATCATCCTTGCGGTTGCATTTAATCCTTCTCCTTTAGAGCTTATTTCAACAATCCAACAAACACAAACACTAACACCAGAGCATATCCATTCCTCATTACCTTTATAATTGACCATGCCTGTTTTGCCTACCAGTGTGCCTCCCGCACCAGCCTTACGTCACTTTCAAAGAAAATTCATGTTCCTCCCACAACAGGAGCTGCTTGGCCAGGGCACCCAGAGTTCATCTCTCAGTTGAAGGCGTTGCTTGGTGTCGAGGTTCTGTTCTAGTCGATCCAACTTCTGCACCTTATTATCTTACTGGTTTGCAAATGTTAATGTAACATAACCAATAAGAGTGTAAAATATCTGTGTTATGCGGCGGACGCTGTTGATGTTTGTCTCGATCTATCCATGAAACTTTATGTGGTGGTGTTTTGCATTTGGTTCATGTTTTGTTGTTTATTCAGTGTTCTCAATATTTTGCCAAGTAAATCCAACTTTTAGTAGGTACTCGATTATTCGGTTTCCTGCATAGAAACATGATTGTTCTAATCTACATTATTCAAATAGAACTGTAAAACACAGGAAGAAAGTCAAAACTATCATAGTATAATATAATATAGCGTATGAAATACATATATACAAAACTTGTTTGATCTTATACTATTTTACGTGCGAAAACTACAATTATTCAAAAATTTAAGTGACGGTATATTTGAGCTAGACTTACTTGTCTAAGCTTTGGACTGTGTATCCTCAGGCTTATGCTAGCTGCGCTGGAAGCACATAGGTATTACTTTTTGGACTGACTTTGCACCACGAATTGGAATTTAACTTCACTGTTAATTCAACCTTGACCCAGACCCGGCCCT
Organism: Khaya senegalensis; assembly: GCA_032402905.1. Taxonomy (NCBI): domain Eukaryota; kingdom Viridiplantae; phylum Streptophyta; class Magnoliopsida; order Sapindales; family Meliaceae; genus Khaya; species Khaya senegalensis. Next base: position 3,412,505 of record CP135547.1, on the reverse strand, counting down.
AAAATAATTTTAACAAGATGGGTATTTATATTTAACATTTTAGTCCCTTAAATAAGTTATTTTTATTTTAATTCTGTATACTTTTTAATTTTTACATTTTGATCCTTCCAATTCAAAGTATAAATAGGTACTCCATTAGTTTTTTTGCTAAGAGAAAGTTTTTAGTGGAATTATCCATTATATCAGCCATAATTAATAATGTGATAAGATTATTTAATTAATAAAAAAAATTATTTTTATTGAAAAAATTTTTAAAAAAATTAAAATAAATTCTAATATTTAATTCCTTTTTTATTTAGGTAAGATTCATCTTGATTTTTTTTAAAATTTTTATCTATAAAAGTAATTCTTTCTCTTCATTAATTAAATAATTTTATTACATTATCATAATCTACATTTCTTCCACCCATTGTTAAACTCACCAAAGCTCCCCTCCATCTATCATTATTACCAAATAGCAAATGAGAATTTGAGAAGAGCAACATTATTCAAATTATCAAGTAATGACATTATTCTAAAAAGTATGTAAATATTGATGTTTTCTTTTTATGTTTATAAATCAAAGTGTTACATAAATAATAAAATATTTTAAATTAAAAAAAAATCAACTAATAACAATACCTTACTTCTTAAATATGTCTTTTAAGTTTTACTATCCCAAAGTGATCTTTTATTTATTAACTCAATAATTATTTGGTGTAATAAATTATTTTAAATTATAACACTTATTTTCTATATGATCAATGTCACACCACTGAAGATAATAAAAAATTAAAGAAAATATTTCTAAATTGTTGTATTAATTATCAATTAAATAAGCTTTATGTAAAAAAATTTATCACTTCATTTTAGTAAAATAGAAGCTTATTTTAGTAAAATAGAAACTCAATCATCTTTTTATTAAAGACTAAAATTCACATATACGAGGATTCCACAAGATCTACATTTCATGCAACTAACATGAACAATCACAATAAAAATTCTTATCAAGTTAAAATGTCTATATGACTTAAGTTATTAAAGTTTCATTTAGTATTGAATTATAGTGAAATAGAAATACTAATTATTGAAATTTAATTATATTTATTTTAAAGTCTAAAAAATGAATCTAATTATAATATTTACATCAAATTATATTTATTATTAAACCAAAAAAATAATAGGTTCATCTAAAATTTTAAAATCTGAATTTTGAATATTTACACAATGAAATTTAAAATTACTAAATGTAAAATTTTATTTTTTTGCATAGTAAAACAATTAATAAAAATTGTTAAACATAAAAATTCTTTTTTTTTTTTTAACATTTATTGGATTGGATTAGTTTAGTCGGTTCAAGCTCAATCCAAAAACCATGCAATTATTGTGGTTTGATTTTTTTCAATCCAATCTAATAAATTTTTAAACTTTAGATGTGCCCACCCCTAACTAAAATTCTAATAGTTTATGACTCTTTATATTAGAACACTTAAATAAATTATAAATAATAACAATAACAATAACAATAATAATAATAATAATTAATGCAAACATGATATGAGTTTTTATTAATTCAAATTTTTCTATGACATATAGAGAAAATCTTAGTTGAAACCATTTTACCACATCAACATGATGATGTAGCGAAATTATTTAATCAGTAAAAAGAAAAAAAGAAAAAAAATCATTATTATTTGTGAACATTTAAAAAAATTAAAGTAAATTCTAATATTTAATTTTTATATTTTCTAATTTTAAGTGAAACATACTTTAACATTTTTAAATATATTAATAAGGGATATTTGTAAATACTTCCCTTAAGGTTTAGTGAAATTATAGATAGATATAAGATTTCTTAAAACTAATCAAAAGTATTTCTCAATAGTAAAAACATTAAGTATGACTATTAGTTGACTAATAGTAAAAGGGTATTTATGTTATTTTATAATTATATTAAGACAAAAACCAAATCTTTACCTTCTTCTCGCCTGGTCGATGGTTTCTTTGCTCAAAGAAGAAATGCAATCTAAACTATTTCTTGAAAATCAGCTGACTTTCACTAATTTTAAAATTTCTTGTCAAATTATATTATTTCACCAATCAATTCTTAGTTAATCTACATCTACAAAATGCAAGAATGAAGATTAAAGGAAAAAAAATATGCCAAATTTTGCCCTAAGTTGTATATATGTAGAAAGGGAAAAGAAATTAATAATAATACTCTTTTTGCTACTTTCTTAAGCCTAACAACAAATTTGAGAGGAAATTGTGAAAGGAAGTCAAATAAAGAAGATGAAATCCATGCCCAGGTACAAATTTGATATTCATCTAATGATTAATATCTAAGTTTCGAATGGGTGATAATTGTTTATTTTTTTGGAATTTTTTTTTAATTGCTGATATTTTCGAATGGGTGATAATTGTTTAAATGTGTGTCTTGTTAAGTTATTTGCTAGTTGAATTTCAGACTCTTTTGTGTTGAGAAAATATTTTTGGTTTTTGATTCTGTCATTTTAATGGACAAAGATTAATGAACGTTTAGGCCGAAGTATTTTTTTTTTTTTGTTTAAAATTTTGCTTTATAGTTAAAATTAATTAAATGTCCGTGAAAAATATAATTACGAGAAGCTACCAAGTTTTTAATTTTCTTTGGTCACTAGGCATTTTAGATTAGCAACCGAACCTGTAGCCATGAGCTAACTTGGTAATGTATTCAGTGGCATACTTCTTTTTTAGTAAGCTTTAATGGCAAACAATTTGTCTTTGAAAATAAAATTGCACAAAGAGACTTTTCATATGAAGTGTAGTGTATATGCTTACTTTAATGATTTTCTTAGTTTGAATTTCATAATTTCTTATTAAACTTTTTAATCTATTAGAATATAATTTGTTTTTAACCTAATATGATTGGGTTAAAAATAGATTGGAGCTGTGAAGCATAACATAGCAATTTTGGTTTTGCCACTAATTTAGATAATGATGATATTTTAATGACTATTATTGAAGATAATCTGTCTATGGTAGATGATAAGTCCTTGAATGGGCAGGATGTGGAAACTCATGATTCTGATGATGATAGAATTACAAGCCGATATGATAATAACAATAATAGTTTTGATTTAGTTATGCATGCAAATAGTGACATGGAATTAAAAGTTGGGAACAAATTCTTAAATGTGCAAGAATTTAAAAAGGTGTTAATGATATATACGGTGAAATACGGTTTTAGGTTTAAAAGAATTAAAAATGAAAAGACTAGAGTGACTTGCAAGTGTTCTAATCCAAGTTCTATTATTGACATACAGACTGAATGACCATCAGAATAAAATAATCCAGTATTCAAAAGATTTTTTAAGAGCTTTGATGCATAAAATAGGAGTTTCATTCAAGGGTGTTGGCCATTTATAGGTATAGATGGTTGTAATCTTAAAGGGCCATACAAAGGAGTGTTATTGTCTACTGTTTCTATTGACACTAATTATGAAGTTTACCCATTAGTTTTGGTAGTAGTTAAGAATGAAAATCAATTTTCATAAGGTTATTTTCTTGAAAAACTATATGAACAAGCTGGTGTAAATGGAGGCAAGGGCCTTTGTTTTATAAGTGACAGACAAAAAAGAGTGATAAATGCATTGGACTAATTTTTTTTTCTGATGCTGATAGAATATATTATTGTAGGCATATATATGCCTATTTTAAGTAGAAATTTCTTGGTGCCTTACTGAAGCATTTTTTCTAGAGTGATGTAAAGAGTGCTAATGTGAAAAAATTCAACATTCATATGGATAACCTAAAAAATGTTAATGAGGCAACATATAAATGGCTACTTGATATTCCTACTACTTATTGGTCCAGACACCAATTTATGAGTTGGGTGAAAACTACACATGTCACTAAAAATATAAGTGAGAGCTTTAATAACTAGATTAATAAGTGCAGAGGTTTACCAATTGTTAGAATGTGTGAAGAAATTAGAAGAAATGTCATGAATCTTATTCATTCAAAATACATTGAAGGGAAGAAGTAGGATGGCATTCTGATGCCCTTTGTTAAGAAGAAAATTATAAAGCTTAGAGATGAAGCAAAAAGCATGAATGTGGTATTCAGAGATAATGATATGTACGAGGTATTAGTAGATAACAAAGATTGTCATGTGGTTAATTTAGCTATAAAGGAATGTGACTGTGGAATTTGGTAGATATGTGGGATACCTTGTGTGCAGGCCATATGTTGTATTAACACAGTTAAATGCAATGTGAAAAACTATGTACGTTCCTTCTTAACGAGAGACGTTTATCTCAGCACATATAAGCCATAGTTAACACCAACATCAGCTGAATGTAGGTGGCCATTTATTTTGGTTAATGAGTTGGATTCACCACAAGTGAAGAGGCCTATTAGCAGACTTAAAAATAGCAAAAAAAAGATAGATAGATGAACAACAAAAAATGAAAAGAAGTTGTTCAGTAAGGTATAAATTGTGTAATCAGTAGGGGTATAATAGAAAGTCATGTGGTAGGCAAAATGAGAAAAGTAAAAGGGAGAAGAAAAATATATATAAGGTACACATTTTTCTTGTTCCCTTCATAAATTTTTTGATTTAAATTTTTGTAGGTTTCATAATTTTTACTATAATGGATATGTTGATTTTTTTTTTTCCTTACAAATAGTAAATGATGGTTTGATGTTTTGTAGGTTTCAAATCCAATGCAACACATGGGTGCAAGTTCCTATGGCATAGAACATATAACTGTTATAACTGAAATAGATTTTGGTATAATTTTCTATAATAGAACAATAAAAAATAAATTATAATAGTTTTTATTGGGGTTAAATATGTGACAAAATTTTTCTTTTTAAATATGTGATGTATGTGTTGTTACTCAAAAATGATCTAATATTTGTGGCACATCCCAATGAGGTATCACTGTTTTTAGAAAGTTTAAATAATACCACATTTGTGATTAACAGAAAGTGTAGATGTGCATCACTGTCCAGGTTTCGAAAAGAAATCTATTAAATTTAAATCGTTTAACTTTTATTTAAATTTGATAGAATTTCAAATATGTGCATCTATTTTTTTTGTGAACAATAACTCGTAAACCTTGTAAACTAATATTGTAATATTATGGTAGTTGGGATGTGAATGACAGTAGATGATGCAAATTGATAGTTTTCATGTTGTGGTAATGCTTAACTTATTTAAATTCAAGCATGATTATACAAATGTGGAATTATAAAACATGGTGCCTTTAGTAATAGTTCAAAAGAATACTATGAATGGCTGTGGACAAAAATTTCAAACCATGAGATATGGTTGCATCAGCATGTTGTGGTCAAGAAAACTTTTCTTATTACAATATAGAAGAAAACAATGAAAAAATTTAAAAGAATTGCAAGTAGAATGCTATAATTAAATGTACAAAGTACAAATGTAGTCCAATAATGATATAAATACCTTTTTATCATTATTTAACTAATGGTTATATTTAACATTTTTACTATTAAATATTCCTTTTTATTAGTTTTAACAAACCTGACATCTATGTGATAGTTTACAAAATCTCAAAAAAGATATTTAAAAATATTTGGTATTAATAATTTCATCACATCATTTAAATTTTTTAAATATATTAATAATTCCGCCACATCATCGTGATGTAGTGGGATAATAAGCTTAATTAATGTGTTCAAAGACGAGACAAGGCAAGCAACTTTGCATGTGGCTGACCGATATCATATGATCTTGGAATTTCTGCATTAGATTTTTTGTCGGATTGTTGATCCTCTGAAAGAACCAATTGCTTCGCCACAGCCCGTAGTTGACATTTCTGGATCTTTCCGGTGGAAGTCTTGGGCAACTCAGACAAAAATTCAACCTTCTTTGGTATCATAAAATGGGGTAAATTTTTACGGCAGTAAGCAATGATATCATCTTCTTCAATATCGTCAGTTTTACCATCAGCATTCTGTTTTACTACAAGAAAAGCACAAGGACTTTCTCCCCATCTAGGATGTGGCATTGCAACAACTGCAGCTTCCTTCACTCTTTCATGTCTGTACAGTATATTTTCCAATTCTACACTGCTGATATTTTCACCACCTGATATTATAACATCTTTTGATCGATCCTTTATTTCCAAGTATCCATCAGAATGAATAACTCCAACATCTCCTGTTCTAAACCATCCATTTTTGAATGATTTTGAAGTTTCTTCTTCATTTTTGAAATAACCTTTCATTATACTGCTTCCTCTTAGAACAATCTCTCCCATGGTTTTTCCATCTTTTGGCACACTACGCATTGTTTCCATATTTTTCACGTCTACATCAGCAAGTGTGAGTATGCTTACGCCTTGACGAGCTTTGAGGTCGGCCTGATCATGACTCGGCAACTCATTCCACTTGGACTGCCACTCGCAGATCAGAGCCGGTCCGGTGGCCTCGGTGAGTCCATAAGCGTGAGTCACCCGGAAACCCAAACTTTCCATTTTCTCTAGAAGCGCGGCCGCAGGTGGCGCTCCTCCTGTGAGAATATGGACTGGAGAAATGATTTCCTGACACTCGTGGGGTTTAGCTTCCATGAGAATGTTGAAAAGGATGGGCGCGCAACACATATGGGTGACTCTGTGTCGAGAAATGTTACGATATATTTCAAACGCCGTCGGGTTGCGAATACAGACGTTGGTCCCTCCGCGTGCGGCAATACCCCACGTAAAAGTCCAACCATTGCAGTGAAACATTGGTAGGGACCAGAGATAAACAGGCTCACAGTCCATCTCCCAACCCAAAATCAAGCTCAGTGTACTGAGATAAGCACCTCTGTGGCTGTAAACAACTCCTTTCGGGGCAGAAGTAGTTCCAGAAGTGTAATTCAGAGCAATTGGATCCCATTCATCTTGAATTTCCTCCGGGAAAAAATTTGGATTTCCCATTTGGATTAATTGTTCGTAATCCAATTCACCTAGACGAATATCTGAGGGTGAGTCAATGTCATCAATGACAATAACAAGGGGAATTGATGACTCTGCTGCTGCATGAGATGACATCTCAGAAGAGGATGACTCAGACTGTAAATCATTTATGATTAACTTGAGTGCTTTACGGGCCAATGTTACATATTGGCAGTCGACAAAGAAAACTTTAGCTTCCGAGTGACGGAGAATTGAGGCAATGTTTCTATCATCGAGTCTTGTGTTAATGGTGTTGAGAACAGCTCCAGCCATCGGAACTGCAAAATGCATCTCGTACATGGCTGGAATGTTCGGAGCCAGCACCGAAACCTGCATCCATGCATCAATCAATATATCTTCACTTAATATTCAAAATATTTGTATGATGATGATGTATGTATGTATTTATGTATGTATAAATAAGAGATACTTACAACATCGTTTTTGAGCAAGTTCAAAGAGCGAAGAGAAGAAGCAAGACGGCGACAACGGTCGTAGGTTTGGTGCCAATTGAAACGTGTCCTTTCATAAATAATAGAGGTTCGATTGGCATAAACGGAAGCAGCTCTCTTCAAGAATGTTAAAGGCGTTAAAGGGACAAAGTTTGCTTCACATTTTGAAAGCTTGTCCATATTTTTTTTATGAAGATCAAGAAAAAGAAAGAGAAAGAAACTGCTGAAGATATATGTTGAAGTTGGCTGGGATCTCAAACAGTGGTTGTGTTTATATAGGAGGAACAAGGCAAGGGCACGATATTGTAAATATGTGATGAGGGGCACGCTACTTAGCTTGGGGGTAAGAAATATGAAATTTAATTGGAAACTAACCTAGAAATTGCTGAGATATTACACTTCATTTCAACACATAAGACTGATTGACTCTTGATCAAACAACCCAAATGCATGGTTCAGACACATTCATTTGGGGTGGGGAATGGTCTTCTTTCCTATGCATTTCTTTTTCTCAGCTTACTTTTACTATAAAGCTAGGGCTGCTTGGCTCAGTCACTAAATAATGTATTGTATACCATCCCTTTTAGTATTAATGATCTCAGACGAAAAGAAACTTAGCTAGCCATCGGGTCGGGGGTATTGAGCTAATTACATCATGTAAGTGGATAAACAACAATCTCCATGAAATTTTTTTCCACAGTTATAAAAAATTTTCTAGTCAAAATTGATAGCCTTAAAATTCAACAATTGTTGATGTGTAGATGCAGTTAAAATAAGACAGAATTGTAAATGGTAGCACATTTTGGTTGGTAATTTTGAGGCTTGGAATTTATAATATATTTGATTTAAGTAGAGTTTTAACAAATTATTATTATTATTATTATTGTTATTATTACTACTATTAATGTAGAAGTAGCTGTGTAAGTAGTGTAAACACGAACCAATATGCGGGAAATTACATTTAGAATGCGCCCACCCCAGACGGCTTGACCATTATCCTAGAGTCCTCAAGTGGAAAAAAGTTTAATTACTCCCTTCCCTTCCATTCCCTTTCCCTGTTTGTATTGTAGCTTCCAAGAACTTTAATATTAAATTAGTCATAGCCTAGCCACTTCTTTTCCTGAACATGCTCGACCCTCCTCCGTTGGGAAGAAACAAAGAAATTTCTTAATTAATTTCAATAGGATTACCCCATAATCTAAGAGATCAATGTTTTTAACCTATATCAAGGTTGAAAATCTGCAAAAATAGTATTAAGTAGGCCAATTTTGATAAAATCATCTTATTGAATTAAATTATGTGATTTTTTTTTTCAAAAAATTTATTTTAAATTTTTTATTCAAAATGTCTTGGTATTTATTAAGTGAGTGGTTTATTTGTACAACTTTTAAAATTATTTTTATCCTTACATCACTTTCTATTTGATTAGTATCAAATTATTTGAAATAAAAATTTGATATACAAATTTAAAATATTTATGTTACATTTATTATTATTATTAAATAAAAATTATAAATATATACAACAAAATTTTATTTAATGAACATGTATATCCTGATCAATGCATTATATGATAATACAATAAATTGTATATATTAAATTTCTTACCATTAAATATTTACTTGATTAAAAATATATTACTACACTTTGCTTGGTAAGGATTAAAAATTTAATAAAATTAAAATTATTAATTAACCTAATAATATTATTTGGTTTTTTTATAATTAAATCCATTAAAAATTTAATTAAATTTTATACAAGTTTTGCATTATTGGGTTAATATCTTTTTGGATAGTTGAGACTGCATCACAAGTATGGTTTAATTATAGTACATGTCAACATATGTTTAGCAACGATTTTAAAATGATGTGAATGAAAAACTAATAAAATAATATTTTAAAAACCAAAAAAAAAAAAGTATTTTATGGTGTTCGTTAAAATTAATTTTTTAAAACAAAAATATTGAAAAGGGTTTTAGTATTATGTTAAAAGATTGTGCAAATTAGTTACTTAAAATAATTATAATTAATTTCAAAAATATATATTTTTAAATGGAGAAAAACAACAAAAAGTTAGTTTTCACTTTTAATTAATTTTGAAAACTAATTTTACAAAATATGCAACAAAAGATTAAATATTTGGTGGATGTTGTTATTTTTAAAAATAAAAAATAATTATGAAAAACATGAAGGACCACTTAATTTTAATTTTATATTGGCTATACAATTTTTTTTTTAAATATAAAAAAATTAACAATTTAATCCAGGTTACGTAGATATGTACCACTCTAAATTCAATCCAAAGTGGACATTAAGGCAAATGTGTTACCTATTATACATTTGTAATGAGAGCGGGAATTGTGTTTAACATTTTACATACATATTATTGATTTAGTATTTGATGTGATTATATACAAATAATCACGATTTTGTAGTATTTTGATATTTTATCTGAGATGTTGATTGGGTAAAATATATACATATATATAATTTTCTTTTTAAATTTAATGTTAAATATCTATAACTTCTTGTTTTAACAGATAATGATTATATATTAATTATATTTAGTATTAGAAGCTTATTGTTAATCTAGTTAAAAAAAAAGTGTAATAATAATTTATATAAATTTATTATTGTACACAAATTTATAATGAGTTTCCTTATTGATTCAAAGAACATTCTATACAATTTTATCACAATCACAGACATATATTGTGTTAAACATTTTAATGTGTATATAACATAATATAATACAAATTTATTATTATACACAAATTTATAGAGTGTCATTATTGATTCAAAGGACATTTTATACAAATTTGTTACAATTACACACACATAGTATTAAACATGTTAATATAATATAATATAATATAATATAATATAATATAATATAAATTTATTATTGTACACAAATTTATAAAGAGTCCCCTTATAGACCCAAGGAATATTTTGTACAAATTTATTACAATCACACATACATATCGTATTAAACATTTTAATATATAATATAATATAATATAATATAATATAATATACATACTCATTTAATGTTTGGCGTGAAATGTAATAATAGCGATGTTTAGTATTTTAATATTTTATGTTTAATGAGATATTGATGGGATAAAATAATTTTTTTCTTTTACGTTGAATGTCCACAATTTTTTTTTTTATGGATTAAAAACTTTTGGTCTAAAAATAACGTCAATTAACAAATAAATAAAATATTGCTAAGGAGAATTGAATTCCAACCACACAAGAAGTTTTTTGTACATTAAAAATGTGAATTATCTGACATATCTTTCAATAAATGAATATAACAAGGAGATGATGAATAAATTTGAGCTTCTATATAGAAGTGAATAATAAGTTGATTAGTTAAAAGATAAATAAATTTTTAATTGTTTATTCTTTATAAGTATCTTGAAGTTATTTAAATTTATTTAATTATTTATTTTAAAATTATAATAATATAAAATTTTTATTCATTTAAAATAAATAAAATAAATAAATAAATATGAATAAATTAGAATTTTACTTATAAACAATAGATAATTAATAGTATATACATTTTTTAGTTGGTCAACTTAAAGTGAAATTAGACTATAGGAAAAATAGTAGTTTCTTTTTATAAAATTTAAAGTAAAATAAAACTAATACAAACCTCAAAAGAGAAAGGTATTTGATAAAATTTCATTCTTTTAAGGTAATTTTATATATTGTATATGACATTACAATGTATAAGATTATATTACAGTCTTTTTTGAAGTCATACAAAATTAAAAACTTTCAATGCCGCGTTTTTTGAGTTAAAATACCTTCAAAATGACAGTGAATTTTGATTATCTCATAAACCATTCTGTGTTTTGTGTTCATTTATTTTATTCATTAGACCTTAATCGCTTCTACACAATAACTCAAGTCACAGTTTGTTTGTTTGTTCATGTACATTCCAATCACGATCTTACTTAAGTTCACAAAGTTATAAAGTATATTTCTTGAGTTTGGATTCTCTTTAGAATGGGGAAAATTTAGACCCCCGTGTTTGAAAATTAAGTGACTTTGCTTGCATCACACTCTCTAGTGCAATGTATATTGATACAGCTTAAGCATTCTCTATCATCTACTCATCTTTACCACATTGCAACTCAAATGTGAGTCTTAATTTTTCACCCACCCTAATATTTCTTAAGTTTTAAAAAATGTAAATTCCCTAAATTTTACATCATTTTTGGAGTGAGTTTGGACTAGTTTTTACAAATATTGTGTTCTCTTTTATTAATATGAAGCTTTTTGGACTAAAACTTTAAAATATTGAGTATTAAAAATAAAATATCTCAATATTGGATCTATTATATTATTTTAAACTGCAGTATATTATGTATTATAAGTATTTTCATATTTTTATTTTTTAATTAATAATTAATTATCTAAAAAATTCAAATTTTAGACTGATAATTATCATATTTTAAATTATATGTGATATTAAATTAAATTTCTTTTTTTAAAAAAAAAAAATCATATTTTAAAGCCCATACATTATAAATTCTCTTTCTTCCTTAATCATAGAGTATGAGAAATTTATTGTCTACGATTGTGTTCATTTAAGTTTGCGGGATTATTGGCAATGTCTGCAACGATGGTAAGTGTTCCAATGGTGGCATCAGCTCTAGGAACAGCAACATCACCAGCAACAACAGAACTTCATAACACAAACTGATATTAAATCTGCAAAGTGCGATTGTTGTGGCCTAACTAAAGAATGCTTCGCGAAAAGGTATCAAGAAAAATGGATTTGTGGACTGTGTGCTGAAGTTATCAGTGATGAAATTTTAAGAACTGTGGACTTCTCCGCACAGAAGCAATGGCTAAGCAAGTGTAAAATTATGTCTTTTTTGTGGAATTTTTGAGCTCAAACTTTTGTCAAAAGAAAATTTTAAGTGAAACGATTCTACTATATTAATATAAGTAATGTGATAAAATTAATCAACTAACGAATATAAAAAAGAAATTATTTATTGGTAGTGAATAAAAAAAAATAAAAAAGAGATCTTATTTTTAATTAATATAATAAAAAAAATTTACGAAATTTATTTTTAATTTTTTTTATTTATTACTAATAAATAACTTTTTTTTCTTAATTAATTGAATAACCGTACAACATTAACTATTCTAATATGATATAACTATCTCATTTAACACCTTTTCCTATTTGAATTCAAAAAATAAAATGTAGTTTCTTTTTTGTGTTAATATTGGTTGGCTGAGATACCAGAATTAATGAAATTTTCTGACTCGTGAGATTCTTCAAACAAAAAGGAAGTCACGGGGTAGACTCTTCCTTTTTTTCTTTTTTTTGGTTTTTACAAGATCTTTGCACTAGAGATAATCCAAAAAAAAAATGCTAAAACTTAATTAATCTCTTTGTCCTATGTAACAAAAATTGAACGAAAACAAGATTTGGACATTGTTCTATGTGAACACTATGATATGGTAAAAACCTTCTTCATTGGATCTGAAATCTGAATGGGAAAGGAAGAAAAGGATTGAGAAAGTATTAATTGGCAGCTAATAAAGCAACAACATTCAGATCCAGATTCAGAATCAGTGCCAGACACCATTACGTCTTCACACTTGGCAGTAATCCAAACTATACACCCAGAGATCAGATAATAATATTATTTTTCAGAAATCAAATGAAAACAACGTTCATATAGCTTCTCTACAAATAAACAACAAAAGCACGATGAAATTTACAAGCACACAAAGGAGATACACAGTTTTAAAAATACATTACAATCTTTGCTATTCTGATCTCATCTTCTTCTTTACTGTCAAAATGAAGTCATAAATCTCTGCTTCAATTTTAAAATTTGAACACTTTGTCATAGTAATAGAACTGAAACGGCGCATAAGGCTGTCCCATTTTTGCTCCTCTCCTTTGTTCATCCACATTCTTTTCCCATGTTCATTTAGTTGTCCGTTTTACTACTACATGAATGAAACACAAAAGCATCTAATTCCTAAAACGTGGTAGAATCTAATTCCAGAAAGAGAGAAATGAAGCAAAAGAGACGGAAACCCATATCCAACATCTAACTCATGTGGGTGGCTATTGTCCAGTTGAAATCACAAAACAATAGGAGAATCAGGGATTGTCTATGAGAAGTCCAGATCTTGAGAAGCAAAAGATTTGGTATCAACTACTTTTAGATGGCCAAACATTCTAGTGAGTGAGTTAAAATCTCACCTTTTATCCAACACACTTAAAAACAATTTTTTCCCAAAAACTGGTGGCATAAACTAAAAAGCTGCATTTTTTTTATTACCGACAAGAAATTTTTTCCTGTTTCCTACAACAGCTAAGAATCAAACTTCCCAAATTCATTCAATATTAAGATACAACAGTTAAGTAGTAACGTTATAGTTGAGTGTAAAATTGAAGCCAAAAAACCAAAACCACATCAAAATGATGCAAGATGCTAAATTACAAAATAGAACTGAAATCCCTTGATGAAAATTCATTGAGTGATTCCATTTCAGTACTGAAATTCCTTTATGGAGATAGAGAAGAAGTAGAAGGACAATCCAGAAACATCTTTTCTTTGTCGATTAATCAACTAAAACCGCAACAAAATTGATAAATTTATCCAACTCAATGAATAATTCATCATGTGTAAGCCCACCCCCACCGACCGACCACAACCCCACCACCCCCCGGGCAAAAAAAAAATCAAAACGTACCCTACACCATGCCATTGTTTAACTTTCAAACTATAGATAAATACGAAGCCTACTAATCAGCAAAGTGTTTGTGAGCCTGCATTGGAAAAAAAGAGTTAAGTTAAACTACAATCTTGAATGGACTTTAAAATTGAGTCACCAAAAAATTATTTCAACCTACTTGAAAAGTACGAAATAGTCGGGTTAAATGCCAAATAATTGCTTTCACTCATTCGCAAACTTTCAAATTAGTGGTGTTTTCATTTCTAATATGGAATAATATTTAGTAGTTTTCAAGGAATAAAAATCTTATGTTTTAAAGACAAATGACGATCCTTTGGATAATTAAGATTTCTACAAATAAAAGCTGCTTACTTTCTACGAAAAAAAAAAGAGATACAAGAAAGACGACATGCCCTGCAGGAATAGACTGTCCCCAATAAATTTGTCCATAAAATTATGCTCCATTCACATCATTCGAATAGGTTAGGAAATCAGCTTCAGCTTCCTAAGACATCTCCCGGAATCTAGCAAGAGCCTTCTTATGAATGAGTGTTTTGTAACTATCTCCTGCCTGCACCTCAAGGCTTGGATCCAATAATTTTTTCCGTTGACTCCCCAATCCTGCTTTATTATCTGTGATCTGTGCTTGGACTGGTTCTATCATACCACTTCCATCCTTGCCTAATCCCTATGCATCATATCAAGTTCCAAATCCCAGTAATTAAATGTTAGAATTTTGCAGCAAGCAACTGCCAACTGATAGCCGGTATACCATTTTAGTGTCATAAACAAGTGCAGTAAAATGGATCTTAAAGCATGCCAAGGCCACCTACACAAACTATACTGAAAACAGAATGTTGAACTCAGAATCATTCAAGTTCAAAAGTGAGAGATGATACCAAGCCCTCGTGCCAGCCCATGCTGCGGAGCATTCGATTCCCTACATTTTTCTCATCAATGGCTTTATCAGCTGTAATCACCTCATAACTTTGAACATTTTCTGCAGTAATCCCACGTCCTCCAACATGGGGGGAAAGGCATTGAATCCGTGGAACCCTTTTTTAAACCAAAATCCTGATCTTGAAAGTTCACCAATAGCAGAGACAGAATTTCTCACAAAGTCAATTCAAATACTGAGAGATAAAGCAAACAATGGAGCCATCTACTCGGATAAATAAAATGATTTACAAAGAACCATTATGTGACAGACTAATAAATCTACTTATGAAGTCAAATGTAAGAAGGTACGAAGTATAATGGTCCCTCATTACATATAACGAGTTCTTAATACCATATCATGGAACATGCCACTCAAAAGTGGATTGTCAAGGAAGCTTACTTGAATCTCCAAACCCAACATCAGGTAGATTGTCTCCTATAGAAGATGACGAGCCATACAAGCTCCTCCTTTCAGCTGCACGATCCCTATAGGTAGTCTGCTGCTCCTTCTGAGTCGTAGGAGGAGGTAGGGGGCTTTCAGAAAACCTTCTCCTGCCACTTCCTGCAGCCACGAAATAAGAACCCAATGCTGATGCATCAGTTCTGAAGGGAATTAAAGTAGTAAGAGTATCCAAATTTGTTGATGAAGATGATGCAGCAACCGGTGAAGCAGCAATTGAAGAGGTGGAAAGACCACTAGATGATCCCGACTGAAAACCCCTTACAGAATTCCTTATAACACCCATGAAAGTTCATCCTGAGCTGTTACTCACTGGCTTCGGCTTGACTGAAGATTTGGAACCAACAGCCGGGGTAACTGCCGAAGATGCGGGAGCCCCAAAAGAAAATGTATTGTTCTCTTTTGAAGCAGTCAAATCAGATTTAAACTTGCACTTTACGGATGGAATAGATCTATCATCAGCTGAAGCAGATTGCTGATTATCATAAGTCCACCGCTTTCACATTGTTGCACCATTTAATTTCTTCTTGTTAGCCGCAATACTGCTCTTCGAAGTGAGTTTAATCTCTTTTGACTTCTCCTTCCCTTTCTTTTCTGCAGCTATTGCTGCTGTTGCAGCAGCTTGTACAGCATCTGGTAATGAAGCAGGCTTCTCCACTGATGTAATGGTTGCAGCCGGTGCAGAAATTACCACTTTTCTGTTATGGGAACCATCCACTGGCTTAGAAGGCTCAGATTCTTGAACAGATGTTTTGTTGTCATTTTGATCAGTACAGGGGATATACTGCTGTTTGGTGGTCATAGGAATACAAAATCCTACAGTTACCATCGTAATAAAGACCTGCATGTAACAATAAGAACCCAAAAGATCATGGACCTCAAGTTTGGAGTACTACTGACCAGATATTATTTATCTAACAGAAAATGCAATTGAGCAAGAATCCAACCTGTATTTCCATCATAGTAAAACCCAGAGGCAGCATCATGGTAATAACCAGATGCTTCATCCCATACAAAGCCAGACTGCAAAGTTGAACCTTCCTTTTGGACTGTAATTACCTCACCGCGTTGCTCCGGCCCACCAGTATATTGTTTATCTTCTGGATTATTATATTCTTTTGGCGCCCATCCAACAGCATCATACTAAAATGATGAAAGCAAGAGGCATAAGATTTCCCCGAGCATTCCACGTCCACAAACAACTACCAACTTCTTCTTCGCACTTTGCCTTTTATATCTTCTTAACAAATTTTACCATCCCATAAACCCTCAAACAACCCCAAGGATTGGCCTATACTGTGCTTTCTACAACTTACTTTGATAAAACTAGTCTAATAGGCAGCTAAAGTTTGCTGTACTCTGAAATTGGAAGAGCAAATTCAAGTAGGAGTTAAGAAACAATAATCAAAAGATTTAGTTGGACATTACTTGTAACTATTTGAAGAAGACAATCACAGAACAAAATTTGCATGGTTACATAATGATAAATTGGACAACACATTCCCCTTTGTTCTAGAAAGAAAAAAACAAATAAATAGCTGGGCATCACCCTTATCTTTCCATCAAAAATACTTTTCAACTTTTGATGTTATGAAGGTATATGTGAAGCCATTAGAACAAATAAAAGAGAAAAACTTGTACATATATTGCAAATCTAATACGGAAATCAGTATCCCATACCTGCTGGGCAAATGCTGCTGCCTCAATTGCAGCAGCAGCAAGGCTACTTGACTGTGAAGATGCTGACATTCCTGATCCTGGACCAAAAACACTTTTTGCATCCTATTCTTCTCAAGAGTTGTGCCATTTGTTTGCTTTGAGAGCTTTAGTCGCATCCTCAACCTACGGGACAACAAAAGGTATAACTCCATAGTTCATATACCATAATTTTTGCAACCAACCATAAAATGCAGCTTGTTTTTCCCCGACTACCCACAATATGGGAAAAGAAAAAGAGTCTACGAGAATGGGCAAATATTAATGAACTACAATCTTTACATGACAAATCCTAGAGTATTCTACCACAGTCTCCTCACTATAAACTTGTCCCAAAGCCACGTCACCTTATCATATCTATCTAGAATTATGCACTTTTCACATACATTTTCAACTTACATGAAAAAAAAAAGAGAGAGAGAGAGGAAACAACGATTAAAAAAAAAATTACTTCCATCTGTTTTGTCATACATTTCAATCATTAGTGATATTTTGACATCCTTGTCCTCTTAGTTAAAATAAACAAAGAAAATTTGATTGAAGTAGATCATTCACCTGAAGATTTACTGCCTAATGCCGTTCCTGGGAAATACTGTAAAGCATGAATCACAATAAAATTTCAAGAGAATCAAACCAATATGATAATAATCCTAAATGTCTGATTAACCGCTGAATCATCAACACTTCACAATGCTAACCAGTAATCACCATCAAGGTCACAAGCACGTGGCCCATCTACTGGTGCATATTAGCAAGTAAACTGGGAGTCATAATTTCCTTCAAGCCACATTCTAATACATATCACATAGACAGAATTCAATGGCCAGCCAATCATTAATTATCACGGACAGAACATTTACCACACTCTGTTTTCATTTTACGAGCTTAGCTCCATCATGTCACCTCATTTGGCGCATCTTTCTCTTTCTTTTAACTCATACCATAAAAATTCACACACACACAAAAAAAAAATAAAAAATAAAAAGAAGAAGAAGAAGAAGAAGAACAGAACTTGTAGGCATTTGTTAAGACTATGTAGCCCAAACTAATATAAATTATCCACGTCCCTACAAACCCATAAAGACAAATAGCATTGACAGCTTTCAAATAATAAATTCTCAATTTTTAACCCACATGGTACATACTATTTGCATGGAATGTATAATTTGCATTGCCTAATTTAAAAATATGTTAGTTTTATTCAAACCAACAATTTGTCAAGAGTTCTCAAAATTCAAATTTGTACAAAATCCAACCTTGCTTGGAATATGAAGACCAAATGGAATCTAATAAAGAAAGATAATATAATATTCAACTTCCACATTAACCAGCAAAAAGTGGACATACCGAATGAAAATGTACAAATGCAAATCCCCTGGATACATGAGTGAACTTGTCTCTGACAAGGCGAAGATCCTGCACATTGAAGCATTTAAAAATCTCTAATTGTTCCATAGGGAAAAAGAAAAATTAAAAAATATTTTTTCACGATTCAGAGTTGCCCCCATTGGAGCATGTTTTGCAAATTCATAGCGAAGCATTTCCTCATCAGCATATTAATCCACGAACAACCAGAACATGGGTGGGCCCTGCTTATATATTACCTTAGAACTTAGCAACAATTGCCTGTAACAATTCAGCCAAAAATAACAGCTTACACCAACCTCCATCTAATCCTTTCTTTCCCAAAGGTATTGGGTTGGGTAAATTCATATTTGTTGGGATTGTGTCACGCCCTCTAAATTAGGATTCATGATTTATGATTTAAAAGAATATTTATGAGATTTCAAAAATTTTAATAGAATTCTACTATATATGGACAATATCTATAAAAATCTGTAAACATAAAAATTCTACAACACTCATAATATTTCTCATAATATTCTAAACCATTGCTACAACACAATACATCACATCAAAACTTAAATGTATTTATTTAATAAAATATGAACAATCTTCTTACAATATTCTAACAAATATAATATATACAGCAAACCAACTCTCTAAAATTTATCTAATAAAAAAGGGTAAGATTCTTTCAAGTTCATATATTTTCTACTGCTCTAATAAAACCTAAAAAGTAGGATACGAGCTAACACTCCGTAAATATTCACATATAATTGAAAATTTTCAAATAATCTAATAACAATCATGCTTTCAATTAAATATGTTATAAATAACGTAAATAAATAGAATTAATCATAAATAATGATAACACAATAACAATTCAAATTAACTATCATTATGTATAATGTATAGTTTTGGGACATTATTTTCAGGAACTGTTGTTTAAGAAATGTGTAGTCTACGTACTTTAAGGGCTCTATACCCAGGGACCGCCGTTCATGATTCTAAGTTTACGAATTTTCACCGTAGGACTGAAATTAGGTCCATAGTCACTAGTGTTAAATAAAAGTTATACACTATTTCACAATCTAATCACATACAGTAATAACAAAACAACTTGTTTTATATCATTTCACAGCATTGTAAATATTGCAAGTACAATTTAACAATGATAATATTACTAAATCATGAAGAATTTATACAAAATTTAACAAAATAACAATCTTATTATTAAAATATAATTTTTTTTAGAAAATTTTAATATAAAACCCTACTTTTCAATTTTTCAAAATACCAAAATACTCAATTATTTGTGAAATACCTACCTGAATCAAAAGACGTCAGTAATTTTATAACTCCTCCGATTTCTCTCTCTTTTTGACCACCACCTGATATTACTTTTAATATCAATACATAATTGTTAAAATAAACTAATAACTTATGCTGTTTATAATAAAATAGAAATAAATTCTTAATTTAAAATCAAACTAAGGTTCAATTTAAAAATTCTAAAATTTTAAAATAAAAATTATTAATACTGATAAATTAAAAAAATATCCCTATGATATGGATAATTATAAAAGAACCCCTTAAAATATAAATAATTACAAAGATGCTTCAAAAATATTTACACTTAAGGTCCAAAATTATTAAAATTATCATCTTGTCCTAAAATTATAAGAATTTTTATTTTGATCCAAAAAATTTTAACTATTCACATACAAAATTTCTAATTTACAAAATTGAACAAAATTTTCGTAATTCTTACATTTTTACCCTAATTAAATTTTACAATTTTTCATCTAATTTTTCAACAATTCTCAAAAAATCTTCCGATCAATCTATCAAATTTAATCCAAAATCCATGAATCTGAAGTCCAATAACTTAACATAGCAATAATTTTAATTATTAAACTATTAAAACAAAAATTTATCTATTTTCTCTAATTTTCAACAATTTTTATACTAAAATAAACCATTTTCTTCTCAAAATAAAGAATAAAGAAAAATCTTACATTCAATTTGTTATTCTTCTCCTTCTTATTCTTCTTCTTTTCTTCTTCTTCTCTTTCTTTTCTCTCCTCCTTTTTCTTTTATTTTTCTTCTTTTCTCCTCTCAAAACTTCCAAAAGTTTCTCCCAAAATCTAATCCAATTTCATACTTATCCACATAAATATATATTAAATCACATGGGCCAAACTTTTTAAAAATAATTTTGGGCCTAATTATTTTTAATGGGCCAGGCATTACAGGCTACATCGTCAATTCTTGCCTCATTACACTGCATCAATATGGGGTAAAAGTTTACACTAACAAAATTGCACAATCTTGTAACCAATAATTTGTAGTTGTCGTTAAACAAGGTAGGATACTTTATGGACGAATTATTTGCTTCATAGAAATGTCTTAAACAACCTTACAAGACTATGGAAGCCTCCTCCAAAGATATTAAAGATTTTAGCCACCTCAACTAGCAAAGTCCTTTGCTCTTGCAAAATGAGGCATGAGATCAGGAACAGATCCCAGTCTGATAAGCTAAGGGGAGGTGACTACCACTTCTTTCTAGTTCATAAAGAATGGCCTCCAAAGAACCAAAAAGAACAGAATGGCAAACTTCATAATTAACTGAAGTCTGCTCCTACCCAATTGGTAGCTCACATAGCATAAGAATGAACTATAGTATATTTCAACAAACAAAAAGGCAAGCATGCATTCATAGAAATACCTCTTAAATGTTATTTACTTAATGTTTGATATTGTATGGATGCTTTGAGACTTTTAATTGAAGTTATCAATAAAATTTAAAATAATTACTATATATATAAGAGGCTTAACCTTCTATAATTGAGGTGGCATTGTCAACTATATAAACATAATAATACAATATAATATAAATAAAATATTTGGTCATCCACAACATTTAGGAGGCAATACTTACCATATAATCACAATAATAAATGTAAAAAGTTTAATCTTCCATCATATATAGGTGACAATACCTACCATACAATAATAATAATAACAAAAAATAAAAAGTAAATAATACAGAATTTACGTAAAAAAAAACTCCAAATTAATTGGAGTAAAAATTACAGACAAGGTAGAAAAATTCACTATAAAAGTAGGTTATAATTTTTCACTCAATACAATTCTCTCAAATATTTTAGAGAATACACTCAAATAAAATTTTGATAATATTTTGAGAAAAATTAAAAAATTCCGAGAAGGAGAAAAACTAAATTGAGATTGAATGGGATGAGAAAAATTGAAATAGGGAATACGCCTATTTATAGGAAAATCTGTTGCACCCTCGTCCAATGAAATTCATTTTTTTTGCCACCTCAATACTTGCATAATTCAATCCAAATTCAAGTTTTCAAAGTTGGTTTTCCTTTCACCACATGCACTAATTGCATTGCTTTTTGGTTTTGGCATAAAGAAGTCAAATTGGCTTCTTCTTCTTTACCTCTCCATACACTAATCAGTAACATTCTCCCACTTAGAGACTTGATTGAGAATTAATCATGTTTCCACACCATTCTTTCTACCTTGCCATTTCATGCTACTTACATTTTTGTTAGGCCACAAAAGAATCGACACCATTCAAACTTGTCAATATTAATTGAGTTAGTTAAAATATCTGTCAGCTAATTTTTTTATGTATTTTCTGTATGTCTACATTTTCATCCTCCACTACTTCTCATACAAAATAAAATTGAACGTCTGTGTGTTTTGTTCTGGAAAGAAAGGCTAGATTTCTTGCGATGTGCAAAGCACTCTGACTGTCACAAAACAAAACCATCTTTTCTTATTTGTGCCTGAGTTCCTCTATAAGCTTTATGATCTAGATTGCTTCCTTGCATGCTTGTGTAGTTGCCATGTACTCTGCTTCTATAGTAGCTAATGCAACTATAGTTTGCAGTTTTAAAACCGAACTCAAAGCTCCTCTTGCAAGTGTAAATGTATAGCCCGTAGTGGATTTCCTTTTATCGATATCACCTGTATAATTTAAGTCTACGTAACCTCTGATAATAAAATCTGATCCTCCATGACATAATGCAACATATGAGGTTTCCTTAACATATCTCAAG
Organism: Khaya senegalensis; assembly: GCA_032402905.1. Classification (NCBI taxonomy): domain Eukaryota; kingdom Viridiplantae; phylum Streptophyta; class Magnoliopsida; order Sapindales; family Meliaceae; genus Khaya; species Khaya senegalensis. The sequence continues at coordinate 3,389,843 of CP135547.1, read as the reverse complement.
ATCCTCTTCACAGTATTTCAATGTTTTCTGCGAAGATTTGTCATAAATCGACTAACTGCTCTCACTGCTTATGCAATGTCTAATCTTGTGCATATCATGGCAAACATTAAATTTTTCACTACTGATGCATATGGTACTCGAGATATTTTCGTCCTTTCTACTTCATTGGTAGGACATATAACTGAGAATAATTTGTAATTTACAAGAAGAGAGGTAGAGATTGATTTACAATCTAGCTTATTGAAGTATCACAAGATTTTGTTTAAATAATTTTTTTAAGAATGTCAAATCTTTTTGTTTTTTAAGTTTCAGTGAATCTGCATATCTAGAATCTTGTTTACTAGTTCCAAATCCTTCATATCAAATTTTCTAGCTAACTGTACTTTTAATTCTTAGACTTAATTTTTGTTAGGGTCCATTACTAACATGTCGTCTACATATAACAGTAAAATGATGAAATCTCTACTAAGCTTCATAAACTGCATACAATGGTTTAAGTATAGTCTGTTGTATCCAAGGCTAATAATGAAGGAATCAAATCTCTTATACCAATACTTTGGTGCCTGTTTGAGACTGTATAGAGATTGGGTCAACCTGCAAACCAAGTTCTCTTTTCCTTTTTCTGTAAAACTCTCTAACTGAAGTATGTAAATTTCTTCATTAAGTTTTTCATGAAGAAATGTAGTTTTTACATCTAATTGGTCTAAATATAAGTCATATGTAGCACACATAGCCAAGACTATTCTAACTGTAATGAGTCGTATAATAAAAGAAAAAATCTCATTAAAATCAATGCTTTTTTTCTGAACATATCCTTTGACCATCAATCTTGCATAATACTACTCTACTTAATCATCACTATTTCGCTTGATTTTGTATACCCATTTATTTTTAATGATTTTTTTTCTATGTGGTAGTAGCATAAGATTCCAAGTCTTGCTATTATAAAAAGCTTCAATTTTCTCTTGCATTATTATCATCCACACAGATGCATTCGAGCTACTCATTGTTTCTTGAAAAATTGATAACTCTCCATCTTCTATTAGAAAATAGTATGCAACATTACTCTCCATAATATATTTTGATTGCCAATATGGTGTTCTTCTCTCATGAGTTGATCGTTGAACTTTTAGAGCTATAGGCTCAATAGATCCTTCTTTGTGCTCTGATATTACTTTAGAAAAATTTTTATATTTTGATTTTTCTTTCACTTAAATTGTAGTAGTCTTTGGTTCCTCCTCTTTGGTATTATCATCACTTTTTCTTTGCAGCTTATCTTCTATAAATATAACATCCCTACTAATGATTACCTTGTAAGCAGTGAGATCCCACAAACGATATCCCTTTACTTTATCAACATATCCTAAGAATATATATCTCTTAGATTTTGGATCAAACTTTGTTATTTCTTGATAATTATATATCACATACACAGGACTTCTAAATGTATAAAGATTAGAGTAGTTAACTGACTTGCCAATCCATATCTCCATTGGTGTCTTCAACTCAATTGCTATTGATGATGATCGATTTATCAAATCACATACGGTATTGACTGCTTCTGTCCAAAATGACTTAAGTAATTTTGTAGTTCTCAACATTACCCTCATTCTTTCCAACAAGATTCTATTCATCCACTCTACAATTTTATTCTACTGGAGAGTGTATGCTATAGTGATCTGCCTTTTAATACTTTTTTGCTGACAAAATAAATCAAATGCATCGTTGATGAATTCTCCTTTATTATCAGTCTTGAAACACTTAATCTTTTTCCCAAATTCTATTTCCACCCATACTTTGAATATTTTGAAAACTTCAAACACATCTGCCTTTCTTTTGATTGGATACACCCCACATCTCTTGGAATAGTCATTAATAAATAACACAACATATTTTACTCATCTCAAGAACATAACCGGTGCTTTCTAAACATCTAAATCAATTAATTTAAGAATACTTTTACTTCTAAAATTAAATATGCTAAACTTTAATCTATGTTGCTTACTAATGACACATGACTCACAAAATGGTAAAAATACTATTTTAAGATCAGGAAGTTATTCCCGTTCTGAGAGAATCTTCAAGTCTTGTTTTGACATATGCCCAAACTTTTGATGCTACATCATCATTGATTCTTCTTTGAAAGTTATTGATGCAACCAATGCCCCTACTTTCTGTAGTATTTCTCCTTATAGCACATACAAATTTGCAGCTACTTTTTTCACATTCATGACCACGAGTGCGCTCCTAACTATCTTTATGATCCCATTTTGAATCTGAGTTTTATACCCAATCCTATCCAATTGTTCTAAAAACAATAAATTCTACTTAAGGCCCTTCACATGTCATACCTCTTAGATAATACGAGTCATACCATCATGCATTTTTAATTTAATGGTCCCAATAACAGCAATCTTCAAAACATAATCGTCTTCCATGAACACAGTTACTCTAGAGATAAGCTTGTGTTAATGGAACCATTCTCTTCGAAAAGTCATATGCCATGTTACTGCTAAATCCATGAACCAAACATTAACAAACTTTTTTCCTGCCTTTAATAATTATTACCGTCTTACTATGCAAAATTTTTCTATTTTCACAAGTACTTGCCACATTATCTTGAAAGTTTGAATTTACTTCTTCATTCTTTTTATTTTTCACAACACTCATTTTTTCATTAATCTCATTCTCGTCACTGATAAAGTCTCCACTTGTTGCAAGCTCACCAACCTATTTTCCTTATTTTTGCACTTGTTTTCTTTTTCTAATATAGTTGTTGCTATATCATCAAAAACTAAATTGTTGAAGCAGGTGTTTTGAGTTGTTAAATTGACGATGAGTTAATCATACAAATCTAATAGACTTTGAAAAAGAAGTTCTGCACATTCATTTTCCTCTATTTTATGGCCCAACATTGTAAGTTGAGAAAATAGAATTTTTAAAGTGTTGATGTATTCTATCACATTCATTGACTTTGACATTCAAAAAGTGTAGAGTCTTTTCTTAAAAAAAATCTTATTGTGAAGTGATTTTGCCTTGTACAGTTTTGTAAAAGCATCACATATCTTCTTTGTCGTATTTTTTTCTTTCATACTAGATAATATTTCATCAGCTAACCCCAAGTATAGATCAGCCATTGCATCCTAAATCATTTCATTCTATTTGTCATCTATGATATTTGTCGGTCTATCTTCAATAGCTGTCAGACACTTAATTTTTCTAAGAATTGCCTTCATCTTCATCTTCCTCTTCCATAATGAAAAATTACTCCCGTTGAACTTCTAAATTTCAAACTTTACTATCATAATCCTTATCTACTCGAATTAGCTCCCACTATTTTACGTGTATATGAACAATACCACGTATTTGGATAGTACCTTTTTGAACAAGTGCAACAACCTGAAACTCTAATACCACTTGTCATGATACTTTAGAACTTTTAATTGTAACTATCAATGAAATTCAAAATAATTGTTATGTATATAAAAGGCTTAACCTTTTATAATTAAGGTAATGTTATTAACTATATAAATACAATAATAAAATATAATATAAACGAAAGTCTTGGCCTTCCACAATATTTAGAAGGCAATGCCTACTATATAAACACAATAACAAAAGTATGAGGTTTAGTCTTTCATCATATACAGATGGCAATACCTGCCATACAATAATAATAATAATAGAAGATAAAAAATAAATAATACAGAATTTACATAAAAATTCTCTAAATTAATTGGAGTAAACACAACAGATAAAATAAAATAATTCACTATGAAAAGTATATTATAATTTCTCACTCAATATAATTCTCTCAAATATTTTAGAAAATCTACTCAAACAAAGTTTTGATAATATTTTAAAAGAAATTGAGAAATTATGATAAGGAGAAAATTGAACTAGAATTAAATGGGATAAAGAAAATTGAAGCGGAAAAGGTACCTATTTATAAGAAAATCTGCCACACCCTCGTCCAATGAAATTCATTTTCTTGCCACCTCAATAATTGCATAAATCAATCCAAATTCAAGTTTTCAAAGTCGATTTTCCTTCCACCCACACGCACCAATTACATTGTTTTTTTATTTTGGCATGAAGAAGTTAGATTTGACTTCTTCTTCTTCACCTCTTCATGCACCAATGAGCAACATATATGATTTAATATCACCAAACAAAACACAAACAGAAAACTTAATGCAGCTCATACTCAATGGGGATTTATTTGGTTAAATTCACTGCTATGGTATGCAGTGTTCATTGGCAAAATAAAATGTTCTTAAATCATAAAAAAAAAAAAGGGCAAACAGTTAAAAAATTCAGGTCAAATGTAGTAAAGGAAAACAAACCTGGAAGCAGGATGTTCGCTGAGCAAAATTCATACAACCACAAATGGTACACATCCAATCAGGAGGTATTGTTATTCACAAAGTCACTGAAAAAGGAAGCTTTCTATACATGATACGCAAGTTGGGAGTTCTTGACATTCACTTTCTAACTTGAGCGAGAATGTTAAGAAGGTTAATGGTATTTTGATATTTATGAAATAAATTTATTATATATTAACTATAAGATTTGAAATTTCTTTTATAATTAGAACATATTAGCATGCTTGTGGGGGAATACTTGTATAAAACTTCATCTTATGATTTAATAAAATTTATTCAAAGGCAATATATATTTTTTTATTTTTTCTCATCTTGGCCATGTGGGGTTCATTTATGGAGATCTTGATCAACTTAAACCACAGAAGTTGTTCATCTGTATCGTAGTATTATTTTTATTGTTTTGATAAAGATGAAGAATATTTCTCTTAGAAAAACAGAAAGGCCATTGAAGCTGGTTGATTGTAGACATGGCTGGACATTTGTGCATCAACTTCTATGTAATTCATATACATGCTGCTGCAGAGTACAATGTATTTTCCTAAGGAAATACCATTAAAAAAGATGAAGGTACGTGACTAAGCTCCACGTTATAAGCCGGTAAATTTCATCCTTACTAAGGTTTTCTTTTCTCACTTATCATTTGTAATAATATTGATCTGTTTTGATTGTCATTTCTGTCAGAAAAAGAGATCAACTCCATCAAAGACAACTCTTCTGAAGTAAAGGTGTGCAAATTTTCTTCAAATTTCTTATGAACATTTTTCATTGTTTAGATATATGCATGTCTCTTCTATCATTTGTTAATATGCCCACGGAAAATTATACCTGTTGGTGCGATTTTTCGCTTCAACTATGACCTGGATTTTTTTTTTCCTGTCTATCATGCCTTGATTCGTTAAAGCTCTTTCTCTCCTCTAAAACAAAATAACATCAGGGGTATCGCGAATTTGTCAATGTTAACTCTCCGACAATTAAGAAAATTACACGTGTTGATGCTATTTGCTTTTAACTGATGGTGCGAATTTTTTTGCCTACGTGTCATGTCTCGATTCGTTGAGGCTCTTTCTCTCACGTAAAATAAAATAAAGTCATAAATGCTCGCAAATTTGCACCCGTTAATCCACCGACACTCAAATCAAAAATCAGATTTATACTTTTAGAGTGAAGCTCCTAAAATTCAAATAGATAAGAGTACTTTTTTTTTTCCTTTTTATTTTTGTTGTTAGTTAGATTTTGTTTGTTATACTTAATCTTATAACTTGCCTTATATTGAATTCTTTTTCTTTTTTTTTTAACATGTGTGATAGTATTAATCTCACGTGATATTCGTGATTTCTTAATATCATATCACATGGATCTTCACACATTTAAGTTTAAATTGTATAAGTTTTTAGTCTTCAAAATTAAAAATATCTTCTTCTTGTACAAGTTTCGTACATGATTAAATATAAATATAATAATTTTTAATCTTTAAAATTAAAGAGATTTTCTTTTTTATACAAGTTTTCATACATTTAAATATTAACCTTTTAACCCTCCCAATAAAAGAAGTCTTCTCTTTCGTATGGGTCCTCCCCTACTTAAGGTTAAAGCTTAAGAATCTCACTTATGAACATATAATATTTCTTTGTTATAGACTTGTGGACATTTATTTACAGGCTGTAGACCGTTGATAGCTTTATATTTAAACTAAAGCCCTTAATAGCTTTACTTGTGGGCTTGAGTCCGAAAATTCGTATAAAACAATATGGAAAAATAAAATTTTGATTGCAGTATAGAATTTAGTCCAGCTGAATTTTTAACAGATGTACTTAAAGATACGAAGGTAAAGTCAGATTTCTTCTATTGAAGTTGACAGACTGTGTTATCATAACTATAACATTTTTTCTTTTCATGAAGTCCAACATTACAGATCTTTTACTTCACCTAAAGTACAACACTTTGTTGTTGAAAATCATTCTGAGGTATAAAACTTCACAAATATTATTGCAGGAAAATGCATATTTACTACCACCTAATGGGAATTTTTTACCTTGAGATATGAATTCTTAAAATACAGGTTCTTGACATTTTCTGGATTGTGCCATGGAAACTTGAACATTCTTCATAGTTACGTTTATAATCGTAGGAAGAGAAGAAAGTTGCACGTGGTTCAAATCACGAAGAAGAAGAAGAAGATGATGAAAACGATGATGACGAGGAGGATCAAATAGAGGAGGAAAAAGTTGGAAATGATTCAAACGAAAATGATGACGATATCCTGGAGAAGCAAGAGGAGAGTTCAATCGTGTTGCTACTCATGGATTTCATTTGGTTAGAGGGAAAATGAATCATGGAATGGAAGACTATATTGTGGCAGAGAAGAGGAAAATCGATGGCCATGAGTTAGGACTATATCCAATTTACGATGGTCATTCAGGACGTCAAGTTGCAGAATACCTGCAATCCCATCTTTTCGATAACATATTAAGTGAGGTACCAACACTGTTACCTTCAGTTAAATTTATATATGTTTTCAAATTTTAGTTCAGATAATGTTTTGAAGAGAATTTTTTCTTTTCAATGCGTGATGCTTAGCCTGATTTGCGGAGTCGTCCTGAAGCTCCTATAAAGAAGGTGTATAAATCTACACATGATGAGATTTTGGAGAAAGTAGTTGGTTCAAGAGGATGCTCAACAGCAGTTACAGCGATACTAGTTGATAGGAGGAAGCTAATTGTAGCAAATGTCGGTGATTCTCTAGCAATTTTATGCAGAAATGGGGCAGCAAACCAAATAACAGTCGATCACGATCCCCAGAAGAAGAAAGATCTTGTCAAGAGCAGAGGTGGATTCGTCTCTGAAAGACTTGGTGAGCAATGTTTTTTGAAGACTGAAAAGTCAGTTTTTGCACCCTATGACCATATAGACGATTTCCAATGAATTGTTGTACAGTAGTTCTGAGGAATGATTAGATTTTGTGGAGCAAAAAGCACTTGGAAAGTGCTTTTTAACTGATGTTGTTTGGTCTTGAAATGGGTATCACAACGTACTCAAAACTTCATCGATTGGTTAAGGGCACGTGTTATGAATCAAATTTTTGTACAAGATTTTCATAATTCTAAACCAAATGCAATTAATTTAGGTACCGTCGCACGTGTTGACGGGCAGCTGGCAATGACAAGAGCCTTTGGAGATGCAAAGATAAAAGAGCACATAACGTCAGAACCAGATGTGATGATTGAGACGATTGACGATGACATAGAATTCATCATTTTGGCAAGTGATGGTCTTTGGAAGGTAGTCCAATTGTTAGTTTCCACTTCATTATCATCTGTGGAAGGTTTAATATATCATTGAGTGACAATGCAGGTGATGTCGAATGAAGAAGCTGCGGACTGCTTCAAGGAGATAGACGATGCACAAGAAGCATCAGAAGCATTAATCAACGAGGATTTATCAAGAAAAAGCCTTGATGATATCTCATGTGCAGTTTTAATGTTTCACTGATAATACTCTAAGAAGCTCTTGCCTTGAGTTTTGAAAGATAATCTTCTAACTTACTCCTTTGTGTCAGATCACTTTTGGTACCTGGTTTGGTTGTCTACAGACACTTTTTCTGGTGTTTATGAGACTTTGTAGAATATTTGTTTTCTCTATCTATTGAGTAAAAGGTTTCCCAGAGAGCAGCAGTTATTTTCTTCATATTTGTATTGCATGGCTGCCTCCTCTAATCTCTACTTCTATTTCCTTGTATATTCCCCCAAAAACTGTACCCACTGCTTTCCCCTTACTATTAGAATTAGACCAGCAACCACCACCAACGACAGCAACCGCCAGTATCCGGATCGTACTAAGTAAGCTCTTTTGACTAGTAAATAAGCCATATTAAACGGGTCCTTGGTTGCACACATTGGTAGAAAAGTTTCCCAATAGGTGTAATATTCGAAAGAATCAAATGAACGCAGAAACCAATTGGTCTTAAATGAATATATGGCAATCAAATAGTATGAGATCCACATCAGGATAGCTTTATTTTGGCATAGAAGGAGCAGATTTCTGAAAATTTGGCTATATAGAGAAGGGCAACGCCCCAATGATATGTCATCTCAGACTGGGAACTTGCCTGGCTTCAATGTCTTGAAGCCTTAGAGTCACGGCTCTCTTGTGGGCTTCTAGTCCCTCAACTTCAGCCATGGTTGCCACATAGGGGCCAAGTTTTTTTAGACCTTCCTCTGTCAAAGACTGCACTGTCATGTATTTCAAGAAGGAATCAAGAGATACACCCCCATACATCCGTGCATATCCATACGTCGGAAGTACATGGTTTGTACCACTTGCATAATCTCCCACGCTCTCTGGTGTCCACTGCCCAAAGAATACTGAACCTGCAATGATAACCATGGTTTTCTACAATTAAGCCATTGTGAAGTTACCTTTGACAAGAAGCCCATCTAGCTCTACAAATATACTTGAAGAAAGCACAATGAAATGTGAGTACTTCCATTAATGATGGTGATGAATCAAGAAGAATGTGTGAGAGGAAACAAGAGAGGACGAAAGGAAGTAATACAAAGTGTACCTGCATTCTCAATGAAGGACTCCCATTTTTCTGCATCTTTTACATTGACAATAAGATGCTCGGGTGCATATAAATTTGAAAAGGAGATTGCCTAAAAGAACCAGTGAGGATGATAAGTTTGTGAAAAATATAATTATAGACTAACCATACAAAATGTATGACTTACAAGAAAACAAAATATGGTTGGAGTTTGACCCACATGTACATATCTTAAAAATGACAAGGACAAGAAAATCAACATTCTCTCTTTAATAGAAAAACTTTGAAGCAAGCATTCTCCTTTCCACATGTCAAGTCAGGACAAATTGAAAGAAAGCACAAAATATTGATTGATTGTCGCTATAGCCTTGTTATGCAACATTTTGTAAAACAGTTTTCAGAAACTTCATTATAAATCAAAATGAGGAATTGAACATTGTATTTTGGGGTTCTATAAGGTGTCTAATACCATAGTGAGAAAATAGCCTTCTCGAAAACAAAATAACGAGTTTAGTGTTTTATCCCATCCTGTTTTTCAAATTCTCTGTTTGTTTTCCAGTTTGGGCAATAATTGTTACAAACACCAAATTTCTTAGAGGAAAACTGAAGAGACAAAAACTTGCAGACCCATCAAGAGAAAGCAGGTATGGACAAGCTAGCCAGTCTATATATCCCAAGGCTCCCAATCTTTTAGTGCGAGAAATACATGCTATTGCATTGGATTGTTATCCCAATACTAAGTTCAATTCATATGAATGAATATAACATAAATAAAGTAAAATAACCTCATCTAAGTTCGGAGTACAAACAGAAAAAAAAAAAAAGGAAATTCTCGACTCACCTCCATCATGTCACGTGCAAAGACTGTGAAACTGTGGCTCAGTGCTTTTGCAGCAAACTCTCCTCTTGGAAGGCTCTGGCATTGCTTACTGATTTCATCCTCAATAGCGTTTAGATCTACTTCATCCCCAACAATTACAAGGACAACTTGACTATCAGGTCCATGCTCAGCCTGGTTACAAATATAAGACATCAGGTGAGATAAACTGGAAAAACTAGCATAAAAAGTGAGAAATGCACATTCTGGATATTCTAATTTGAGAAATCAAATTGTAACAAGCATGAAGAATGAGAGGGATGAAGAAATTATGAGACAACATTTGAGTCTGAAAATGGTCTCATTATCAAAACTTAATTTAACATGAAGATTACTCCCTTCTGAGAAAGCTTGGTTCATTATTGGGAAAGTATTAGTTTCAAAATTTCTTTAAAAAATTCTTTTTGGGCAGTGGGAAACCTACAATGATCATAAAAGATGTGATTTGAAACTAATATGCTCTCTGATATAATTTCCTAGTTTGCTTAGCAGCAGAATTAGTGTGATAGTTGTGGCACTGATAGGTCAGGTCTAAAAGTGGAATTGCTTTTCTAAACATCTGAACAACACAGGAGGCAAAAGCATAGTCACTTCATGCTAAATAAGCATGGTTAAGCTATGACCACATTAACTCCTGATATGGTGATTTATCAAGTGAGATGTAGAAAACCTACTTGAATTTTGTCAGGAAACTAAAACCACAAGAAGCACTGCAAATCAAGCAAATACCTGAGAAAGTAAATCTGAAGCTATATGAACAGGACTAGCATATCTGTCAGCAATGACCAAGACTTCTGAAGGACCAGCAGGCATGTCAATTGAAATCATTGCTTCACTGTTCTGTTGAGCAGATACAACCATGGAATGAAACAAGTCAAATTTGCAAGAGATGTACGGTTCCACTTCTGCATGACTATCCTTTAATGTAACTGGAAAAAATTATAGTCACATAAGCAAATCTTATAACCAAAGGAAAAAAGAAACACATACTTGGAGAATCATTTTTGCAGCTGTGACGTACTGATTTCCAGGCCCAAAAACCTTCTCAACCTTCAAGTTGATGATGAAAAAACACTTTTGTGATGGAGATTAAACAAACAAATATATAAAGAAACAATACCATTTTACACTTAACAAATGACTATGCTCATTATTGCATTTGAGGCATTTCTTTCCTGCAGCAATTATTAACAAACTTTCACCAATTTACCATGTCAGCCCCCTTCTTTTCAGTAAATCAGTTCAAAATGAAAAAAGAAAACGGCAAAAAAATTTTTTAAAAAAAAAAAAAGATCAAAACATCAACAATATTAGCTTCCTGACTGATCTTTGTAAATTTCTAACATTTTTGTGAATTTTGCCTTTTCCATTTGATCTTAAGCAGAATGCTTCATTTGCAATTTAAATTCTGATCCTATATCATACACAATACTGAACTTGCAAACCACACCAACATCACAGCAGGAAACTTTGGGGTATGAAATTGCTTCAGAGAGATATCAACATTATATTAACAATTTACAACGAACTACTGAACTGTAAAAAGAGCTATAATTATGAAAAACCGGTAACATAAGTTTGCATCATTTTACAGGATCTAAACTCTAGATTTTACAAGTAAGCATTTTGAAAGTATTATAGTGTGTTAAACATTTTTCTAAACAAAAGACATCATGCAACTTTCCAAACAGTCAGAACAATGGAATGCACAAATCGCCATTTGCTCCTATAGAAGCCCAATTTAAACAAGTCCATCTACAATTATTGAACAACAAGAGAAAAGTAAAAGAAATAGTAAATAAAATAAAATGGAACTCAAACTCATATTACTGAACTGCTGATGAACATGCACAGTACTTATTCATCAGCATGAAGTGCCACAAGAAATAACTTCTGAGGAAATCAATACCTTTGGGCAAGATTCTGTTCCCCAAGCCATAGCAGCTATAGCCTGTTAAGTCAAATTGTCAAACTCCATGACACATAAATTCTAAACAAAAACACAAAAGTAATTGAAGACAGAACTGTACTCCAATATGCACAAGCACATACTAAGAACTATTTACTGCATTCAAACCTGAGCTCCTCCAGCCTTAAGGATGTGAGTAACACCAGCCTTCTTGGCACAATACAGTACTTCCTGTAGGAAAACATTGAAGATCTCACAACAGGTAATCTTTATAGCATGTTTCAATAAGTCCAAGGGAATACCTTACATATGATGCCATCCTGACTTGGGGGAGTTGCAAGAACAATAGTTTTACATCCAGCAATCTGGGCAGGCTGACAAAGAAAAAAAACTAAATGTTAAATCAAATCAAACCAATATCAACAATAGTTGTCAACTATGTGGCTGGTAAACCAGTACAAGGCCTTTATATAATATATCTGATCAACTTACTACTGCAAGCATCAGAGCTGTAGAAGGCAAAACAGCAGTCCCACCTGGTACATAAAGGCCTACAGAACCAATGCTCCTTGCCACTCTCTTACATCTAACACCCTGACAAATTTACAATAGTGGAAGGTTCAAGCATAAAGCAACAAGGGGGAAGCAATTAATGGCATTTACTTACTTTCATGTTCTCGACACTTGTCTCAGTTGACTTTTGAGCAAAATGAAACGCATATATGTTATCATACGCCACATCAAATGCTTCTTTAACGGCTGCATCAAGCTGGGAAACAACAATAGCTGGAATGAGAAGATAAAGAATTCACTGGGGAACGAATAGAACTGGCAGTCTAGAAGTTAAAATTTTTTATTCTTGTCAAAAGTAAACATGTTTAAAATGAGGCACCTCTGGGGCAGGAAGCTCAGAGACATTTACAACAACTTTTTCCAGTTTAACTTTGTCAAATTTTTCAGTATAACTGCAAAAGATGTATACAATCATCAGTCAAACATCATTAAGAAAGAAACAGCACAGGTGAAACAAGAGAGTTTTAGGTCCTGCATTCAGTGACAACAATGAAAACAGGTGCCGAATATCAAAACATCAAATAAGATAAAATAAAGAATAATAAGAGGAATCAAAGAAGAACTGACTCTTTAACTGAAGCATCTCCTCTTTTGCGAACATCATCAACAATTGGATTGACCTGATACAGAATACGTATTTCGAATTATCAAGTATTCTGTATATGTTATGTACATCAGAAACAAGAAGCAGGTCCTTTAAAAAAAGCTTTGGAAGATAAAACGAAGACTCACCACGCTGAAAATAGAAGAGAAATCAATACGAGGACGAGCCTTCAAGCTTTGGACCTCAGCAGGAGTTAGCTCTGGTAATCTGTACGACTTCATTGAACACCTTATTCTGTTGTAAGATAAGCCTGTGACAAGAAGTAATTAGTAAAAGAAATCAGATATATATAAATACATATATATTTATATACATTTATTGACAAAAAAGATTTAAAAATTTAAGTCTTGACTAATTATAAACAAAGAAAAAAAAAACCTTGTAAAACAAGAGCCCATGTACCATACATCATTCATCAAATAACAAACAATGACTTCTTTTATTAATCAACTGAAAAAATATTTATAACCTGTCACTTATTAGTGTGTTTTAGAGTACTTTTGGAGCCACCAAACATGCTTTCAGAATTCAAATAGTTAAAAGTGCTTTGTTACTATTTCATAGTGTTGAAGGTACATTAGTGGCTGTTATAGGAGAAACCCAGGATTTAATAGCTTTTTTGAAAGAGCACCTTTGCAGTATTTCTCTAAAACAATTAAAGCACTTATTTTCCATCAGAAAAATGATTCTGAAAAAGCATTTTAAGTACCTTTTTCTTTAATCTCAAAATGCATGCACATCATCAATTTAAAGATTAACCTTGCAGAATTGACACAAAGAACACATGCCAAAAATACTCCCATACACATTATTAGTTGAAATAGATAAAATAAATAAATAAATGCTTTCTTAAGCAACTCCTCCGGACACGCCTTCTCATTGATTAGTCAATATAGCTCAATAGCAATCCATTTCACTTAATTTGCTGGATAATAAACGCCAAAAATTGCTTTAACCTTCAAAAGCTTCCCAAAAAAAAAAAAAAAAAGGACGCACAGACGACACACATTTTAGCATAATCAAATGCCAGTATAGAAAAATGGCGTAAATGAATAGAATTTAGTACCTGAAGGAAACAATCTATTGTTTTTCGGGGCGCCAGACAATTCAAAACGACGATTCTGCAAAGGTTTAATAAAAATGTTGCTTCGGTTAAAGCAGAGAAGCTGAGTGTCCATGATCAGCAAATACCACCTTCAATCAAATTAATCGCATTACTGGGAATAAACACACAAATTTTCGTTCTTTCTTTCGAAGTACGAGAGAAGCGTAACAGAAGCTTACCAGCAGCGGCTCTTAAAGATTGCAGAACCTGATTTGAAGGAGTGGGAAAGGGACGACGACTTTTGCCTTTACAGCCTTACTGATTTACAGCTCCTGTTATTTTTACTTGGGCTTTCGGTATTGCCTGGGCCTTTAATAATTGAACGATAGAAACTCTATTATAGACTCCAATGGACTGATCCGACAATAATGTCAAGTGTCACCCACCTACTGTTTAGACCAATCCTCCCATTTTGAAAATTAGGGTCAATTTCATCTCGCCCCAAATATTTTGATAAACTTCAAATTATCTCTTATCTATTCTTAATTCTATATTTCGACCCACACAACCTTTTGTGTAGTAGAAATTTAACTAAAACCGGGACATTTACATGTAAAAAGGGGGCAATTTAACATTAAACTATGCATTTTTTTTCATCTTTTTTTGATTTTTAATTTTCTCTCTATTTTCTATCCCATCTTCATTATCAATCATCCCTGGAGTTGTTGAATTTCACTTTAAAAAGATACTACTTAATTCATAAAATAGGAATTTTTTAAAAATAAAAAAAAAAATACTAATGAAAAATAGACTAAAATATCTTTAATTATTTAAAAAATAATGAATATTAACCACATTGTCTATTTAATAGTAGAAGGCAAAATCTTAATTGCTTGCTTAATAGAGAGCAAAGAACCAATATGTTAGCCAATGTTCATCACATGGAGATATCAATATAACATCAGCAACTGACTCTTTGCTAACAATGAACCAGAGCGAAACACGCTATACAACAGAATGTAAAGTTTCTCTTCTATGTGCTACCAAAACTGCTGTTAGTTTCATCTAACTCTGTGAGGGACCAGACCTTGACCAGTTGCTACTATCCCACTCCCATATTACTTTGCAATGGTGGGTCGAATCTCTGTCCTCAGGAGGAGGATTATCTTCCTCAGGTGCAGAACGGGTTCTGAAGACGGCAATCTGAGAAGCAAACCCTGGTTCTATGTCACCAGAACCACCAACCCCACTGAACTCGACACTGTAATTGTGCCTTGCTGCTAGTTCAGTTGCCCAGCAATTGAACTGCTCCCTTGTCCATTCAAACTTGTGATCATGGTTGCGGAATTTAGAAGGCTGCAATTGGGTTTTCTCGTCTGGATCATCTTCTTGGCTTGTCAGATTAGATTTCTGGAGAATCACATTGTACTCATAGTTTGGGGTGGAAACAATAAGAATCCTTGGACGAAAATCCCTTAGCACAATGTTGCCAAACAGAGAAGCCTCATCTTCTTCCATATGCTCAATTACCTATAATTTGTCACAATGTCAGCCAGAAAAATTCGGTCAATTAAAGGAAAACGACAATTCCATTGGCTTTGGCAGCAATTGTAGATTTACTGATGCAGAGATGAATAACAGAGAGATTTGAATTTTGTGTCATATACTCAATTTAAACTGCACTGAATAGAAGACATAAGATGTAGTAGTATATAGTTGTAGCAATGGATAGCACCAGTAATACCAAACAAAACTTTTTCTGCAATAATGCAGTATCAACACTTAAAAAACAAATAGAACTTTTTCTGCAATAATGCAGTATCAACAGTTAAAAAACAAATAATTATGTCCAAGTATTCAGGTGAGACTGCTCAAAAGGATGCATGCGAAGAACTTTGCTACAAACATATCAAATGCAACAATATCCCATGGAAAAAAAATAATACAAAATTAGATGATTGTGAAAGCAAAACCATTTAATATGGACCAAGAGCTCTCTCCATGATGGCAATCTAACTTTGCACTATCAATCTATCTAGCAGAGTTGATGGGTAAAACAAAAATTTTCATATTTTAGTCTGATTCAGATTTAAGTTATATTAAATTGTATGTTTTATGATTTGCAAATTATTATCTCATTCACAAAAAAAGCATCCATGATGATTTACATTTAGATTCCGGATTAATTATGGTTGCTGGATGAAAAGCTTAGAAATTATTTGAGATGCAACATATTAATTGAGGTGTATAGTTTGACTTCTTTATTGACAATGCCAAGGACAAAGAGCTAGATGAGCACTGGTGTTATATGATAAATATCCTACCACTCAATTTATTCACATGATGCAGAAAAATATGCGCATATGCAGTTAATATAAATTGCCTTCATGGACTGCCAGCAACCAGTTATCCACTTTTGATCCTTGCTCAACTGTAGGGTATATGAGATAATGTAGACAGCCCTGTTTCGGGAGTGTAACCCTTTTCTGATAACTTTTATTATGGAACATCAAATGCTGAACATTTTTTTTACCTTTAATTTATAATCCATAGGTTTAATTATCTATCAATTAAAAAAAAATAAAAAAAAAGAAGTGAGAAAGATTATCTTTATAAGTGTAGGATTGGGAACAGTTACCTCTAAGCAAGTACCAATATCAAAACCACACAATCGAGAATCATAAATGGTGATAGAGCCATCATAAAGAACTGCAGATTTGACTGCAGTATATGGTGTAACAGCATCCAACTTCTTGCTTAGTTTTGAATGAAGTATCTGCAGTAGTAACAAACCCAAATTACACAGCTAAGTGTTCAACGGATTAGCAAAGCAATGCATTCTAATTAAAAAAAGAAAAACAAAGAGGTTAATGACGCAAATCCTTAATTGTAACACTAAATTTTTAGGAATCAAATATTTCAATCTCTGGACCCCCTACTCATAAAAGACATGCAGGAAATTAACACCAGAACTTATGAATCAAAAGCAACACAACATCAATGATTGCAACAACCTAATTGAAGTCTGTTTAATTTAAACACATCTATAGTATAGACTGATAGAAAAAAAAAAAAAAAAAAAAGAAGAAGAAAAAGGAAGTAGAAGAAAGAAAGAAAGAGCACAAAAAATTCATATATGAAACCAAATATTGATCTGTAGCTATTATTTTGAGCATGTAATATCCTATTAATTTACTTCTCATCAGCATACACAACATATCCACAATTAAACCTATCCAAATGCAGAGCCACCCCCATACTCTCATTATGCCCGTGGCAGCTAATCCCCTGTTAATAAGAATCAGTGCCACTCTTTGGTCACAAAGACACACAAAATATAATCAGCCTCCATGCACATGTTACAAGACAAAAATGCTACATGATGAAGACCTCCAGTTAAATCTCATGTTTGATGAAGGAATCACTATAACTTAGAGGAACATTTCAGAGTAGCAAACAAAGAAATAAATAACAAAAAATCTCCAATTGCAAATGAAGTAAATGGCAGACCTTAGCTGCTCGGCTAAGACTCTTCACAGAAATATCAACACCAACAATTTTTTCAAGAGCTGTTGGATAGTCTAATAAAGAGTCCAGTAAGCTTCCAGAACCACATCCAAAGTCAACCTACAACAAGAGCGAAGAAGATCAAAATCTTGACTCAATTTCTCCAATCAATACTGATAACCAAAAACATGGTAAATGTTACCAATGTAGTAGCACAAGATTCTTTAATGTGCTTCACTGCATATTCCACACGTTGCTTAGAAAGTGGAGGGCTGAAAAAAGCCTGCTCCATTCGGTCCTCTGGGGGTTCTGTTACATGCAATAATGTTATGTAATACTCCAAGCAGCAAGCTTCTGCAAAAATGAGAATAGAGGCAAATGCAATGCTCAACAAGTTGCATATGGGAAAGAATATTGAAAGCAGAAATACAGAAGAAGAAGAAAAAAACAATAATAATAATAGGCGGCTTTATTTACTACTGTGGAGTTACACATCAGTTAAATATTCAAAGTCATCTAGGAATTGCAACAGAATAACAAGTATTAGCACAAATTTCTCAAAACATCTACAAGTGGTCTTTCTTCCCCTTTTTATTTAAAATTTGTGTAGAAACTAAATTTTTGGTAAACAAGTAAAACAATATTCATCTAATTTTCAGTATCAATGATACCACAGAATTCATTCAAAGCATAAACAAAAAATTTAGAAAATCACTAGCCACTCATCATTTGGCACAAACAAATCCTTTTGTAGACAGGTAATATACATCGAACATCATAAACCAACTGATGAATCATGATTTGTAACTGCATGCCTTAAATGCATTTATCAACTGAACAGAAAGCACCAACCTAAAATCCAGAATTATAGGGAATTTGATTGATTTCATATAATGATAGAAATTCAATTTCTTGTTCGACTCAATGCTTCACGATAAAATATTTTCTTAAGTTAACATAAATGAAGGAAGTAACTCACTTGACAACAACAATGAAAGAATTCTTGCAGAATCATTGGCTGCAGCTAAAATAAACTCTTGTGGAGGCAATTCCTTATTGAAACAAGCTGACTGACCGACAGACATCTGTGTTATTACTTCTTCTACATGACGAATAACAGCTCCAGTCCCAATCTCAAACTCAAACTCCTCTTTACTTTCAAGTTGTTCTTTCATATGTTCACCTTCTATCACCAAACATACAGAATAACTAATAAATGATAAGCAACCATTTGAAGGATAGACACCAGAATCTGGACCTCCTATACTCAAACAACAAATTCCATGTTCTTGGATTGTATTTTTTATAGTGTTTGGTTTTAGTAATTTGTCTCCTTCGGTTTTGCTACACTGAACACCACAAATAGACTGACACAAAGCAAACCTTTTGAAAAAAATCTGGGGATAAAATAGAATGTCAAGGGCACCAGCAAATTCATTTAACTTCTCCAAAGGCATGTCAGGGTCCTTAATATAAGCATTAAGCCAAGAAAGAACTTTCAAAGAAGCATTCTGTATGGCATCAGTCTGCTTCTTAAATAATTCTTTAGGCGAACACTCCAAAATTAGGTCTTCTGACTTGGAAAATACTTTTACTTCACATTTAACTGCCTCTTGGTCACTAGTAGCAGTGCCACTTCCATTTGTACATTCTTTCTCTCTCTCAGCTGACTCTGAAACCACCAACTTCTCGTATAATGTTGATGACTGAGATAATTCTTTTGAAGGACTACTGAAGGTAGAAAAGACAGGTTCAGACAGCCATTGCTGACGACAAAACATACAGAGGATCTCTCTTGGAAAGGAACCCCTCCAGTATGTTCTCGTATTGAATGCCAAGGGCAACTCTGCTGTAAGTATTGCCTCTCTGGACAACTTGTAAATTCCACTTGGCATCAAATTAATAAGCAACCTGAATGAGAAGATCTGAAATGATTATAAAATTCAAGGAAATTTAATGTTACCTGAGCAGATGCATTACCCAAGACATACAATAAAGCAAGAAATAAAGAAAATGATAGGGTGAATGAATGCCTCAAGGACCTAAGTTGATGTTTAACAGTTGCAGCTGTTAAAATGACACACCATCATTGTTCCTTCAAACTGGACCAGGAAAACGAGAAATTAAAATGGAAAAATCAAAAAAATCCTCTTGAGGTTTGCTGAGAAGGCCAAGACCAAACCTACCTCCAAAAGGTGCGAAAAGGTCTGAACTTCCCCATGACCTTGTACAAACTAATGGTCATAATATTAAATATTAGGGAAAATGGGGTAGAGCCAGTATAACAATGGCAGTTGGTTACACGAGGAAATGAGATTCAAAGCCTAACATTAGAGTACGAAGAAGGAAAAGATAAAAACATAAGGAAAAAAAATATTAATTGTAAGCATTATTTTGAAGCAACAATGCAGTCTCGTACTTTAAAAATGATAGTGCATGAAGAGAGAGTCTCTCTCTGGCCACCATGCAAGCAAAGTGGAGCTCCTATGCCCCAAGAAATGATGACCAGTAGAAAAACCCAATCTTTCTTAAGGGCATAATTCGGAGAAAGACTTAACATAATGACGAAGATAAAATTATGAGGAATTGGATCAAATGTGTTGCTGAACTTAGATCTTAAACAACCTTTACACAACTTGAATCAATCTTGTGCTGTAACAGGTAAACAACCAAGAATGTAATCACATCTATAAGTTCAAGTATCATTCTGGGAAAAGAATGTTAAGGGTGATAATGCTAAAACAAAATATTCATCAAGTACATTTAGTCAGAAGAAACCTGTAATATGATTGCAGTGTAATGTCTTCATGGAAAAGGTCTTTGGACTTCCATGTGTATCCAATGGATGCCAATATTGCATCCCCAAATATATCTTGACCATAGAAGTAGCTAGCTCTGGGATTCAGCGAACCTTCAAAGTGCACAACTTCTTTAACATTTAGAAGATCAGATGAAAGATCCAAAACATATGACTTAGGAGCAGCAAAGTACAATCTCATCTCAGAAGAAGCTTTCCCAATAGTCCTGCAGGGAACCAATAAAAAGAAAACTGTACATTACTTTGTAGATAGTGCATAAACACTCACAAAGAGCCCAATTTATAAACCAAAAAGGAAAAAAAAAAAAAAAAAAGATATAAATTTCACCAGGCTTTTCCAAATAGTAAGTCCACGTACCTTGAAACCAGAACCTTGTTGCCATCTGCTAGACCAAGATTCCGTGCAATAATATCCAAGTAATATCCAGTTGAGGAAACATCAAGACTCACTGGCTGAACAGCCTCTTCCAGTGAACTCGGGATGTATATGGCTTTAATGCATATACTATCTGGGGATTCAGACCGTTGGATTACCGATGATTCTATAATTTTAGGTGGATATGGACTTTTCCTCCATATAGAAAGCTGTCCGTCAGAAGTAACAACAATATCTGATAATCTAGTAGCAGCCCTCATGAGATATAATATGAGCAGTAAATGACTTAACTCCGCCTTGGGATTAATCAATTTGCAAAGATTACTAAGCTTTGAATCGCATACGGCAATGATAGAAGCAGGAACTGAGCCATAAAGATCACCATCTCTTTGCAAAGCTGCTCTAAAGTGACCACTCAGCGGATGATCAGATGAAAGGAACTGTACAAATGACAAAAAAGATGAAGGTCAAAAAGAAAAGATCAGAGCAATTATGATTAATAATAAGTAACACATTAAGAGCATGAAATACACCATAAGGTTTAATTGGACTAACAAACTCACAGCAATATTTTGCTGACAGCCTTTTTTAACAAATAAATAGTTATCATGAAAGTCAACCTCCATTTTCGCATACATGAAATCAACTTCATAAATGGCAGAAGGGATAATATTTATAGTATATTACAAGAGCACCCAGAAGAACATACACGGCTCAGATTCTCTCATGAAAAGCATGCTCTCACCAGATTTTATAACCAAGTGCATAAATATTGACCCATCTTTTAGTCATCTCTTGGACAGTCTACAATTCATTAGAACTTAAATTAAGGTTCAATGCTAACAGACCAATATGTTGCTAGTTGTCTACTTTGTTTCAGCTGCTTAACTAACAAAGCTAAAGATCGAGTGGCAATGCCATTTCAATATCAACTTGCTGTTGACAATAATTTTAGGTTGTCAGTGAACTGAACTGGGATTGCTACCCCAGAAAGGTAAAAGCCAGATATATACTCGTTTAATAATGAGTCATGTCCAAAAAAAGAAACAAATAATCAGCATAATAGAAGCAAATAAAGAGGCAGTTTTATACTGATATCATAGGCTGAATTGATTAGAGAGATTAATCGTGGAAACATTTTTGTACCAACATTTTAAAAAAATATGTATATGGTGGAGCATTGGTTCATCTTACCATTTTGTAAGTTCTATTTCATCGAAACAAAATTAAAGTATTTTCTATCACAAGAAAGGAAACAAAAAAAAAGCAGGCAAAAATTTACAAGTGCACTCAACCCTTTGTTAATTGAATTAGAAATCTTAACAATGAGATAAGTTCGAGAAACAAACAGGTAAATGACCCCCATGGAAGTTAAGTACCAAACAATCATAAGATGTGACTATATATGAATATAAAAGTTATGGACTTAAGACTTTCAATCACTGCTCATTAACAAAAACTACCAACCTCATTTGAAAACAAATATTTGACAGCAGCAATCAATTTATCCCATGCTTCCTCTGCAGAGGGGCTATTTGGTGAAGGATGGATGCCAAGCTGGAACAAGAAGAAAAAAAAAAAAAAAGAAAAGAAAAGAGGAGGCATCTCCGAATGATTTACAAAACAGAAGTACCCCAATCTAAAAAAAGACATCCAGAAGTTGATGCAACTCCTTCTAAAGCCATCAAATCATAAAAATGATCGCAATAAATAGGCAAAGAAAGAAGCAGCAAACCTTATGTAAAGCCTTTTCAGCAGCAGATTGCTCAGCATCCTTCTTCCTCTTCAATGTTTCAGACACAACAGAAAACTCTGGGAGCTGCAAGTTGCAGCGATAAAGGCAAGGACCCTTCTGAGGGATTGCCAATCCTGGGCATCCATTTTGGGCAACATCTTGTACTTCATCAACAGTAAATCGAGCCTCTTTACCAAACTTCTGGAATATAATTGCCTTAGGTGTAAGGCTTGCCTTCCTCGCAGCAACAGTTGACAACCCTCCAGTTTCCATCAGCACTCACCAGGTTTATAAGGATTGATAATAGACAAATATATTAGTAAAACACTAATTTATTTTCTGCATAAGGACAAGCACAACTGTCAAAACCTTACAAAAATGGGAAAGATTAACACCATGTGAAACAAATTTAAATGGAACAATATCTTATGAGATGTGAGATTATAATCACAATACAGAAACATACAATATATAGTGCATGCACACTTTAGTCAAGGCAATCTTAGTAAGATCAATTCACACCATTTTACATTAAGAATTGATATAACATTATTTGAAAAGGTATTATACAAAGAAGAAAGAACTTAAATACTCTATGTTACTCTCTTTTGCCTCGTACACTGAAATAATTTTCTGCATGATAGGAAGTCTAACAAAAGTACAGTATCTAACAATATTTATTAACATGTCAAGAATCTTATACACACACAAATATACACCCCAAAAAGTAGAGGGAAAACCCCAAAACAGAGTCAGTATACAAGATAACGACAAAAAAATAAAGTAAAGAGGTGGAAATCAAAAACCTTAATATCAGTGAACTTCACAAGACAACCAGAAAATCAATATCCCTATCTTTAGAAGGCCATGAGAAAAGGCACCTCAAAAAGACCTGATTCAATCTGCAACTAAATGCTCTTATACTGTATCATTTTCAGGTTGTCATTATAGATGATATTCTTCTGCACTTTGTCATTACCTATAATGAAAAAAAAAAAACTAATATATTCTTGATATAAATCTCTCGACACTCAGATTTCAATAGAATATACAAACGAATGGTGTAGAACGGGCATTTAAAAAAAGAAAAAATTGGCGGTAGCCATCACTTGATCAATTTCCCAGTTAAAATTCTAAGTGTAAGATATAACAAAATATGTGAAGACAAAATTTAAAGAAAAAAAATCAGTAAAGTTATTATATGATATAGAATTGCTATTCAGAAGTTCACAAAAACAAGAAAAAAAAATACGACGCACATTTAAATTGTGTCTGGCACCAAAGGCATTGAAATAGGAAAAACCGATTTCAAGACTTAGAAAGTCTTCTGGAAAAGCAATTGATAAGATTTCCTTACCGTAAGCACTTCCCGGAGAAGCAAGTTTTCTTTTAAGAACTTCAACAGAAAGCACTTATGCTACTGTTCTTTTAACAAAAGCACCCCCAAACTCTACCGTCAAAGAATTATCAACAAATGCAGAAGATAATTTAAACACAAACATCCATATAACGTCAGCTTCACAAACCAAACTCCGCCAAAAGTAGACGAAATTTAAACTAAAAAAAAACAAAGAGACGATCAAACGACGCCGTGACTGTACCTTTCTTTCAGCAATGGCATTCCGAGTAAATATATCTATAAAGAGAGGGAGAGAGAGAGAGATGGAGATAACTTCTAAGCTTCTGATTACTTGAGTACGTTCAGAATTTTCAGCTTGTGTTCTGGGTTTGTGGGGGGGTTTAAGAGAGAAAATGAAAGGGACGGTTTATTTATATAGAGGGAGGAAATGGTAAGGGTATTATTGGGAATTCGTAATTCTGCTACCAGTTAGATAACAGAAAATGGAGTATGTTGTCCCTTCTTAAAGAAGTTAGTCAAGCAGCACACTGATGTTCTGACTTGCGAAGGAAGTAGATTGTGTTCCTTTTTTCTCTTGTCTTAATTATTATTTTTTATTTAATGTATAATTATATTAATTATATATTAATTACAGTAATTTTAAGAGAGATTGGCCAACCAAATTATTAATTTTCTCATTCGATAAATAAAAATTAAAAAGAAAATGTAAAGATTCCCATAAAGACACTTTTGCCTTTCAACAAGTATGCAAATTACATGATTCTCTTTTCAATAGAAACTTTAAAGGTTTTCCTCCACCACAAGAAAGAATAATCTGAAGGGTTTTATTATTGATAAAACTGAGAATCTTCTCCAGTAATTTTTGTAGTTTATTTTTGACCCCAAAAAAAAAATGATAAGCCTAACAGCATCTTACAGAAGCTTATTGTTGTAAATCCGATTTGATTTACAGGATCATACATGAACTGATCATGGAGAAGCAATGTACTTGAATGTGCAAGCAAGCTAAAGCTCATCCTTGCCAGAGTAATAATGGCGAAATATGCAGGAGAAGTCCTCGGATTCATGGCCGTCCTGGCAGAGCTTTGTGTATCTGCGCAATGCAAATATGTGCATTAGTGTATGCAAATGCAGCATATACTGTTGTTAGCTTATATCTGCAAGGGTGTACTTACATTTCTTTTGCTTGGGCTATTAATGGGAAATCAAGACCAACCTCTTTTGCTGATTCAGAAGCAAGGTTTAAGTCTTTAGCCTGCACCAAAAACAATAACATTTTTTTCCATCATACGAAAGTTCTAGGAATTAGGAAGAGAAAACAAAAGCCAATGCTTTCAAATTAAGCAAAAGCACAACAGCTACAAGCATACCCATAATTATATTATGCTATCAGACTCCAAGTGATACTTAAAGCAACCTAGTAAAATATACAGGGGCTGCAGGATTGAATTGAATTGATAGACAGTAAATGCAGAGTGCGGAGAAAAATTCCAGTTTACAGTGATGAATATTCCCATTGAGCAACAAGGTGAAGAATGGAAAAGAGCCCAAAATGTCATTGAGAATCATCAACAACAGATAGACATTCTTTAAGAGAAAAATTGGGAAAACCTAATTACCATGAGCTTAGTTGAAAATCCACCGCTGTAATTCCTTGAAGCAGGCACCCCTTCCATCACTCCAGGAACTGGATTATAACTATCGCTGCATTTTTCAGATGTTATAAAATTAGTAAACCACATCAAAAGAAAATTAAGTAACCATTTTTTGTCAACATGGACAAATTATTCTCGAGTGAACAAAACAAAAAATACCCTCAAGTTATAACTAGAATATGATACAGGAGAACCACTGATGTGAAATTCTGATCAAATTCAGTGTCCTTGAACATATGTATCAAAGAAGGGACAAGTTTAGGCAACCATTTGACATCATTCAACAAGCCAAGGGTTCAACATAGTTTAAGACATTTAATGCTCTCTTCTATGCCAATTGAGTTATAAGGAGCAGGACAATTCACTTTATTTCCTTTTTCAGCCACAAATTTGGTTTGCACAGGGAACAGCTCTTTGTATCAATGCTTGACTTGGAGGAAAGATTTCAGATCTTCTTAATACAGAAGACTTGGGAATGTGAAGGGTACCTACTCCAACAGCGAGCACTTGAAGAATTAAATATCTTTGATAGTGTACAGGCAGCGATTCCTAGTGACTGGCCAAGAACAAGGGCTTCTGACACCCCAATCATACTCACAGCCATTGCCAAGTTGTTGCAGATTTTTGCTGCCTGACAAAACAACGTCAAAGATTTCAGATCCTAGAGGGAACACAAAAAAAAAAAAAGGAATTGATGGGTGAAGTATAAACCTCTAATCCAGCTAAAAATACTTAAGGAAACTTACTGAACCAGTTCCTGCTTCACCACAAAAAATTGTGTTTTTTCCCATTGAAAGTAACAAGGGTTTTGCAGCTAGATATGCATCCGCAGAGCCACCAACCTGAATGCCATGCCATCTTCATTCATAAGTCAAAATGGAACAAATTTTGTGCTGCCAACCAAGCACAACTCTTGAAACTCGGTTAACAAATGCATAGCCTCTCTACAAACACATTAACAATATAATGACAAAAGAGTTTCAATGTGCCATAACCAAAAAAAAAAAAAGTACGCCAAACATGTAACCCTGTAGTGAAAAAAAAAAAAATGTATCAAACAACTACTCTCTCTGACTGATAAGTTACAATCACAGATCTAATATCATACAGTTTACAGTTAAAATCGACAGCAAACAAACTAAGCCAGAAACTACAATTCTTTGCCAGCTTAAACAAGCTGGGGATGGGTGTTTGGTTGCTTGTTTAGTGTTGCAGGATGAGTGAAGGTTAGACTGGTATCCAAACTGTTCAGATAATCAATTTTTACATGTTTCACATAAACTTTTAACAAACATATTGTGAAATTATTAATATCACCGTATCTCTGCAATACCAGATTGACAAGTCATCTAATATTTGAGTTTACAAAGGCATAGAAATGGATTTGAATTTTCCAATAAATATAGCACTCTTTAGTCACAGCAGCAGAAAGGACAAAAGACAAAAGTAAGAAAAAATTCATATTACTGATTTTATCCCAGTAAATACACCAAACAAAATTCCCTGAGCAGACAAAAAGAACTAGAAAAGATTAAAAAAAATGGATTAGAGGGATACAGCTTGTTACTTCCACCAAACCGAAGTTAAAGATCATGCAACCAACTGTAGATTGCTACAGATAAGAAAATTTTTCTACGTAACAAAATGCATCTGTTCATCATTCACATGTTGTCATCATATGTTCTACTTAGATCATATAATTTAAACAAAATTAGCATGTGTAAACATGAAAAAGGCCACAGATAATTTCCCCTAAGGTAATTGAATTCAATCATTGGATTGTTAAGAGGTGAAATAATACCATGAAAGTAAGTGTACCAGCTTCTGCAGCGACAACACCCCCAGACACAGGAGCATCCAACATGAGAGGGTTCGCCCATGAATCTATAAAAAAGATATTAATTAATTAATTAACTTTTAAAGGCAAATACAAAATTTTAAGTCTACATAAGATAGAGAAAGATAACATTATTCAAAGACCAGGACCATCCAGATCTTGGTTCAAATAAATCAACTTTTTGATGGCATAAAGGCACAATCAGGATCATATTCATAATAATGGTGATAATAACCACACGTCAAGGTCTCTCATTCAAAAAATTACAATGCCTTAGTATAATTCATTTTCAGGAAGGTTTCCAACCATCTAACAACCAGGCCATAATCTGGGCATGCACATTTTCTTCATTCAATCATTAACATATACAGCAAAAGCCAACACTGGCATTTTCTTTTAAAGCACTCTTAATGCTTAACTTGAATATTTTCTTTAGCATGCCTGAAAGAACCCTGCAACAAAATACAATAATATATTTGCCTCTCTACTTTATCATGGATTTAGCATGTTTGATCAATAACGTCATACAGTCAAAATATGCATCATGAGAAATCAAGTTTAGGTGAAAGGACTTCAAAGATTAGCTAAGTTAAGATAGTTAATATACATGAATTTTATGTATGTAATTAAAAAAGTACACATGAATAATTAGTGAGTAATTATTATTTTGATTGTTACTGTGGTTCATAGGGTGATACCTCTCTTTTCTTTTAGAACACAATTTGATACAGCTGCAGCCAGTTTTCTCGAAGTTTGGGGATCAATAGTAGATGAATCTATGAATAATCGTGGTCTTAGGGAGTTCCCTCCTTGGAGCATACCATTTGGTCCATTGTAAACATCCAAGACCTACACAAATAAGATTATGCATATACAACAAGAACAAAAAACTTGCAAGGAACTTTCAACCATAAACATGTGCAATAATCAAATTAACAACCTTTAATGGTGACATCCAGGACCTAAATAAACTGAAGCTTAAACAGCACATAAGGCATACAGCATAAAATTTCTTTCTTTTTCCCATTTTGAAATGAAGCATACAAATAGAGTGAAAAACAGAGCAAAGAGTTGACAACGAATCCATCTGCCATGACAAGTTGAGTTCCAAGGCAATAAACTTCACACTTGATTGTTACTAAGAACCATAAACTAATTCCACACTTAGAAGTTGAATGCAAGTAACATGCCAGGTAATTCCATCACATGGCACAACAATATTGTCCTACATTAGTACTTTGCATACAACAGAGTTGCCATAAACAATTGTTTACAAATTAGGGTCCACAAAAGTAGTTGTAAATGTAATAGTGAGGATGAAACAATACCGTTTACCTTTAAGTTCATAATACAATAAAGACAGTAGAAAATCTTGCAGAAGGCGGCATAGATCTTTTATGTCAACCAGAAAAGCTAAATGGAATCATAATACTCACATGAGAAGATGAAGGCAACATTGTAATTACAACATCACTTGCTTCTGCAACTTCGAAAGGTGTTTCTTTTGTAGGAACTTCCATGTCAGAGAACATCTTCATCACATTATGGTTTCTGAAATAAAGTTAAACTTGCAAATTTGGTTCAAAGTAGAGATGTGTATGTTATACTTTATATATGTAAAACAGACTAACAAAATGTCATAGGTTAAAGCAACCGGGCAGAAACACATGATTATATCTCTTTATATTTCATATTTAAAATTTGAATTCATATCTCTCATTGGAGACATACGATAACATGTCAATTCATATAGCATATTATCTGTAACAAGGTTATAAATCTAATGAAGTCATCAGTTGGAATTTGTATATACATGTTTGACATTTGGGGTTCAATGCCAAAAACATATGCTCATCCTCTTTATTTGTCATGTTTTACACAGAATTCACATGGCCAGTATATCTACTTTATGATTATAGAACTGATAAAATAATTAGTTGGCTAGCAGCCACTTCAAATTATTTATAACGGAAAAAGATAAAATAAATCATGGCACCATAAGTGCAAGAAAGAGGTTTAAATGCATTACACATCGTGGACAGCCATTTTGTATCCAGCCTTCAATAGATTATTTGCCATTCTGAAACCCATATTTCCCAGTCCTATGAATCCAACATTCTGTGACACATTCATAAACTGATAAGTACAAGTAACTAAGGCAAAAGAATACTCCACCAAAATTTATAAAAAAAAAGAAAAAAAAAAAAAAGAAAATGCCATAAATTTCACTAATTAATCCTGAAAGAACACTAGAAGAAACAAGCCCCATTCTTTTCAACAGAAACACTGGATGAAGAATATATGCACTTATATAATAAAATGCCCCATTTTCCTCTCTCAATTTCTCAAATACCTGATTGTGAAAGGTCATTGTGGTGATTCATATGTATGTCACGAGCACAATGGATGAACATCCTTCTCAAAAAAAACCACGAGAAAATAAACACACACGCATACATATGCGTTAGATCAACTAGGGGGGCAAAATGAAGGTCGAAGACTCACAGATTTCAACTTTCAATGCAAAGATTAACTTATTTAAGTATGGCTGCATTAGAATTGCCAACGTTTTCTATAGGAAAATTGACACAATTTCAAATTCAATAGCTTAGTTGTATCCTTTCCCTAAAATTTCAAATTTAAATCCAAATAAACCCAACATTTACCTATCCCAAGAAAATATAGGAAGAGTAAATTCAGTATAATTATATGCAATGAGACACAAGATTACTAAGAAATCTATTAGCCTACCAAATACCTGGCATACCCAATAGTGATTACGAACTTTATGATGAATCTTTCAACTTAAATACCCATATACATATAAACATCTGCTCTCATCTTCTTAACATAAAGCAAAATCCTTTTAACACAACAGAATCCGCTTCATCATTTTTCGTACATATGTTTCCAGTGCAGAATGGCTATATAGCGCTTCGTAACGCATATTATAGAATCCAAATAACAAACAAAAGAAAATCTTGTGACTACGTCTCAAGTTCGCTCTCAAAAGTAGACTCCAAAAAAAAAAAATACTTCAATCAAAACAAAAGAAAATGAAAATGAAACAAACCCGTCAAATTTTACCAAAATCCAGATGAGAATTTACAGTGAAGAGCACGGTCACGTATCATTATAAACCTCAAACAACCCAAAAGTAATTGTTTCAAGAGATACACACACATATATAAATGCATCGAAGCTGTTAAACGCCAAGAAGAAAAAGTTCACCTCAAACTGGGATGAGACTGGCACTGTAGAAAATCTACGCATTTCAAAAGATTGAACAGGAAGCGATATAAACGCAGATTTGAATTTAGAGAGAGACACAAGAGCTCTGACTCTGCTAATCGCCATTGATAGACAGCTTCTTCCCCCACTTCAAGCCTTCGTCTAATGTCCAGTTGTAGCAAAGCTCTACTTTCGTCCTTTTTCATGCATAATAATGCAATTATTGCTTATAATACTAATAATACGGCGTGAACAGTGAAAAGTCTGAACCGATTCCAAACGTCTGACTTCTTACCTGTTCGGATAAACATCATCGCTGTCACTTGCCATTGCCGCTACAACAAATAATTATATTAACTGTACGACAAAGTTTTAAAAGAGAGAATTTAATTATGTCCGTATTTATAATATAATAAAATTATTTAATTACAAAAAAAAAATTAAAATAAAAATTTATAAAATTTTTATTATATTAATTAAAAATAAAATTTATTTAAATTTTTTATTTATAATAAATTTTTTTATTAATTAAATAAATTTATTATATTATTTATAATAACATAATAAATCATTTCGCTTGATATTTTTTCAACATATATTATTAAATAAATTCGAGACCTCTCACGTTGTATATATCAGTAATATATGTTTATCCTTTGTTTGAGTTTCGAGATTTTTCAGTATCAATGTCGGAAACACGATGGGAAGCGTCACTAAATTTATTACTACTGTTATTGTCATCTTATAAAGGTTATTACCAAACCTACCCCTAAACTTTGTAAAATTAATAAATTAGTCCACAAATATCTCACTTATCTCAAATTAATCTCATTCTTGTAGTAGAAGGATTTTCTATTCCAACTAGGTTAGGGATAATAATTTTATCCATAAATTTATTAGTACTCATCTACAATAAAACTAATTTGGTACACTTCTTAACAAGCTTGGGATGAGTTTAAAAAAAAATTAAAACTCATAACAAATTTAAAAAAAAATATAGATATGAATAGATATTTACGAATATTCGTAATAAGTATTTATAAATTAGTTACAATTGAATAAAATAAAATATTAATTTTTTATTTTTTATTATTTCATAATTATGAAACCATTGTAATTGATGTTAATAAAAATCTCCCTAAAACTTCTAAAATTGGATTGTTGTAATTTTAACACTTCTTTACTTACGATATTTATAAATAATTTATTTTCTTATGTCTTCAAAATTTAATAACTCTTTTGATTCTTTCGATTTTGCTATCTTCATATACTTTTAAATTTGTCATTAAAAAAAATATAAAAAAATAATTAATTGAATATATATAATTATATAACTAGCATATTTATATATATACATCTTGAATAACTCTATCATATACTTGTAGTAACTCAATAAAAAATTTTATAATTAAAACTATTATTACACTTGTAATACTATATGTAGAAAATATTAAACTCATTATTTTGTTTGTAATATTAGAT
Source organism: Khaya senegalensis (assembly GCA_032402905.1). Taxonomy (NCBI): domain Eukaryota; kingdom Viridiplantae; phylum Streptophyta; class Magnoliopsida; order Sapindales; family Meliaceae; genus Khaya; species Khaya senegalensis. Next base: position 3,357,909 of record CP135547.1, on the reverse strand, counting down.
TCAGCAATTTTTGCTATGTTTTATTTTTGAATTTATAAGTTTACAAATTTTTATTTTAAATTTATGAGTTTGTAAATTTTTATTTTGAATTTATAATATTTATGTATGAATTTATAAAAAAAATATTTATTTTTTATAAAATTATGATCAATTTTATTTTATATTGAATGTGCTTAATATTTTATGTGAATAATATATTTTATTTTGAATTAATGTTAAAAATTTATAATTTTAATTAAATATTTTATAAATTTAAATTTGATATTTAATAATAATATAAATATAGTTTGAAAATATAAAAAATTTATAAATATCTGTACAAATTTGATAATTATTAAAATTTGTTTAAATAAATTTAGTAATAAAATATCAAACCCATAATAAATTTAGTATTGTTTGGTATTGAATTTTTTTAATAGATCCAAATGCAATTTTGGAGGTATCTATTCCAATTTTGCAACGCTGTCATCCTTAAATTCATCATCGTTTAGGGCCGTTCAATTATAATGAATAAATAAAAAATTACATAAAATATTGATAAAATCAAATAATAAATACTAAATTAATGTGTCAATAAATTATTTATTTTAATTTATATATAAATATTAATAAATTAATATGTCAATAAATTATAATTTTAATTCTTAATAAAAATTATCAAAAATTAAAATTAAAGAAACTAAAATAGATGAAATGTTTAGAACTACATACTTTTTTATTAATTTTATAAAAAATATATATTTTATTTATTAGAGAAAAAAATAAAATCATAAAAAAAATTTCTTTGTTAATTTTGTGTTAATATATTAAAAATGACTAATAATTATAATTGTTGATTTAATTTTATATTGACTAATTATTTGTTATATTAATAAAACTTTTATTTAATCCATCCCAACTCACACAAATATATGTAAAGTCCCTCTAATTTTTAATTGCATCAAAACACTCCTTCAGCAAAATAGTTCGAAGAATATATAGTTTCTTAAGTAAACTAAAGAGTAGGGTAAATTTACAATATAATTATTTTACAAATTTTTTTTCTTTTTAATTACGGCTTAAACTCTTCGATTTAATGATGACAATAATTAATTTGAGATTAGTGGCAAAATTGGTGAATTAATATGTTTACTTTTGCAAAATATAGGGACGAGTTCGATAATACCCCTCTGGACGAGCTGGAATCATGATACTGCTTATCAAGACAGGTAAAGGCCAGTTGTATTTTATACACGGCGAGGCTTGATTTGGCCATCAATTAGTGGGAGACTGGAGAAGATTAATAGAAGTAATGGCGTGTTTGCTGACTCACAATTGCAATTCAAATTCGAAATAAGAATAAATAATATATATATTTATTAAAATAAAAATAATAAATTTTACATAATAAAAATAAAATTTTAATTTTTAAAAATAAAATTTTCATTATTAAAATTAACTAATTTATTTTTATTTTATTTTTTATTTTAATTTCGAATCATTCTAATTCTAATTCATTTCAATGTCCATTAATTTTAATTAATTTTAATTTATTCTAATTACAAATTAAAAACCTCGCTATAAACTTTTTGCTCGTATGCCTCTAAAAGAAATCGGAATTCATTCGTGAATCATACGAGCCTGCAAAAGCATAATTACCATCTCATATCTTTGGTTGCCAGTAGCTATTTATACAAGGATTGTGCACAGAATGTGTACAATTGACAGTCTAGAAAACAAGGTAGGCAAAAGGAAATCCACATGAATAACACTCATTTTTGCCCAGCCATTCATATCCTGCAAGTGCAACTCCCACTGGAAGTGGGAACCCCGGCAAAATAGTGGTCATAACTCAAGATGGAAGGGGAAAACATTTGGGAAAAAGAAAATTCCATTCAAAATATGCTCCATTTTTACAACAAACTGTTGTTGATACAATTGGCTGGTCACACTAAAAATGTCAAAAATGACAGTACTCAAAAAAGGGAGCCAATGAGATATTAAGTTCCCCCACATTCAGCACCGAATTAACCAGATTCAAAAAAACTATATGGACGATAGATCTTCGTATATAGTCTTGATACCTGGCCTCTCAGAAACTGAACGTAGACATCTTAGAGCTATTCCAAGGACCTCCTTCATTCCCTTTTCAGCAGCTGGATTCACCATCTCTTGTGTTAATGCAGCATCGAAACACTCTGAGCCATGACCTTCTGCGACCTTCAACCGCATCCAATCTGTCAAATCAACCCCAGCCCCTTCACCGGAAATAACATCACCTGCACATCTACCAGTAAGAAGCTCCAACAAGATCACTCCAAAGGCATAAACATCTGATTTGAAGGAGGGATGTGGTTTCTTGGAAGCAGCTAATTCTGGTGCACGATAACCCAATACCCCAGCATCAAGAATCTGTTCTATGGTGCCAGCTTGGGTCATGAGACGATGGAGACAGTAATCAGCAACACGTGCATTAAGATCAGGTCCATCTAGTAGTATGTTTGTTGCTTTTAGGTTACCGTGTGGAACAGTACGGTCAAAATGGAGATAGTTCAGGCCCCGTGCAACATCAACTGCTATTTTGAGCCTCTGGGCCCAAGTTAATGGTGGACCTTTTCTTCCTGGTCGATCTGAGAATAAACATTTATCAGCAATGGCAAATGAAATTTAGCTGAATCCATAAGAGTCATGTATACAGAAGAGCTAAACTTGAAGATCCTATCATGTCTGACCACATTTACTTGTAACTAAATGGTCAGCCTATCATATATAGGTAGTTGTACAATTTGAACAAATGGATGAATAGATATCTAAAATGCTGTATTGCTAGATATCCAGAATAACCAAGTGCTGAGCCATATTTCTTTGCTACAACCTAGAGTGTGGGCTGGGTTTACATATAACACCATGCAGCAGACATTCAGTCAATTGCTTTTCCTGGTGCTACAATCAATCAAACAAAAAAGACAAAACAAAACAATCTTAAAGCCTCAATGATCCATCACTCTGGCTACTATAAAGCAGGAAGGTGACAGGAATCATAGTAACTTTAAGTGAGAGTCAATCAAATTTTGCATAAACCACTACACCAAATTAAGAACAATAGATTTCAGAAAGGATAACACATTCCTTTCACCTGGTTTTTCCAATAACTAATGGATCTACAATTGGCATGTCAAAAGGCAGGAAGCCAAAATCATATAGTGAAGTACGCTTGGGACTTCTAGGTAAAAGATGAAAGTGAACAAGCTATATACTCAAATTTAATAGGTTGAGAGACAGAGAGGGGCTAAATGTTACCATAAAGAAAGGTTGCAAGACTTCCAGGTGAGATATAATCTGAAAGAATAAGCTTCTCATGCTGTGTAGGCCCCCAATAGTACCCTCTCAAACCCACAACATTTGGATGCCTAATATTTGCAAATTTTTTAGCTTCCTTAGCAAATTCCTTTCTCTGTTTTGCCACACCTTCTCTCAACCACTTCACAGTCAAGAACATCCCATTCTCTAGTGTTGCCCTATAGGAAGTCCCATGGCTGCTCCTCCCCAACACTTCGGCTGGGGCCCTTGATAGCTCCTCGGGTGTCAAAGTGATTGTATCATCAAGAAAATGCAGCTCACCAACCAATCTATCAGGTGATCTGACATCCAGTCTTGCTAGATTTTCAGCTGTAAATGAATCCCCGGACTCCGGGGACCAAGACAAATGGCCAGTCTTTGATGGTGAGAAGCCAGTCACTGCTGCCATTTTCTCATCAGGACTTATAATCCCGGATGACGAACCTTTTTTTGAAGACATGAGATCCTCAGCTGAAACAACCAAAGCCCCACCACTACCCGCTCCAATACTGCCAGAGTGGTTTGTTACAGGATGCCTACGCATATCTTTATCTGTAGTATGAGCTGGTGGCAATCTCCTCGATATACGGATGTAGTGTGTAAAGACAGCAAGCAGGACTATAATTATAACAGCAATTACACAGGAAACTATTATGATGACTTTGACAAAAGTGTTGATAGGCTTTCTCTTGGAACTTTCAGCAGGACAATTCGCTGATCCAGGACGACCACCCAGAAAACTTAATCTGGAGTTCCCAGGATAGAAAGAAGAACTGGGAAACTTTCTCAAATTTTCAGGAACAACCCCAGAAAAATCATTGTATGAAACATTAAAGGTTTCTAGGCTGTTAGGCAAGTTGTTTGGCAAAGGACCAGCAAAATGATTCTGGGATATATCTAATGAGCTAAGAGAGCTCATGTTGACCATAGAAGTAGGCAGAGAACCAGATATATTATTTCCTGCAAGATTGAGCAGTTTAAGTCCAGCCAATGACCCAAGTCGATCAGGAAAATAGCCAGCAAGACGGTTATGAGAAAGATCAAGAACCTGAAGATTGGATTCACTAGGAGGGGAGAATTCAATAGCACCAGTGATTAAATTATCAGCAAGGTGAAGTTCTTGCAATGTGGATGAGGTTAGGAGATCGGACAGAAAATGTCCATCTAAGTGGTTGGAACTGAGATCAAGGACTCTAAGCTTTGGATATCGAGTGATAACTTTTGGAAGAGAGCTACTAAGAGAATTGTGGGACAGGTTCAAATGATTCAAACGTAAAAATTGTGGTGTTACCTCAGGAATGGAACCTGTCAAACGATTTTGGCTGAGATCAAGATACTGAACATTACTCCATTTCACTATTCCAGTAAGATTTCCTTCAAATTGGTTATTGGAAAGATCAAGTGTGGCACAGCTTCCAGTCAACAAAGGAAGTTCACCTGTGAGCCGATTTGAGGAGAGATTAAGCATGCGAAGAGTTGTCGACAATATCATACTCACAGGCCCTGAAACATGAACTAAAATGTGAGATGCAAAGTAACCACACTAAAAATATTTCACAACCAAACATCAGAATAATATAAGTCAAAGGAGAATACAGTGACGCAAGGTACCTGAGAGATTGTTGCCACTCAAATCCAGGTCAGTTAAAAGCAAGGAATCTCCTTTCAACAAGTCGTTAGGAATAAACCCTGAAAATCTGTTGTTGCTGAGCTTGAGGACTTGAAGCTCATAAACAAAATTGAATCCAGGCAATTCACCAGAAAACTGATTGTAGCTCAAATCCAACACCTTCAAGTTTTCAAAAAGCTGTAGCTCACCTCCATTTACCAATGACCCAGTAAGTTGGTTGTGGCTAAGATTTAAATACTTGACACTCTCAGAAAGAGCCGGTAACAATTTATGAGAACTAGGGCCTACTAACATATTCCCACTGAAATCAATATGACTGGCATTTGTCAGAAGGAAAAATTCTGCATCAAGATGACCATCAAGCATGTTCCCATGCAAATCAAGAACCTGAAGAGCCGAAATCAGCTCAAACCCTTTAGGGATAGCCTTGATAAACCCATTAGAAGATAGGTTTAGATATGCTAAGTTATTCAGCCTTGTCAATGATGATGGCAGTGACCCAGAAAATGAATTGTGGCTTAAGTCCAAAGACTGGATGGAAACAAGACCTGATATTGAATCAGGAATTAAGCCAGAGAAGTTGTTCCCAGCCAATGAGAGGTTCCGCAAGCTCTCTAATTTACCAATCCCTGAAGGTAATGGTGAAGAAAAAAGATTTTCAGAGACATCAAGAAACTCAAGGCTTTTGAAGTCACCTATGTTGTCCGGTATTGTGCCCGAAATGGAGTTGTTTGCCATCGAAAGCTTCACAAGCTTTGAGAGATTAGAAAACACACTCAAATCCGCAACAGCGGAAAGGCCTAAGTTATCAAGGACAACACCAGCAACATTTCCCCCATTGCAAACTATTCCATTCCATGAAGAAGGGCAGCCATCAAAATCAATGGACTCCTCGTTCCATGAATCAAGAACATAACCAGTGGGGTCACTCTTGATTCCTTTCTTAAATTCAAGCAATGCCAAAATATCCTGTGAAGGAAGTTGCCCCATGGAAGAGAGGAAAAATAGGGATAATACTAAAAGCCTAAAGAGCTTCTTCATATTTATCAAATCACAGGATTCACCCAAGAAAGACAAAAGCTAATTTCAATAACAGAAGCGGAATCTCTAGTCTTCTCCTCCACAAACTGGAACAAACCAAACTAAATACAACATGAAAACATACACTAGAAGGATTATATCTTCAATATCAGAGAAATTATCCCTTTAGAGCAAGACACAAACTCATTGAGAGGAAAGAGGGGTTTTTTGCAGCTCTTGATTCTACGAATCCAACCAAGTTGCAAGCTTTCTACAGTTAAAAAAAAGAAGAATGGACTCAAAAAGCCTTTCTTCAATATAATTAACACAGACAGTTCCAGAAATCAAAACCAGAAACTAACTTCACACATATGATAAAAAAGCTGAAAATGTGTACACAGTATACGCACTAAATCCACACATTTTTACCTGTTCATGACCAAATCTTGGAAGATTTGAGCTTGAAGAGACTGATTCTGCTTCCTAAACAGCATTTTCTAACCAAGATCTCTTCTCATTTGACAATGTAGGATCCCCACTAACTATTTCTACAAAAGGACTCAAACTTTAAAGCAAGCAAAGCAACGTCTTGCATTTACAAGAGCTTGCAGCAAAATGTATATGAGGTTACAGCTTACCTTCTTCTGCAAACAGACTGCAGAACCAAAGTGCAGTAGGACACTTAGAAACCCATAAAACAAAAAACAAGAAATGGGTCTTCATTCTCTCAACTAGAATATAATTAATAATGGGGACCCTGAAATATTTTGGCCTTAAAAACCCTTAAAAAAAAAAACCTTTTTAGCTGCTTTAAACTGCCGAAGCCCTAATCTTTCTTTAAGATAACAACAACAAACCACAAAAATGATACTAGCTTTGTCCCTTAGTCTGAGAAAACATGTGAAGATTTGAACAAAACCCTAATATGTCTGCATTGGCTGTTACTGATTTTGACAACCAAAAGATTAAAATAATGCAAATTTTTGTTCATTCTTTTGAGGGTACAGTGTCAGTAAAAGACAAAAAGATAGCGGGAAAATGTTTGAGGTCTTGTCTTTGCTTTCTAATAACCGTAATTAGGGATTTACCCGCCAAAAAAGAGGGAATCTATTTCCAAAACATCGTGGACCTCAAAGGATTTATCAAATCCAGTTTTAAGTTTTTTTTTTAACTTTGTTATCTGACTGCATGAGAGAGTGTGATGTCAGTGCCACGTGGGAAGGACCCACAATGCCCCTTTGACCAGGCAGGCTCTTCGCGAGTTCCAATAACAATACACAGTGGAGTTGGTGCAGAGCCGATGGTACGGGACCCGCGATCAGATATTAACCATTTATACCTCGACACGTGCACAACGTGGTCCCGAGTTTAACAGTATGTGGGCCCTTAACTTGTAGTTGTTTCGCAAAGCTGACTTATCGTTGTTGGTTTGTACATATAGGATAATCTCGTAATTTTTTATTTTGATTAAATTTTATTTATTAAAGAATAAATTTAATTAAAATAAAATTTAAATTTTTTATTATTTTTATATTTATGTATTATTAAATTTTTAAAAATTAATGATGCAAAAATTTAAGAGAAAAGATTAATCATAAAATCATGAAAAAAGTATGTGGTCCATGATGTGGTTGTGTTTTGTCTGTTATCGTGTTATTGTCCGTGGAGTAACTTTCTCTTTTTTGAGTTTGGAGTGATCGTGTGGTAATTATTGCGTTTGGGAAAAGAGAAGACGATTAATGAGAATCAAATGAACATTCCACGGATTAGAACATAATTGTAACACAATCATCGTATTTTGCAAGTTACATGACATGCATGAGAATTGTTAGGGCAGACTCATGTAGTCTTACATTCAAAAACATATAAAATAAATAATAAATAATATTGAAAATATAAATTAAAATTTTAAAATATATAATAAAAATTAAAACATGTAACAAACGATACTTAAAATATAAATAAAAAATTTAAAATATTAATATAAAAATTAAAATATATATATTAATAGATATATATCATAAATAATTCCAACATACATGGTTAATTTATATTATTACAGAATATACACTTGATTACTACTTTGATCTCTTATGACAAAAGAAAGAGTTTAATTTATCAATTTTTTATACTAATATTCAAAATAAATTTATATATTGTATTCATGTAAAAATTAAAGTGAAAAAAAAATTATTTAATTTATGTCCGACTATATAGAGAAACACAAGTGAGTACTAATTGGTTAAATTGATGAAATCTATTAGATTAATAGAAAAAGTTTAAAATGCAAACATCAGTCATTCTATTGATTTTGAAAAGAATTTAGATTATGTTCTTGTACTGATTTAAAAAATTTAAAAAGGAAGAGGTGCTTTTGTGTTAAGAAAAAGAAAAAGAAAATGTTAGTTTTTTAATAAAATATTTAATTTTTTAAAATAATATAAATTTTTTTAAATAATACAAGAGATTGGAGAAGTTCATTTAACAAAATTAGGGAGAGCTTTGACATATGTTTGATAATACTTTAAAAATGAAATATATTAAAATATTAAAAAGATAATATCTCAAAAGAATTTGAAAATAGCTTCCTTTTGTTGTTGTTGTTCTAGAATGTTGTTAGTGGTGGAATGCAATATGATGATTGGAAGAACCTAAACACCACCCAATCGAATGAAGAAGCTCAAATTCTTATGAGTCAAAAGAGGAAAATGATGCTCAAATACACTAATGTTCACAAAAGTAGAGCCATGTAAATTATGAGTGCAAGCTTTCTTCAACACAAATTATGTTAATTGGAAATTTGAGATTGCCTTTTAATAAAAATATATAATACTACCCAATGTATTATTAACAATTTGTTTGAAGTTTGAAGTGTTATGCTTCTAATTTATAATAAAATAAAATTATTTGTTTGAACTAGTAATTGATAAATATTAATAGATAAATAAAAATAAATATTTAATAAACACTTTAATTTTTGTACTTAAAAAAAAAAAGAAGAGAAACACAATATCATAAATACATTAATTGTAAAAGAAAGAGAGAGAAAGATTCTTCATTGTTAAAAAGAACTTTATGATTTAATTTTAAAGTTTTTGAAGATGTTTGTGACTTTTATTTCCACGTGAAAGGCTGAAAAAGGTTACCTACTTAGACTTTGAAGTGGGATAGTTGCTTTTAAAGATTAAAAGACCACCTTATTTGTTTATTAACTAAACTTTTTAATTTTGAAGATTCTTGTAAATATGTAAAGGCTTAAAAGTAAACCACTTTAGCTTTAAAGGTAAAATAAAATAGTTTGTTCTCCACTCTCAAATTGAGAGACACAATTAGAGATGATAAAAAAATTGGACCTAAATCAATCTATTCATAGACTTATTTATTATATTTAAAATATATATTTATTATAAATTTATATTTTATAAATAAATACTAAATAATTTAAGTAAATAATTTTGTACATTTGACCCTTTTTTTATTAAATAATTTTGGCTCTTATATTTTATATTATTTTTGATCTTATAACATTAATTAAATTATTTTATAAATTATTTTTGAAATTTTGGAGTGTTTATTTGGACTCATGGGCCAATTCAGGTTCAACGTGAACCAAGCCTTATGGACTTTCTTTATGTATGTGTATATATATATAAAAGCTTAACTGGATTCTGCCTGTGAACAATGCCAATCTAATCAATCCTAACCTACGAGCTCGTATGAGTCCCATTTTCGTGAACCAAGCTGGTCCATTTGCCAACTCTAAAGATAACATTGGCTTTGCCTATAGTTTCAATGATCATTACATGTACATTATAATCTCTGTAAATTGACAAAATTGGGAACATTTCAAATTTATTAATTTAAAAATATTAATTAATTGATATATTAATAATTTATCATTTATAAAATGTATTTACAATTTTATGAACATACATTTGATCAATTAAAAATTCATTGTATTTGATCAAAATTTATTTTGTGGAAGAAAAATGTTCTAAAAAAACTTAGATGAATCCTTAAATGACGAAAACATTCATGAACTTTATACGATAGTCAAAGATTTGGATTATTGTGATTGAATGAATATAAATTACCTCTCGAATTACCTTGATAAAGATGATGTAAGTTCAAAGGTTTCAAGTTTAGATGAAATTATTGCTAACATCAATAAAAATCCTGTTGATGATTAAGCTAAAGATGATATAAAATCTTTGAAGGCTGGTACCGAGAAGAAAGCACTTAGAGTATCAACAACACTTATTGTAATTCAAGAATTCAACCCCATAACTTTAAGATACAATAAGAAAAATTAGAGATGAAACCAAACAAAATTTAAATATTAAAAATAGATAACAACAATTATAGTTTAATAAAATTATTAATCTATAATACAAATGAGACTTCAAAATTATATAAGAATTTTTAGAAAATTAGTATATTATTAATTTATCAAAATTATTTATTTAACCTATTAGCTAGACAGTAAAAGTTTTTATATAATAGAAGTTATTAATTTATCCGGTATTAATTTATAAAGTTACATTGTATTAATATGATACAAACTAGTAAAGCTACTTGTGTTTATATATTACAGATCAATTAAATTTTAAATGCTAAATCAAGACGAGTAAAACTCAAATGTAACCAAAAGTATACCATTTTAATCTACAAAATTTTCATACACCGGTCTAGCTATTAATTGATAGCTCTCTCAAATATAACTAGCATGTATTACTTCATGAAATAATCATACAGCAAAAATGTGAAACAGGATACAGATGATTATCATTGAACACCATGCATGCAAACTAATGGATCAAAATTAATAAATAACTTCAATTTCTATTTGGGTTGTAAATCTCACTTCTTCCCACCACCGGAAACATTGAACTTGAAAAATATTATGTCCCCATCTTGGACAATATAGGTTTTTCCCTCCTGCTTGTACTTCCCAGCAGCCTGTACAAAATGCATTACTTCATATCACAATCCCCAAAGTTCAGGCCAACTAAAGCTACCAAACAAGGAAAGAATTCTGATTCTAGTCTAGTTTGGGAATGTCAGATTAACTTCTGGAAAATAGATTATAAAATCACTTTCATTTTTACAGGGTTCAAGGCCCTCAAGGTTTAAGGATCATTTCCAGAGGGCCTAAATCGAAATCAATAAGATTTATGATTTCACCATCATCTTATGAGCTGCCCAAGTTTGTAAGGTATGGATCCTAGAGTTGCTACACTCGTTGTCATCCTTAGACACTAGTCTTTGCATATAAGCCACGATCTAAAGTTATTATTCTGTTCTCATCATAATTCTTTTTTGCAAGTATGTTCAACTGCTCTCAATTTCTTAGGCCACAAATAGGATCATTACTCCTGAGCAATGACACAGCAAATTTAAAATGTTTACCTTAACAGCTGCCTCACTACCAAGTTGCTTCAGATCTTCAAATTTCATTACCTAAACACCAAGAAGCCCAAGTCAGTAACTTTTAGAGGTTTAATATACATATGAACATAACACTTGGTGAATCAAGTACAACTGTTATCTAGTTTTAGGCAAATGATAAAACTTATGCACCCTTTGGTTAAACTTTTTGAGGCAGTATAGATCAAAAATTAATGTACATCCCTTCTTTTAGCTGCAGGTCAACGTTAAATGTCATGCTGAGGGAAATGCCATGAAACAAATTATAGAAAAAAACATAATATGTGACGAAAGGACAGTAGCAATGGCTGGGACAGTGTAGTTGGCCTGATGCTAATGATTACAGATGACAGGGAGCCTAACAGTTGTAAGAAGGATGAGACTGTGGTAATTGTGGTGACAGTTGTTTTCTCATGTGTCCCAGCTTTAAGGCAATATAGGCATGTAACTAGTATGGCCAATAATGCACCACACAAAATTTTGAGATAAGCTGTATGTACAAAACACTATAACTGTTCTTTGAAACTTTCAATGTTAAGGACAAGAAACAACCTCAGCACAAATGAATCCTCTCTCAAAGTCAGTATGGATAGTCCCAGCAGCCTGAGGAGCCTTTGTCTGCCGTCTAATTTGCCAGCACTTCACCTGCAGAAGGCAAAATTATTAGGACATTCTTCCATTCATCCTTATGGAAGATACAGTTTAGCATTTTAACTGAGACGAACATCACAATGAAGATTGTTATCATGCAAACCAAAACAATGGCATCGTACAAGGAAAAAAAGTGTATATGTATAACAAAGGAGTGTTACTCGAATTGAAGTTGAATTCTCCTAACATTTACAACTATTCGGTCACATTTTACAATGGACAAATACCATGCAAATCCACAATTCAATATGTACATCCATGTGATAGCATAATGAATAGAAGAGGAAGAAACACTATCGTGAAGTAATGGGTTATTAAACAGCTTTACATCCATGCAATACTTCCACAGATCTTGCTGGTAATACACAAATGAAAGAAATTGACATCAAGAGTTTGTAAGATAAATTACCTCATCGGGGCCTGCTGTGAAAAAGTATATGAGATTAATTGCTGAAAAGCCCATCTTGATGATTTTGGGAAGAGCACTGTTGCAAAATTGATCACAGTTAACTTGATTGTATACTTAATAGAAATCCAATATTTGTTCCTATTGTACAACTCCAGAAACTTTCTCCTCTAAAATTCTTTTTTTTTTGGCACTTTTATTTTCTCTTGGTTAAATACATAGAGTTTTAGAAACGCACAAACCACATTGAAGATCCTTTTTGAAAGAAGTATAACTATACATCTCTGAATCGATATATCTAGAAAACATTTTACATGGACAAATAACAAAGACTCACCAGTAAATTATTATCACAATGGACTAACAATAATTACTTAAAACAATCATATGTAATAGCACTGTAATTGTGTTTTTTAAAAAAATTTCTCTCTTTTTTTTTTATATTTCTATATCCAATCAGTATATACTTTTTTTTTTTTTCTAAAGTATACATTCTTTATTACACAGATCCTTCTAAAATGCACAAACCTCTGTAACTTGTTCTCCTCACAATACTTTGCCGCTTCATCTGGTGGCATATCGGCAAGATTTCTCTCTAACACACAACTGAAAGGAATAATTGGTTCACCACCATGTTCTTGAACCCTAAAAAAGGATAATGCGACTTTCATTCCTTTTGACAAAAAGAATACATAGAATTGGCACAATTATATCTCAGTTCTTCACAATACTATGCTCTTTGAGATGAAAATCCCTTTCAAGAGGCTTAAATCAATGTTACAGCAAAAATGGTACCATGCATGAATCTTGGGCAAGAACTTGTTTTTCTTTCTTTGGTAATCCTTCTCATTCATGTTAACCTGTGGATCAAATCAATACAGTGATGATAAAAGATCAGAGACCACATCATTCCAACTAACTCAGACGAAAATTTTCAATACTGACAGAGTAAGAGTAAACACAAATACTACAACCCAAAAAGGTTGTAGCATAACAGCTAAGTCTTCATAGATGCTGCAGCCCTCAGCGGAAAATTTTTTCACACAAATAGTTCTTCTTTTGGGAGTAAATAGTGAACTCAATTCATTATCTCAGGGAGGAAAATATCACCAACTTCCTTTTGCTTTTCTTTCTTCATAAAAGATAGAAGTATTAAGATTTTCACTTGTATACAGTAATATTCTGGTTAAACTGAGACCACTAAAACAAGCAGATGATAGATATGAAAAGATGGAGAGGAAAAGTGTCTAAATATAAGTACAAGAAATAAGTCACAAGTATAGTTAGCTCAACAGATCCTGAAGCAAGCTCTTTCACACTATGATGAGAGAAGAAAAAAGGGCTTACCAAGTAAACTACAGGTTTGGCAGTAAGCAATTGAAAGGTATTCAGTATCTCAATATCAGCAGCCTTCCAGTCACCTAGGCGGACATCTTTTGCATCCTCAAGCCAGGCCTTGACCTTTAGATACCAAGCCAGCACTATATATCATTACTTCTTTAAAGAAGAAAAATAGTAAAATATAGGTGAAAATTCAGGTCAAGTTTCTTAATCCAGCCAGTAAAATCACAAACCCTTAGGCACAACTCAAGCTCTATCTTCAACTGTTTGTCATTGCTCCTTTTCATGCTCTTCTCAAGATCTTCAATTCTCCTTTCCATGAATTCAATATCCTACATGTCACATACAAAATAGCATGTTCTTGAGCATCTATTTCCACAGATAAGTTGAGACTTGAGTTGCCAAAGATATTCAGAAAAAAGTAAAGTGAAAAAATATGTAAACAGATAAAATAAATTTTCTTGAGAAGTCACAGAGCTTACTTAGACAGAGATTTATAAATGATAAAAAGTCACACTTTTGCACAGAGTCAGAGGACAATAAAGAGACTGCTTTTGATGCACTTTCAGATCACAATATTAGTATACAACACCATTGACCATTAAAGTAATGGGAATTCAAAAGAAAGGAAATAACATTCATAGTGATAGCAACAGCAAAGGAGACATAACACTGATGACACAAAGGAGGGCGCAATGTGTATTGCATAACCATTATGCGACAATACTAAGTGTGGCAGGCACTAGGCATTGGGTGAGGAAGAGACGGTCGTGCAATTTTGAGCATGTAATCACACATAATCCTATGTCTAAAGTAAACTAAATACAGGCACCACCCTCATCAATGCATCGGTAGCTCAAAATTGAAACCAACCAAGCAGCTGAGAGTCAAACAGAAAGGATGCTTGTAGAAGTTTTGAAATGATACAATTGAACACCAGAAAATATACATACAATTTTTTTTCCTTCAAATTTCTCAACAATGAAAATAAAACAGGGGATTTCACAATAAAAGCTAGAATTTTGACCACCAACAGTAAAGCAGCAAACCTTTTGCAAATATACTACTCTCACTTGTATGGACATAATGTTTGAAAATCCGTATAAACATTGTATTCCACATGCATACCAAGTATAACTTGAAAACTATATGTCAATGTACAACACTTAGGAATATATCAGCTGCAAGAGAGAGAAATCAAGACCCATAATTATCATGACCCTCTCCCGAAAGTTAATAGCTACCGAAAATTCTGAGTGGCAAGTTATCAAACTCAAACTTATAATAATAAAACAGAAATCCTAATCATGCACTGCAGCTAATTTCTTGCCATTCATAAATAAATTAGAATGATCACAAATGGCCTTTCTTAAATTACTGTAGTTTCAAAACTTAATTAGACAATGATTTCAGATCATAGCACAAACAAATTAAGCATCCACCAACAAAAGCCCAAAGAACACACTTGTAAACTTGAAACGCAGAAAAACTAATACCTTTAGACGTAATTCTGCACTGATAACCTCTAAATCCCTCACGGGATCAACAGAGTCATCAACATGGATAATGTCCGGATCTTCAAATGCACCTGTAACACGTAATTTGAAAATTGAAAAGGTGAATTCCACAGTATTAACATTATGAATCATGAACAAATCAGCATAAGAATGAATAACTATTGAACTGCCAATACGAAATAAATTATACAATAATCAGAAATGAAGAAATCTTTTGGCACATTTGAATTAAAAATAGCAGTGATATGTTATCAAAGTTGATGACATTCATTCGTTAGACCTCTTCATTAGTCTATGGAGGGGCCAAACAACATGCGCTCAACCAACAATCCTGGCCAACATAGACCATCACGCTACTTAGTATTAAATAGTAGCACTTGATGAACCAAAAGCTTTGAACTTTCAATCCTAGTCTACTACTGCACTCTGTCAGCATGTGACAGGTGGAAGATGAATGAAAATCATGCGTGCATACAATAACAAAATAATTTCAAGAATATAATGGGATAGACCATGATACTTAGAAGGACAGGAGAAATGATATTAATTCAGTCATGATTCCGCAGATCACCAACCCAGGACATGAATAATTGGAAGAATCATAAAACTAATTAACAAGAGGACGTAGGAGCATTCAGAGATCTTCTTTATTGAAAATATTGATGTATTACGTAAAACATGAAAAATGCCATCAACAGCTCGGATGTGGGATAAGAAACTGTTGCCCAACCCTTGTCCTTCATGGGCACCTCTAACTAGTCCAGCTATATCATGGATCTCAAGGAAAGCAGAAACCTGATTGTCAAAGTTTAAAAATATATCAATGTCACAACAATAACAAAAGTGCAACATAAATCTAGAACAATTTTATTGAAAATTCGGTAACAGACCTCGCTTTTTGGCTTGTACAATTTGCATAGCCACTCAAATCGCTCATCAGGAATATTAACTCGAGCTTCGTTAGGCTCAATAGTGCAAAACGGAAAATTCTCAGCGGGTATTGACAACTTTGTGAGCGTGTTGAAAAGAGTAGATTTGCCAACATTCGGCAATCCAACCTGAAACCACCAGCAATAGTTTTAAAAAAAAGAAATAGATAACAGTACTACTATAACAGCGACATTTTGTATTTCCAAAAGCTTCCAAATGATGAAAAACGCTTTTGTTACTTTGAATTGCTTTCCCAAAAAAATTATCGATCACAAATTTTATTAAAATCAGACGTATTGATTTAATAAAAATGAGAATTGACACAGCATTTCAATTCAATATAGAAATTTTAAAAAATATCTACTACATCATATCCAAGTAATAGCTAAAGAAAAAATTCTTAATTTCAAATAAAAACGGAAATCAACAAGCAAGGATCGAGATTTGAAGAGAAGAATTACAATTCCAATCTTGAGGTGAGAAGAGAATCGGCCGAGGATAGGACGCTCAACTGGCGCCTCTTTTGATTTTGAAGCTTTTGGCGGCATTTTTTTCTCGTTTGTTTCAGAAAGATACAGAGAGAAGTTATGTCCTAGGGTTTTGCAGGGAACTCGGCAGAAGGAGACACGAGTCTACGTTTGCTTGAAGACGAAAGCAGGGAGAGCTCGCAGTGAAAGCTCTGGATCAAAAATAAAATAAGTTTTTCTGCAGAAATGACCACACATCTATTTTCAGAGAAAGATGCCACCAAAAAGCCAAAAACTTTTGGGTTTTTTTTTTTTTTTTTTGATAAAAATGGCCCATTTTTACTCCCCATTTTTGTTTATAACCCAGGCCAAAAAGTTATTATATTTAGAGCCAACAGTTTAATTTTCAGACAAAATACCCCGGTGCTTGGTTTTGTATTTGACACGTAGAAGAAAGATGTAAGTTTACTATAAAACCATAAAACAAATAGAAAAAAACACTAATAACTATAGTTTTAGTCAATCTGTCTTCATGCATAGTTTAAAGTGTTATTATTACTCTAAGTAGATATTGATTTATCAAGTTCAGAGTAAATAGTTATAACTAAAAAGTTACATTGCAAATAACAAGTACGTTCTTTATCTCAAGTGAAATAAATAAACTTTTTATTTGCTTAGGTTTAGTTTTATATAAATAGAAAGTTTAGATATATACTTAGGTTAGTATGGATGTTTACATTTTGTATTTAAATCTGTTTTGTTGCATGATGTGGTGTTTCTACAAAAAATTTGATCGAAGAGGAAGATAACAAATTACCGAGGGAATAAAAATGTTGAGGGAGTACCTACATTTCCTTTGATGAAAATCAGCATGGGGATGTACAAATCCTCCAATGATTTTCATTGAGAAAAGTAGCTTCCTTCGATGAAAATTGTCGAGAGAGAAACACAAACTGTTGGTTTTTTTTTTTTTTATATATGTATATACATTTATATAATATTTTGCCATCTTTTGAAAAACAAATATTTAATTTTTTTTTTTATAGATGGCAGGAGTTTTGTTGATGATTGTTTCTGAAGGAACATGAAATAGTTTACTAGATGGTGGCAAGACTTATAATGGTGGTGATACATTTGATTTGACCGTAGATAGAAATATAAAGTATTGAAAACTTGTCAACCAATTATATTCTTTGTTACAAAAAAGTCTATATGAGTTTAGTATTAAGTTAAGGGTTATGTAAAGATATTGTATGCCTTCATCCTTTTGCAATTGTTCAAGACCATCTGAAATACGAAATGATACATATGTTAGCTTTTTTATTGGTGTAAATACTCAAATTACAACATTTAGAAGGTTTACACTATTATTTGCTACATCCGAGCGTCGAGATGCAGTAAAAGTAACAGAGGTGCCGTCTTGTGTACAAGCTAGCCAATTACCTATGTCTCTAGTGCAACATAATTATGTGAATCCATTTGCTTCTTTAACTGCTAGTAACCAAGTTAATGTCACAGTTCATGTTATAGATACTCATCCATCATACCCTCCAATTCAATATAATGAAGATCCTACTGCTGACCATTTTGCACAAGACAACGAGCAAGAAATTACCCCACTCAATGACACATTTTTTGTACTAGGGATAAATGTTGATGGTCAACCACATATGAATGTGCAAGTATCCTCTTTTACTTGCGAATATGTAGGGCCATTGGCTTATGATTCGCTACAGTGCATACCATTTATTTCTCCACATGCTAATTTTTTAGTAGATGCATTCTTGAGCATAGACGATGGTGTAATAATAGTTGGAAAATTATATGAAAGTAAAGAGAAATTAAGTAGAGATTTGAGTTTACTTGTAATAAGACAAAACTTTTAGTTCATGATTCATAAGTTTACATCACATCGTTTTAAGGCAAAATATATAGATGAGAAATGTAAATGACGTGTTTGGGCAACATTGGTAAATGAAAATACTTACTTCCAAGTTAGACGGATTGACCAAGAACACACATGTATGTCTGAACAACTATCAGATGGTTATTGTTAAGTCACCTCTTGACTAATTAACGAATTAATCAAAAATAAATTTACATACTGTAGTAGAATGTACATACCTAAAAATAGTCAAGATAACATTCAAAATAAATACAATATGTTAATATCATATGTGAAAACTTGACGTGCTAAAGAAGCTGCACTTATACTAATTTTTAGAGATCTTGTTGATTCTTACAAATATTTACCACTATATTGTTATATTTTGGAACGTTGCAACAGTGACACTGTGACTCACATAAAAAAAAATGTTGATAACCATTTTTTGTACTTTTTCATGGTTATTGAAAATTGCATTAATGGGTTTTGAAATTCAATTAGGCTAGTTATTGTAGTTGACAGAGCTTTTCTCAAAGAAAAATATTGTGAAACTTTATTTGTAGCAACATGTATAAATAAAAATAATTAGATATTTTTATTAACTTTTGGAATTGGAAATAATGAAAATGATAATTCGTAGATGAGGTTTATGCAAAAAACTATGAGAAGTAATTGGAGATGTGTAAAATTTGATCTTTATTTCTGATTGGCATGTAAGTATTGAGAAAAGTCATACTTACTATTTTTTCAAATGTGACACATGGAGTTTGTGCATATCATATAACTAAAAACATTCGATCAAAATACAAGACAATGACAAAAAGTCAAATTAATAAGTTTATAATGTTTTACTTTGTAACAGTAAAGGCACATTGTGTTAATGACTTCAATGAGTAATTTTCAAAGTTAAAACACTTAAACCTTGAAGCAGTCAAGTTTTTAGAGGAGGAAGTTGGTTTTCATAGATGGGTTCGACCTTATTTTACTAGTAGAAGGTATAATATAATAACTATCAATATTGCATAATCTTTAAATACAATTTTACGCCACACTCGTAGTCTTCCCATAACTTCATTAATAGAATACTTAAGAAGTCTACTTCAAAGAGGGTTTTGTGATAAGTTTCTAATAAAATCTGCTTCATTATTGGAATATTTCCCAGATGAATTGCATTCTTTAGTTCTTCTAGCACCTTTTCAGCACTTAAAATTAGGACGACGTAGGATACAAAAGAGACCATCTGCCAATGAGGAAATGGTAAGACATAAATGCTTTCAATCCAATCAATACGAGCATAATCGTTAGACTTGTAAGAATCCAGTGCCATTATATTCAAATTAAATTCACTTTGTATACTGGTTTTATATTTGGACATGTTGTTGGATTTAAATTTATATTTTTAAATATTTTATTTTGTAATATGAATACGTTAATATAATATGGATATTTTAATTTGTATTTAGACATATTGTTGAATTTAAATTTACGGTTTTGAATATTTTGTTTTGTAATATGAATACGTTAATATAATATGGATATTGTAATTTATATATGGACATGTTGTATGATTTGAACTCACATTTGCAAATATTTTGTTTTGTAATATGATTATATTAATGTAATATGGATATTTTTATTTGCATTTTGACATATTTTATGTTTTGAATTTATAGTTTGAACATTTTATTTTGTAATGTGAACATGTTAATGTAATATGGATATTTTTATTTGAATTTCGATACATTTTATGATTTAAATTTATATTTTGAACATTTTATTTTGTAATATGGATTTGTTAATGTAATACGAATATTTTTATTTGCAATTTGATATATTTTATAATTTAAATAATTTATTTTGTAACATGGATGTGTTAATATAATATGGATATTGAATATAATTAAAAAAATCAAAGTTGATTAAGGGCCATAACCAAATGCTAAGAAAAGATTATTTTTGCAAATGTAAGTTTTAAACTTTTTAACCTGTATTGTATGTGAGGTAATCAATATGTTTGTATTGTTCATTATCAGTTCAACTACCAATTTTTGACATTGTACATTATCAACGTCAAACACACATACATGCATGTACACATGTATATTCTATGTTTATTTTATAACTTAGGTGTTTATTTATTTATTTGTATTTTCTATTTTTGAACACATATAAAGAAGATAAGGAAGAATTTATCTAGCTACAGGAAATCTCAAATTATAGATTCAACCTTTTAATAGAATTTCAACCCTATCATACATTTGACTTTTTCGAGGAATAACAATAATAGGTTCCAATTTTTCAATCTTTTGGAATTTTTACAGCATTTGAAAAAAATAAATTATTATTCTAGCATTCTTTAAGGAACTCCAAAATAAATTATTTTTCACAATAAGCTCTGTTTAACTATATTATTTATAGTTGATTAATAAATAAAATCATAATCATGAAATTGCTTTATGAGAGATATATAGAGCAAACCAAACAAGTTAATAATATCTAAAATAAAAAGCATTTCCATTTTGAAACCATAAACATCCATTGGAGACATGAATGCTTTAAAAATAGATGAGGTTAAGTATTAGTTATGGGGACTTCATAATGTAATCATTAACACAAAAATGATGTTAATTTAACTGAATATTTCACTATAAAATCTTCATTTTAAAAAAATAAAAGACTCCATAAGCACGTGATTCGAGAAATTATCTAACTTCATGGTTGCCATGTCTCAAGCTTAAGAAAATGTATCATACATTAGCTTTAAGCTTTAACTACTATCGGACCAGATAGACCACCAAAATATAGAGACCAATGGGCAGTTTTAATTAAAAAGCTTGGGATTCAATCAATCCCTACAGATAACAAAACAAAAACATATTACATTTTCTATCAGACAAACTAATACAAATTGCATAACCATATTCTGTTGAAAAACCAAATAGACTGCTGTGAGTGGCTATTACTTGCTAATGTCATCAAGTTGATCATCAAAATCAATAACAACAACAACAACAACGCAGCAGCAGTAACAACAACAACAACAATAACAACAGCAAAACAACAACAATTACAACAACAGCAACAATAAAAATAGCAAAATAACAACAGCAAAACAACAACAACAACAGCAACAACAACAATATCAACAAAACAACAACAAAAGCAAAAAAATAATGATGATGTTTGACCACAAATAATGATGATAATAGTCTATACAACTAGAAAATATGTTTTATTCATCAAACTCAGATAAAACAACTGTTGATTGGTAAGTAGTATTCATGCCTAATCTTTCCTTCAGCAAAGTGTAAGAACTTTGGCACCTGTAGAACTCACAAGATGACATATGCCACTACAAATACTTGGCTATTGCAATCAATGAGACAATAAGCAAAGAACTCCTTACCACAACCATGTCATAGATTTCAATTTCACAATATTGGCAGCTCATTTGAACTCCAGTTCACACCGAGAGAATTAAAAGAAAACAAAGTTAATAGGAAAAAGTTTAAGACTAAACCTTTAGTTTCTTCAAAAATTCATAACAAATTTATTCTAACTCTAAATCAAATTAAATCAATAGCAAATTAAAACTTTATGGGTCTAGTGTCTGAAAAAAAAATAAAAGATTCTCAAAAATCATGCCTATTCAATACACTTAAATAAAAAGACCAAGACTGTCGGATAAATAGTAACTATAAGTCTTCATCACTTCACTTCAAAAATTCATAATAAATTTATTCTAACTCTAAATCAAATGAAATCAATGGCAAACTGAAGTTTCATGAGTCTAATGTCTGAAAAAAAATAAGAAATGCCTAGAAATCATGCCAAATCAATACAATTAAATAAAAAGGCTCAAAACTGTTAAATGAAAACAAATCAAAACATAAGAAAGATTCATGAGGTCTCTTTAAATTTTTTTATTTTTCACTATAACAAAATTTAATATTTAATAAACTTCATGGTAGTTTCAAGATGAACATACCTGAAACTATTTTTTCTTAACTTTAGCCTTCTTTCCTGCACTATCAACATTTTACAGTCTTGTAAGAAAAGTAGATATCCATTCAATCTTATAGTCTTGCAAAAGAAGCTGTTGTATCATGATATCCATTCAATATTTCAAGCTGCATGCAAAAGTAATGGAAAAGACATAGCATAATGTACATTATTTTTGTATCAAAGCATAGAGTAATGTTGATTAATTACTTGCAAGGAGGTCAAATAAGTTATAACATAATGTAAAAGCATAAGATAAAGAGAAATTTTTGTAAACATATGCTTTCTTTGCTTCTAATATATTAAGTACATGAAATAGCATAAATGATATAATTAATTAATCCACAAACTGAGAGCCATCTTCTTCCTTAATTTCTTAGCATCATTCGGCCTAAAATCAAATGCATGCTGCATAGACAAGTACCCTATGTATTTATAAATAAAAACACTACAATTTTCTCTATGTGTGTTTTGTTGTGGCACACCATCACATAAATGAGTTGCCATAAATGCAGAGTTATTATTTTTCAAATTTGTTCTATGTGCGTAAAATCCAACTTGTCTTAACAAATAGGGCAACAACTCAGATACACATGTAAGGTGACCCTCAATGAAGTCATCTTGGGTAGCAGAACAAAAAGAATTGTACATGTTAATCTGACAGCTAAATAAATCAACCGCACTGGCCATCCAATGCTTTTGATCTATATTAACTGGAAAGTAAACCATGTCCACGTTAAACCAAATCTTTGGTCCCTCTGTAATCTTCCCAATCAGAAGAATCTCACTTGTCACGTACCGAGTAACCTTATTCCCCTAACTAAGTATCTCCAATTGTAGTTCTTTTTGTTGGATCTTTTGCCATGTTTCTTTGAAATAACTCTACTAGTATAGAAAATAATTTCATTAATTTGTATTAAATAATTTGGTTAAGATAATTATAAATCACATCATTTACAAAGGTATATATGTCTATCAAAGTCCACCGCTGTGCTACCATATCTGAATGTTGACATTGTTTACCCTATAACAAGTCCAAATATGCATTTATATGCTGTCAAAATCAAGAAACTTATATAAATTAGTTTTGTTTGGTAGAATACTTGTAAACACTGCTTAAATACATAAAATCATAATTATCCATAATCCATAATGCATAAAATAGTGTCAATATAGTTGACAACTGGGTAAATATAAGGAAAATACATCAAACACTACCAATAATATCTAAAATTGCATAAACGATGCCTAAATATCTAAATAATACATGAAATAATGCTTATTATGTCTAAATATATGAAACTATCAAAACAATGCATGTAGAAATTTCAAAAATGCCAAAAAGAAATGCTTAGTATAGAAAAATGCATGATATAATGCAAAAAAACTATCATAATAAGTCCACAATGTATGATCCATCAACATCAATACATAATGCATGAAAACAACTAGAAATATAACTAAAATTGTATAATTACTACCTAAATATCTAAATAATGTTTCAAATAATATATATATATATATATATATAATGTCTAAATATGTGAAACCATATCAGAACAATGCGTGAAGAAATTTCAAAAATGCCAAAAATAAGTGCTTAGTTTAGAAAAATGCATGATATACTGCAAAAAACTATCACAATGTATGGTCCATCAACATTAATCAATAATGCATAAAAAGAATGAAAAATATAACTAAAATTGCATAATCTTTGCCTTATTCAAAAACACTATAATCTTATCCTAAAACTAGGCAAAAAGAAACTATTGACATGATGCAATATCATTCATAAACTGTATAAACAAATTTATACGAAATATAAACAACTAGTAGCTAAACAAAAAATTAAATACAATGCACAACAAATTCATAAATTTCACAATCGATCATAATAATAACACTTCTAATATCCGAAACCACAACGCTTTTAACCTTTAAAATTACAACAACATAGTAGTAATTATATTAAATATTTATATTCAATTAATTTAAAATAAGAGAATTTTGGTTGAGTAAACTTACATCGTTTTAAAATAAGAGAATTTTGGTTGAGTAAACTTACATCGTTCTCCAATCAAGTTCTTTCATCACCTCTTAACAATGTCAAAAATTACTTTAGTGATACACTACACCTTAGCAAATCCATTAAAGTTAAGTCAGAGCTTCTCATCCACTCTAAGAATTTCACCCATTACTCTTGTGTCTACAATGATCCAATAATTTTTTCCTTTTTCAAATTGCTTAGATCCATAAAAGAACTGACTAATCTCTTTGCTTGCCTATACTATCATCCATATTTACTTTTCAAGTTAGGGGTAAAAGAATCATCAAGAATAGTTACAATTACACTCATTGTAACAAAATCTAGAAAATAGTTGTCCTCCACATCCACCTTGCCTTAACATATTCACAAAAATTGTCAATATTAAATAGTATTATTTTTATTTAAACAATTAAAACATAACAAAAACAAGATTATATTAATATAATATATTAATAGAGAGCATTTTCAATATCTCGGACATTTTTGTAAAACATTTAAGCCATTCTTGCATTTCTTCTCTAAATGCATATATCTTGTCCAGTTAAAATCATTTCAGTCTTAAAAAACTTTTCTTATTGTGAGAAATATACCTCCATTTTGACTTGCAACAACTTTTCCTACCTTAAGAAATATGCCTCTATTTCGGCTCGCAACCACTCTTCATGCTTAAAAAAAAAGAGCCTCCATATTAGATTACATTCTCTCCATTGCCTTGACAACTTCATCTATATGCACAAACTAAGGCCTTGGGGATCTGTTTGTAAATTCAAAGAAACATCTTATATGAACTGGAGATGATTTAGGTGGCATCTCTGAGGAAGAATTCATATATGGGGTACACTGTGAATCATTATGTATAACATCATCTCCCTCAGCAGCACACTCCAATCCTACGATATCTTTACTTTAAGGTGGTGACACATGATAAAGAACATTTTAATTATAAAAATAATGTATTAATTTATAATAACTTAAATAATTATACAATGTATTTATTTAATTACCTCAATCGCTACTCCTTGAATCGCTACTCCTTACCAATTAATACTTGAGAAAGGTATTTATAAATTAGTGCCTATGATACAATACTCTAAAGATACCTATTAAATGCGTCTAAATCATTTGCCAATTGCAATACAAACGGATCTACTTTTCCACAACTATCCCTTTTCAATAAAAATCGTTCAACAAAGTAAACCAATGCTATCTTCAAAGCATCTTCATCCTCTATAATACTAAAGTTTGTCTTTTTCATAAATTTATCTAGCTGATTTTATTTAATCCATAATACCCTAGGAAAGAATTTGTCATGTAGTTTATGTTCTTTTCTCTTACTTTTGAGAATCACCTTACCCTTTGGATAATGACTAAAATTGAGGTCAGTTATCAACCCAAATTTCATATTAGAAAATCAAATTACTTAGTCGGATACTAAAAATCAAATTTATTCATCTACTTCAGGCCCAACAACATAAACTTCTCTCAGTAGGATATTATGGACTAACATTCCTAATAAGTCAACCTTTTGCAACCCTAAAAACCTCCCAAATCATGATTGTGAAAAGAAATCGACCTATGTTACAGTTACAAATCTACTTGTACTGCAGTTAACTTCTATTTAATCCATTCAACAGATCACATGTGTGATAATGATGTCGATTCCTTTAAAAAAATTGACTTCTACTATCTTTAACCTTCTACTCATATTAGAACTCAATATATCCATGATTACTATTTAACAAATAATACAGTCAAAGAGTCATTATAAAAGAGTGATTTTACTATTAAAAAAATTATGACAACATCAAATATAAATTGCAAACTTATACCTCAACAAACAGTAAGAAAAAAAAATACACTAGTATAATATATATTGAATTGGTCATTAATGAAAATATACTTTCACAATGTTTAGTCTGCTTAGAATAATGAAGTCCACACTTTATTAGAAAGAATAAGTGAGAATAATCTTTTCAAGGCAGAATTAATGCACAAAAAATTATAAAAAGATCATTATTTTTTAGGTGGAAGTTGTCAAGAGAAGATAAAATTCATCACAAAAAGATGAAATTTGTCAAGGGAGTGTCATTATTGTAGTTGCTCTCTCGATGAAAACCATCACTCCCACAATGAAATTCATTGCAGGAATGGAGAAGAAGGTCGTTGTTCCCTCAATGAATTTCATTGCGAAAGTGATGGTTTTCGTCATGAGAGTATCCTTTTAACTACATTCTCGCGATGAAAACCATCGCTCCTGTGATAAAATGCATCGAGGGAACGATGATCTTCTTCCCCATTCCTGCGATGAATTTCATCGTTGGAGTAATGATTTTTATCGAGAAAGCATCTATAATAATAACTCTCCCTTGATGAATTTCATCTTCTCTCGACAAATTTCGTTGTGGGAATGATGAACTTCTTATGACCTCTCAGTCACTCATGCAACAACAAAACCCACACAACAAAAGCAAATAAATTGGGTTCTTAACAAAAATATAACAAATTGTCAAAATGCAAGAAAAAAATGTAGAAAATAAATCTAAAATGCAAATATCTAACCAAATACAGTCTCAGACCTACATAACCAACATATGTATTTTTGAAAATACAAACAACATACCTGTGTTAAGCCGTCGCCACTTTTCGTTACTCATTCGCCAATGAAACAAATGCAGTCTCTTCCCGCTTTAATTCTACAAATTTATTTTGGTTGAATTTCGATAGTTTTTATAGTCTCCGATTTATTTATTTTACAAGAAATATCGAACTTTTAGTGTATGAGATAATAAATAACAAGTGGGGGCATTTTTGTTCAATAAGCAAAAATTTGGTCCCAAATATAAAATTTTAAAAAGTTAGGTTAAAAATTAAAATAGGCTTAAAATTTGAGCTAATTCTGTCAAAAATTCAAAATTTTTAAAATTAACCAAAATATAAATAAATTATCGTTCTGTCTCATACTCTGAGATCATTATCCATTTTAGAAAAGATAATTTTTTTAATAAATGAATTTTACATAACTTTTTTTAATTTTATAAATAATTTACAATAATTATAACAAATAATTCAAATACATCTTTTTTAAATATATCACTCTATAATATGCTATATTATAATAAGAGTGGTGTTACTCAAATCCCAAACTTTTGTTCAAATTTTATTTTTTTCGTATATAATTTTTACTTTAGTTTAAATTATATAAAAAGATAAAAGACATACAATGTATTTTATTTTTTAGTTAAATAATATTTTCTTCATTTATAATTTTAGCTTTTTTTAACAATAAATTTAGAATATTTTTTGCTATACATCATAATTATATTATAACAATATTTTGATAAAACAAAAATACCAAAAGAGGTATACAATAAAATTAAAATTTTGAAAAGAGATGTGTAAAATTAAAATAATGCTCATAACTACGAGAATAAAGAAAAGAAATAAACTTTTCATTTTTTTGATCTTACTCCCTTTTTTTTTTCCAAGTGAAGAACAAATACAATTATAAAAATTTTTGTTAGAAAACTGAAATATAATTGTTATTCTTTTTGTTACCCTATAATCCACCTATTCGAGAAATAGAGCATTCATCTTTGTCTATTTCTTATCACTTGATAGAATCTAAGAACTTCACCTTGCAATGCACATAAATGTCCAAGATCTGATGATATGTTAACAATTTGATATTCACATTCTCTACATAACCACCCATTATCTTAGAAGATAGGTAAACTTAAAACCGCTTAATCACCCACAACTCAAGTAACTACCCACGATCACATGGTAGTTATTGTCAAGTCTCCTTGGTCTAGGTCTATAAAATGGAGAACTCATGCACATAAAAAGACATAAAAAAAAAAATTGTTTTGCCATCATACTACCAAAGGAATTATAGGTACAATTTTCTCAACTTACTCTTTAATTTATTTTTTTTTAAATACTATTTTTATTTGTGATCTTTTGGTCTAGTAGAAATATTATTGATTTAAATATTGAAAAGTTATTACTAATCACACACTGACACTTTTAATATCTACTTTATTTTATAAAAGATGAAATATAATAAATCAGGAAGAAAACTTTTGTTTGTTGACATCTTGAAGTTAGAAAATCAATTGCGACATTTTTAACAGGGCTATAAAATTTAGATAAAAGAATATATTTTAATCCATAATTTATGAAAAATAAATTATCATAAATAACAAAAGTTTAGAAAAAAATATGAAAAAATAAAGGTGAATATATCAAGTTTCAGTTCTGGTTTCAAGTATAAAATTAGTTTCAAAAATTTAAAATTAGAACCTACCATATTTTTTGCTTCTAGTTCGATTCTGATTCCAAAAACTAGTATATTGTTTATCAATTATCTTAATTTTTTTAATTTTTTTAAAAAAACTTATATTGTAAAAATTTATTTAAATAATATTATAAGTATTCACTTATATATAAATATTAAAAATAAAATTATTAATATTGAATTATAGAAGTAATAAAATATATGAAAAAAATTGAGTGAAGAAAAGAAGAGAAAATAAGTTATCAAAAAATTAATATATAATAAATTATTTAAAAAATATAATATTATTATTTAAGTTAATATTATATATCACAAAACAATTAATTTTTTAAAAATCGCAAAATTATATATCTTAAAAAATTGCACCTCATGTGTGTGCCTATATACATATATATTATAATTGTTAACTTATTTGATAATTTTAAAATTAATATATGTACAACACAATTTTATTAAATTATTATATAAATAATATGATAAATTAAATTAAATAAATATTATAAATATACTGACTAATTTTTTCTATGTAGCTTAATGACTAAAAAGTGCTTTATTTGATAAATTATTTGTTGAATTAAATATGAATATATTTTATATAAAAGTTATGTTTATATAAATTTAATAATAGATTTTAACATCATTTGTTATATTTTAGATATATGTATTTATTTAAAAATAATAAAATTAATTTTTTATAATTTTAATAAAAATTTTAAATATTATAATTTTATTAATTAAATAATTTATTGAACGTGGTTCTTGATAAAAATTAAGTTAAATAAATATTATGAATAATATTTTCAATAATAATAGTGTAGTTTAGTGGTAAGAACACTTGTATTTCAATTTTGAAGTCATGTGCTGATTTGGTTTCAATAAATTGATTCCTTACTTTATAATACTAAAATTGAATTGAAATAAATCGGTTGCGGTTCATGAATTGCACTAATCTGTCCAAATTTACAAGGTTCCGAGTAAACTCAGAACTTATGCTCAATTTAAATAACAAAATAAATATTATTATTAAAGTTAAATAGAATATTGTAAGATTAACATAGTAAATAAAGAAAAAAAATTTAAGAAAACTGTAGGGAGGTTTCAAAAAAATCAGTCTTCTAAGAAGTATATGTTAACATAAGTTTTACATTTGGGTAACAAACACATTGAAAAAAGAATGCGTAAACAAAATATGTTATTAATTTTTAATCGATTTCATACGACACGTCATACAAATAAGATACTTGATTTCACACGACACCTCGTACGAATACGATCCGCAAGTGTTTCAAGAACTCTGGCAGGAGTTCGTTAGTCGTACGTTCAGCCCCATCGCCCACGTGTTTCTTGTGTTTTGATCTGTTATACACGTATCAGATGGCAATTTGAAGAAAATAGTCTGCAGATTTAGAAAGTCTGCAAAAATCACACAAATGAGGGCGCAATAGTTCGGTTTCTCGCACATCATGATTTTCTAGGTATATTTGTTGAAATTTTGGAATATTTAATGATGTTCTGTATGCTATTATTTAGATTTATTCTTATGCTGTTGATCTGGTAATAAATTATTTAATAATTTGAATTTGTTGCATTTTTGAAATGCAGATATGCTTCGTTGTTGAACGCTGATTCTTTGGATGCGTGAAGTTTCTATCTCGGCTTATATTTCTTAGAGAAGTAAGTTATTCTCTATTTGGAGTTTCTCTATCTGAGCTGCATTTGATTGTGTTTGTTTTTATTATTTAGAAGGAAATTGTTTGGTTGTGATGATTGAGGAAATGAAGAGAACATCGAAAGTAAAATCTTTTATTTGATTACGCTTTGATTATCTCAGGAATGCTAAAATCATATCGTTTAAGATTCTGCTTGGTGAAACTGAAAATCTAATGTTAAGTAGGTGATAGAATAGCAACTGAAATTAGAGAAACTTGCAAATCACTTGATAAATTTATATTGGTATTTAAAAGGAAAACATGAGTGGCAACTGTAATGGTGGTGGTTCATGGCAGCTGTTTGGTTATATTGATAGTGGCGGCTGCTGCATGTGATAATGGTAGTGACTTTTATAATTGGCGGTGGCAGTTGCACACCGATGATGGTAGGATAGTTGTGGAAGTGATTTTTTTTGTAGTTATGTGATGGTAGTTATGAGTGTGACGGTGATCGTTGTGATAGTGAATTGAGTCATACTAATTACCTATCAAAGATGTTCTGCAAAAATGTAATTATGCAATAAATTAAGAAATTTCATAATTCTTAGAGATCCTTTTTGAATATTAGTAAGGTCTAAGATGGAAGTTAACAAGTGAATTAAGTGATTTCTCTTTTCCAAAAAAATTAAGTGCTGAACTGTAGTGCAGTTTTTGACCCTGTTGAAACACTAAGATAAGAGCTAATAGGTGTTTCTGTTACACAAGGTGTGCCCACAGTTTTTAGCTCTTAAGTTGGTTTTAAAGGCCTGTAAGGCAGTATGCTTATCAATTAATTGAAGATTTTAGCTTTTTCAGTTTTCTGTGCATTTTTTTAAAAGCCAATGAAATTTAGATAAAGTTTTTATTCATTTACGCAGAAACAAGAAGCACAGGAAGCAATAGGTTTCAGTTCCTATTTTCATTTCCTTTTGCATTGTTTTTTGCATTTGAAAAATGGGTTGTATTTTCATGCTTGATTGAAGTTTGAGATTTTCAAAGGTTGACTTGATCTGCTGATTTTTTTTTTTTGGTTAACATTTCTCTTTCAGAAATTGTAAGACTGAAGTTGATCTGCTGGCCAACTAGGGCTGGCTTCTTTTGTTCAAACACGGCTTTACAAAGAGAGACTCATATTAAGATTAGAAGGGGCGAAGAATGTGCTCAAGCTTTCCCTAAATTCTTAATCGCTTCCCCTTCTTTTCATGGTGGTCGTGGTGCCCTACCTTCATCTGGTGGGCATCCGGCAGATCTTATGTTCCTAGCTGGTGGTGGGTGCTGATACAGGCATCCAACACAGCAAACCCTCCAAATTTGTGGTGGGCGATAGAAAGACTTTGAAGTAGATTTCTTTCAGTTTATTGTAAGTTTCAAATATTTTGTTTTTGAGCATGGTTGCCATCAAGCAGCTGGAACATAACAACTTTCTGTCAAAATTTGCAACACCCGAACAACTAAAATGTTCTATCTTCTCTTTTCAAGGTTAGTTGCTGCTTGCTTTTATTCATCTATTGTACACATGTCATTCTTCAACCATTATTAGCCTGCTTTTCAAACCGCTGGAAACTTTCATATATGACACATGACAGCCACATGTCCTTTGTTCCTCCTTAAGGTTAATGAAATTTTATGTGCAGGTTATTGCTGTAATCAAATAACTTTTTCCATTCCTTAATATATATTTTAATATCTGAAGAATCTGGACAGGTACCAACACCCCTATTCACTACTTGGCTAACCAATGTCTCTTTTATGATACTCCATTTGAGACCTTTCAGTCACTCCTGAAGAAGAACAAAGTTTGTTAGATTCTCTTCTTCTTGCTCAGGTATAGAATAAAAGTGAATCTTACTTTTCATTGTGGCCTGATCACTATTTGTAAATGCGCTCTTGTTACTTGCAGTGGGAAGAGCGGATGTGGAAAGGTTGTTTCAGATACAATGTGACAGCCTCTGAAATTAAGGTTTTTTATGCAGTATTATGATTGTTATTGTTACATGACTGCTTACCAATGTCTTCTTGTTTTCTTCCTCTTCTCTCTCTCTCTTTTTTACCTTCTCCTTTAATAAAGGTTTACATCAAGGTTAAGTCTTGTATCTTTGGTACTTCCTGCAGGTTGTCAATGGTAGGAAAAAGTTTCTTGCTCAATTGAATGAAAAATGCAGCGTGGATCCTTTTATGTCTAACTGCATAAACCATGATGAGGAATTACTCTTTTGTATTGCGAGTATGGAGAATGCAAACTCTGAGCTTATTCCTTTAGCTGCTGTGCCCAGTGACGCCATCTTGATTATTATAAATGTAAGGCTGAGTGTAGGTGATTTGTGTCCATAAGATTTTGGCAATATCATAGCATATATCAACCATGTGGAGAATATTCTGGCAAATGGTTCCCACTACGGTCATTTATACTGACTAAATGGTTAGAACCACTTGAAAACAATTTTCCATTTTTTCTGATTATTTGGCAAGCAAAAGACCCTGGTAGTTGAGAGGCTAAGATTATTACAAAATACCATTCTGAGTCCACTGGGTTGCCAAAGCTTCATAGCTCGTAGTGATATTCTGTAATTGCTATCTGTTATTTAGTGGTTGTATGACTTTCTTCTTATCTGATTGTTGTGGTTTGTTAGGCAAGCCCCGTTGAATATGGACATGTCTTCCTAGTGCCTTGTGGCTCTAACAGACTTTATCCGGATGCAATGTCTTTTGAAATGATCTTGAGGATTTCTGTTGAAATGAATAACTATTCTTTTCGCTTGTTCTATGATTGCTCTAGCCCTGGTGCTTCTCATACATATTTTCAGGTACTGAATTGTTAAAAGTTGTTTCTGTTTTTCTTGCTTCTACTGGCCATTATGAATTACAAATAGTACTACGATTTTGGCCTCATAATTCAAGATTGAGTTGCATTAGATTATCATGTCAAGCTGTTAAATTAGCTCTTATTGTTGATAAATATTCTCAGCTCAATGGCTTGTAAGTGAATATATTTAGTAGAATATGATGCTTGTAATGGAATCAAGGACTCTCTGTGACTGTGATATCTTTTGTTGATCAGAATGTACATATTTAATGGTGAACATCCTTGACTACATACTGAAATGTTTATATTTCAGTCACATAATTTATTTCTTTTTTCCTTTTATAATGTGTTCTCTCTGAACTACCCTGAGAATTTAGTCTTTTGTTGATATAGGCCTGCTATTTTCCTGATCATTTGCCTGCGGAGTTTATGGCATTTAATACTTTCTTCAGTGATGGACAGAGAGGGATTCATATCAATACTGTGATAGATTACCCCATCAAGACCCTTCTCTTTGAGTTCACTCGCAACATTAAGATAATCAAGGAGGTTATTTCTGAGATTTGTTCTTATTTACAGGAAAAGAACATTCCACATAGTCTTCTTGTATCAAATTGTGGCAAAAAGAACTTTTTATTTCTTAAGGTAATATAGCCTATGATCCTACTCAGAAGAGCTTTTGTCCTTTGCTTCATACCAATACTTGAAATGAGACTCTGTGCAATAATTTAAATTTGACCTTCAGCTGCTGTTAGCTTTTGCTTGGCACTGAATGCCAATATGGCTTGATTTGAGCTGAAAGGAAACTAAATTAAGTTCATAAAGTTACCGGGAACTTTTTTTATTTTTGAAATTTGAAGTGTGAAGTCATATAGGAGAGGGGGATGTTTGTCTTAAAGGAAATCACTGTTTGTTTTAATTATTTACTTAACTGTGCTTTTCTTTGCTCATTCCTCAGTGG
The DNA here is from genome assembly GCA_032402905.1 of Khaya senegalensis. Lineage (NCBI taxonomy): Eukaryota > Viridiplantae > Streptophyta > Magnoliopsida > Sapindales > Meliaceae > Khaya > Khaya senegalensis. Next base: position 3,323,519 of record CP135547.1, on the reverse strand, counting down.
TAAGAATCATCTGATAGTGAACTAATTTAAGGAATCAGATTTAAAATTTCAATAATGTTCATCAATGAAAGTTCCTTTTAGCATGTGGACTAATTTGAGCATAGAGGAGTTCTTACATTGAAGGTACTGACCTAATGATTGTTGTGAGTTAGAGCAAGAGCGAAAGAAGAACAGGAATAAAGTCAAGAACAAATATGTACCTCCTTCATATGTAACCAGACTGAGCTTCTGTATTTAAATAAACTTCGTTGAATTTTCTATGTTCAAGTTTTGAAGAGAGTGCAAGAAAACTTGGTTATCTTCTAGTGATTGGGGTGTTGTACTTTAGGAGGGCTGCAATATGCCCAAGTAGTGTTTACTGATGCAGCAGTTGTAACTGCTTGCTTCTGGACTGGAGAACTTGAACTTGTTTTTATTATTCCGATGCATTTATTTCCCCATTACCAATAATGGCTTGTTTGGGTGAAGTTTGTGTCTTGCTGGATGAAGTAATATATCTGGTTTCTGTTGACGGATTTATTGTATCCCTGGTGCAGAAATTGGCAATCTCTGGTAACCTCTCTGCATGGGAGTGCAGTGGATACTTCTTATTCGTGTTGAAATTTGAATTTGATCAAGTCACTGAGGAGGCTATGCTTAAACATCTTAGTTCTGTATCACTCGATGATGAAGGCTTCAAGGTAGTGAAGCAACTCAGTTGCAGCATTGCAAGTAAGCTCACCATTTGAATATAAAATCTTTAATGGATGTTCAGCACAGCAAACCTCTCTTCATAGTCCACTTCATTTGTGTGAATACATCTTATCTATTTCAGAGTTTTCTTGTTCTTGAGAACTCAGAACTGACGTGTTGTTTGTAACAAGATTTCTTACCTTTGCTTTCATTGTATTGAAATATTAGTTATTATATTGATGTGTTCCTCTGGTAGAACTGAGAAAATAAAATAGAGTGGATCCAAAATTCATAACGGAGATAAAAAATTATTAATAAATTTTCCTTTTAAGATGAATTGATTGATGATGACAGGCATATGCAAAATTGTATGTCTTCACGATCCAACTTTCCTTTGTGAAAACATATTTGCCAAGCTGTTATTATAAAGTTGCAAATACGACACAGCCTGAAGGAGAATGTCATTGTAATTGTGAAGCGTATTACATAATTTCTACATTTATTTAATAAAATAACATGTAAACTTTAATATTGAAAACTTTCCGTTAGTAGAGTGGACAGAATTAAAACGGTAGTTTGAGTCTGTGTAATAATATGTTAGTTTAATTCCTATTTGAAAAAAAAAATTTAATAATTATCAATTTAGTTTTTAGTTTAGGCTTTATCCAATTCGAATCAAATTAATGTTTATTGGTTTCAATTCAATTTGTCATTTGTTGGACGGTTTTAAAATTTGATTCAATTGAAACCAAACTAGACTTAGGAGATGATTTCATTTTTCAAGAAAGTACAAGCTTATCCACAAATAACCTGAGAAGGAAGAAAGAAACAGGAATTGCATCGTATTCATTGCACAAAAATAAAAGAATTAAGGAATTTATATAAAAGACTGTAACTTCATACAACCTCTAACTCTCACTTGACCGTTTGATAGAACTCATCCTGAAAACAAGATGTAGTAGCATCTCATTTACTAATCTCCATTGTTGTAGCTTCAACTTCTCCTGCCCTTTTGACTTCTAAACTATTTTCTGCATCAAAAGTAGGAGCTTCTTGCCCATCTTCTGCTTCTCTCTCGGCCAACTCCCCCAGAGCCTGACTAGTTGAGAACGAATTTTGTCTATCATTGGTGCTCATCCAAGCTTCGTGGAGTTGCAAAACATATTCCAAGTGCCATAAAACTTCACCCATTGTAGGCCGGTTCCTCCCCTCATCACAGAGGCATTTTTCTGCTAGCTCGCCAAACTTTTCCAATGACTCTGGAGAATAGTTCCCTCTGAGATGAGGATCTATAATGCTTTGGATTGATTTTTGCTTTTGCCACTTCATTGCCCATTCTGCAAGATTGATTTGATCTCTCTGCAAGGTTGGATTTATGACAGCTCGAGCGCAAACAACTTCAAACAACACTACACCAAAAGAGTAGACATCGGATTTCTCAGTCAACTTTTGCCTCCGGAAATATTCGGGGTCTAGATACCCAAAACTGCCTTTCACTGCAGTACTAACATGGGTGTGCTCCATAGAAGGACCATCTTTTGACAACCCAAAATCTGACATTTTTGCCACAAAGTTATCATCCAAGAGAATGTTGGTTGTCTTAACATCTCTATGGATGATCCCTCGTTCTGCTCCTGTATGAAGGTAATGGAGTCCCCTTGCAGCACCGATACACACATCTAATCGTTGCTTCCATGTCAATGGAGGAAGACCACTCCCAAATAGATGGCTTCTGAGAGTCCCATTTGCCATATACTCGTAAACCAATATCATCTCATTTTGTTCTTCACAGAATCCAATCAGGGATACCAAATGCCTATGCCTAAGCTTTGAAAGCATCTCAATTTCCGTCTCAAATTCAGCCAGGCCTTGCTTGGATTGTGGGTTTGCTCGCTTAATTGCTTCAAGTGTGCCATCTTCAATCTCCCCTTTGTACACCTTACCAAAACCTCCCACTCCAATCACTAAACTTTCATCAAAATTATTTGTTGCTGCACGAATTTCTGCCAATGTAAACCGCTTGCCAGCTCTAGCTGAGGCCAGAGATCCATTGGGATTCTGGAGCCCCGTTCCCTTGGCAGTAGCAATGTTATTCAAAATGCCCCCGGAAAGGAAAAGTGGCCGACAGCCAGGAGACTTGTTTTTGGTGTCACTTGATTTTTCTCTCCTGTTCTTACAGAAACAAAAGATAAAAGCAAATATGACTGCAAGAACAACAATAGAAACTAAACCTGCTACAATTCCCACCCAAAGAACCCAATTCTTAGAACGGCCAACTGGGTTCCCAGCAGAATCATATCTCTCCACATAGGCAAGATTCCCATTTTGGCTGACCTTGAAAATCTCAAGTCCATTCAAGAGAGCGTCAGTTCCTGAAGCACCAACTGCAGTGTCAGGACCCAGTTGAACCCAGAGAGTGTCAATCTTTGATGACACAGTATCGAAGTAATCCTGATGATATGCTTTGTTCCTTCCCCCAGCCTGCTCAAAGATATCAAAATTATTTGCTGCAGTTCTATTATTTATGTAGATTCTGAAAATCCTCTGGTTCGCCATCTGGTAAACCAGCTCACAAAAATGTAATCGAATTATGTAGTCAAAATCAGGATCCACTTCAAATTTCCATGACATGTTGAACCTCCTCTCCAAGACTTCAGTGTTAGACATGGTTCTTGCTGTTTCGTAGACAAGAAGAGGAGCCACCAATGAATCATTCATTGAAACATAGGTTATATTAGAACTGTTTTTGATTTCAAAACCAGCATTTGCTGTGATCATGTAGCTGGAATCCACCTCCCACATTCTCCAAAGTTCTGAATCCTGATTGGATTTTATCTCTGGACCCCCAACATTTAACCTATACATTGTTTCAATCCCACGACCATTCAAATTGAAATTCACATCATTTCCACCCACTTTACTGATCACGTCTTCAAAAAGCTTATCTACCACAGGAACAATCTCTATGGCGTTTATGAACCCAAACGATCCTTTGATTGGAATTAACTCAATCACGAGCACATCCAAATTGATCCCCAACACATACTCCTTGATTAAAGATACCAAGCTTGAATTGCCACCCGAACTTTGCAAGTGCATGTTCTTGTGTGAAATCTCACCAGAAGCACTAAATTCGGACAACAATTTCAGGCCATTTGCCACAACACCAAACGAAGATCTGTTGACATTATAATCCTCAAATGGGAAGGGACAAAAATGGAGCCTAACAACATAGTTTCCCGGAATCATTTTGAATGTATAGTTCAATCCATTGGCGAAAATTCGGGCAGATTTATAAATCGGCTCATAGATTGAATCACCACTTAATGTGGCAGTACTGGCAGCTATACCAGTAGAACTAAGGGTGACATTGTTATTTGAGTCTAAATCACCGACCCATTTCCTACCCTCAACAGTAACACTAGAATTTGTACCACAATCTATCAAAAAAGAATTTGACTGAGCTTCACCAATTCTAGTAAACACATAGATTATCACCAGAAACAGCAGAATCTTATCCATTAACAACATCATTTCACAAATTGAATCACAATAACCAAAGGAGATTCAAGAACACGCCGATTAAATAACTCAAAAACACTTAGCTCTTAAATCATATAAACTTCACGTTCAAGAATGTTCATCAAACAAATACAGACGTGACAGATAGTGACAGGAAGTTTTTTTGTTTTACTTGCAAACATTCAAGTTAACTTCAAGAACCCATATGGGTATCAGAAGTTTCTTGCTTTGCAGTACCCTGAAAGCTATGAACATGAACAAACAACAATTTAAAAACCAACTGAAACTTTGTCCTGAATCAACCAGTCTCCAATCTACAGACCCAAGTTAACTTGCCGACCTGAAAGAAAGAGCTTTTCCCAGCAGTGAGAATAATAAAATAAAATTCTAAAGAAATAGTAAAGAAACGATGATTAGGTTATCTTAAAAAGCATGGTAGAACATGGGTGGTTGTTGTAAACAGATTGGAAAAGTTGCATTTCATCCCATGATTTGATTTGTTGTATCTTCCTATTATCCCATTGCATAATCAGCCAAAGCATCCGATGGTTTCAAAATTATTAGTCAAGCTGTTTTTCTGAACTGTTGTCTTGTTCTGTACTTTGTCCGTTTCAAGATATAATATCATATTAAAATAATATTCTATTAATTCCCATTTCATCACCAATTTATGAAAAAACAAAAACTTTAATACAAAAATCAAATTTTTAAGTATCAAATCATGAATAAGAAGAGAAATTGTGATTTTTTTTATTTTAAATTTTTGTTTTTGCCTTTTATTTTACGGAAGCAATTGTTTCCACGTTGGTTGCCAGTGATTGGGGCGCCATTATTTGTAAGGCTGATTTAAGTCTGCGGGAGAGCGATGAGCAGTACAATTATTCTTGCAGTATACCTAAATTATCATTTGCCTTAAAATAAGGAAAATTTTTGAAAATAATTTTATTTTAAAGATTCTTGATATTTTTAACTAATTCTTAATCAATCTTATCAAAATAATTATTTAGGATAATTTTATCTTTTAACCCTACTTTTTACATTTATTAGGAGTGAGCAGCGGTTCCGGGTAGACCCGGAACCGTCAAGAACCGACCCTAAAAAAACAGGTTCCGAACCGGAACCAATTTTTTAGGGTAGTTTCCGGTTCCAAAGATTAGGAACCGGAACCAAACCGAGGAACCAGTTTAATTTTAAAAATTAAAAATTATTTATTTATTTATTTTATATTTTAAAAATAAAATAAATACTAATACTTCCTTAATAAATTATTCAATAAATAAAATAACAACATTTAAAACTTTTCATTAAAATTATAAAAAATTAATTTTAAATAAATACTTTAAAGTCAAATATAGTACGTGATATTAAAATTTATTGTCAAATTTATAAAAAAGTAATTCTTATGTAAAATATTATCATATTTAGTTAAACAAATTATTTATTG
>CP135547.1:3289005-3308096 GCA_032402905.1 Khaya senegalensis | reverse complement strand
TTGAAAAAAATATATAAAAAATTAAATTAATCTACTTTTTTCAAAAATTATATTTTTTATTTTTTATTATTTTAATAAATAAATAATGAATCATTTAAATTTAATTAATATAAAATCTCAAAAAAATAAATTTTATTTTTAAATTAAAAATTTATAAAATTAAAAAATAATTTTTATTTTATTTTAATTTAAATTAATAAATTCAACCAAATTGAACCAATATTTATCACTTTGATTCTATTTATTTTTATTATCAATTAAGATCAGCTTGAGCTAGATCAAAATGGACAATATTAGACCTATTTGAAATTTGACCCAAATTGAACTCCTAATTTTTGCCATATTTTGAGAAATTGCCCATAGAAGGTCAATTCCCCTAGAGAGAAAAGGAAGGCCTGTACAAGTCATTTTGGTGGGTGTTTAAAGAAAGTAATATTTATATTTTTCAAAGATACAAGTAAGTCCAATTGGGGATATTTTCAGTATTATGGGAGGTGCGGTTATACCAAGTGCAAAGAAATTTCATATAGACAATCGCCCATGAAAAGGTGCAAAGAAAGGAATGATACTCTCTCTTATCCCCAGTGCAAGGTCACAGCATTCAGAACGTGATATTGAAGACAAATTAGGGGCTATTTAGAGCTTAAATGCTACTGTCACTAAAGGGAATCAACCTAGCAGAAACTCATCTCCTATTAGTGTCTTGCCAGCCAATATTTGCCCGAATTCTGTCTTCCATTTACGCCCATTCAACACAAAATCATGGGCTTCGACCTCATTAAAAAGTGTTCGGCAGCTCCAGAAAAATAAGGTCACGACATATGTCTGTTTAAACTTTATAGCAACATGGATAATCATGAAGTGGCATGTTCTGTAATTCAGGCTTTAGTCAAAGAAACAATTAAGGTGCAGAAATAAGCAGCAGCGAAGTGGACCTGCCCAGCGAGTAGAACCGTGTCAAGCTGGCTTCAGTTCCTGAAATTTCCTCTACATTGAAATGAGAGTTGCTGCAATTTGCAGGAAATTGAAATATGCACAGTGGATTAGTGATCAGTAAATTTGAACAGGATAACAGAGAAGTGGAAGCATGGAAGAAACATAACATCACACCAAATATTACGCAAGAAAAGACTGTAAAAGCAACAATAATAATGTTTCTTTAATTGATGAAAGTCAAAAATGCACATGATCTGGTATCCTTCCCCCTGGCCCTCATGCACATGGTATCTATTTTATCAACTTATGGCCAAGTCAAGTGTGACATTATGATCAGAAAAGCAGATGCAAAGCAATGAGCAGACTTCTGAAGCATTGTTCGGTTAGAATTTTACAGAAAATCTATCCCTCAGTTCACTGTAAATCAGTCGAACAGACTTTACGACAATCAATGGGCATAATCGAAGAAGAGTCAACTTAACCTTGCCATGAAACGCACAAAAATCAGAGAAAAATTTAAAAGATAAATAGCATGCAATCAAGCGAAATACTATGAATTGTAAATTTAAAAAGAAAACCCAACAAAAAGATGGACAATTAGAACAAACCCTAACCCTAACCCAAACCCTTCCCAACCCAACCCAACAAAAGGAAGAACAATTAGAACTAACCCTAACCCCAACAAAAGCAAGAGAAGAGAAAGGTAGAAAAAAATTTGGACCATTTCTCGATTTGTGCGTGTCATCCTTGCGCAGGGGCCATGCTAATCTTCTCTGTATCGTTCCAATTTTATCGGATGTCTCCGAAGAGACAATCATTACTTCACTTGCTCCAAATATAAAGCGTTTTACTGGTGCTTAATCTGACAATGTGGGATTTTGTCAGCTGCACCAGTTCTTGCCCTTCCGGGCCTTAACCCAAAATGATTCATCAGTACAACCCAAGGTTGACCATTGAGGCCTGCAGGCTCACAATCAATTTTATATATCAACAGTTCGTTAAATATTCTACAACTATCATTTACATACACAAGAACCCTTCCCCGCTTTTTCTTCTGAAAAGCGATAAAAATTAATTTCCCCACTTTATAAAAATAAAAATAAAATAAAATATTTCCATTACAGCATCCATAAGGACAACTTGTAAAAATGATTCGTACCGCACAAATTTTCTTTCATTAACTGCCATAAGGAATCTACATTACAGACAATAAGCCTATATAACAAAAACAAAATCCAAGTAACTGCCAAATATTTCAACTAACTGTGGTTCACTGTAAATCAATTAATGACATTTCTCGACCTATAGACTATACATCTACAATGAATACACCTATGATGAACAGTGTAACTGAACGAAGGAAAACTATTATAATGTGAAGGAACTGCTCTTTCCAGTTTAAAGAAAACTACAGCAACCTCGGCTGCAAGACAAGAAAACTATGACACAACCTTATGCCACAAACAGAAGGATGGGAAACGAGAAGTCAGTAAATAAGAGTATAACACTTCTGATCAACTGCAAAATATTCTTTTCAGCTGAAGTTGTTTCTCCAAGGAAATGTATTTGTTTGGCATAACCTCACCCCATAATCAACAAAAGATGAGGCATCGGGGACCAAAAAGAGGTCATGCTGTATTCCCATCTGTTTAATGAAAATTCAAAAACAAAATGATTAAGAAGTATCATTACCAAAGAAAAAGTACTCAAACCACCATCAAAGTTCAATATTCATTTTAATATCTTTCTTTTCTTTGTCTCTCTTGAGTGAGTTTATGGAAGAAAAGTCCACTCATTTCCAAACATTACCTCATCCAACAGCATTTAAAACTGTTTTAGTAGATTCCCCGCTCAGTTCTCTTCTAACTAGAGTCAGAATCTCAATAATCTGTGACAAGCAAAAAAAGAACTTCATTAAAAGTGGAACTTCATATGAAAAAATATTTAGTATCTGAAGTCTAACAATGTAGTTGAGAAATTACACAGTATTAATACATCATCAAACAAATTATAAGTTTTTCCCACCAATAACTACATAAAGATAAATTTGTCAAGTTGATGTGGGCATTGTTTATAGGCACCGGATTGAAAGCAATTTCATTTTCCTTACCTTTGTAATGACTGTCACTGGTCAAAAGTTGCACTGAGATGTTATGCAACATATCAGGAGGCATTAATTTTTTCTTACATCAAAAGCAACATATGGACTTTTTTTTTAAAAAAAATTTACATTAGTCCATTTTAACCATCTCAAGAAGAACAAGTGTTGATGGGATCTACAATGACACATGATAGCCCATTTCATGAGTCATATTGAAAGACCAAGGGAAAACTTACTTAGGAATTTTCAGGAAAACTACAATAAAACTTATTTCAAGATAGAATTAGACAATATGTTCCTCTGAAATTGTGATCTAATCTTAATCTTTCCTTAGTTATTTAGCACAATAGAATTTAACCAATCTTTTGAATTAGATAAAACTTGAAGTCTTCTTCACTTAAATTCATTTAATTACAATTTTGGAAAGCAATTCCAGAACATGAAAGTGGAAAAACCATGGGAAAAAAAAAAGGAGAAAAGAAAGGAAACTCACCCCAGGATAATGTTGCAATATGGGGGAATAATGATCAAGTGCTATGTATATTTTCTCAAGAAGGCTTAAAAGAGCATCCACCTCATCCCCCAGGAGATCAACCTGAAATCCAAGGAAAGAAAAACCTGTGAGAAAAGATAGTATAACTCACTACAAACTTCTATTTTCAAGACATTCTAGGAAGAAAATAGAATGAATGATGACCCAACATGTTCCATTCATTTACTCACATGTCACATTTCCAAGTATTTTCACAACCATGCTAGAGGCGAACTCTAACATGTTCCTTAAAATTAACAAAAAGTCTGCATGTTTGCAATAAGTCATATTCTAATTTCCTTTTCCCTTAGATTTCTATCACTTGGATGCACATGGCAAGAGTAACAACAGAACAAAAGCAACAAAATCATTTCCCTTCTTTTGCATCTTCCATTGAGCTCCTGATTACAAGTACAAGATTGATTTAACAATGTTAAAAACATTGGTAGCTTCTCTGAAGGAAATTATGGTTTTAGGAATGGCATCAGTCTAGCAGTCAAACCATTCTAGGAATGATATAAAACAACAAGAGGATCACATCCAAATTAGTAAAACATCAATAACCATAATTTTCTAGTGGCTATATGAGTTCAGATATCTAATCAATGATTTTAAACACAGTTTTCATTCAATTTTGTAACAGCTCCTTCAACAGTTCAAGTGTTTTTGCCATGTTTTTTAGAAGTATTTCCATATCCTTCTGTCTTTCTATTTCCATTCTGAAAATGCCTCAACCATTTCAGTTTTTCCTTGCTTTTCTTTCTTCATTATTTTTTTTATCTGGAAAAGCAATGCCATTTCATCTCCATCGCATGCATTGAATGATATTTTCCACATTTTAACCCAACTCTCTTTTATTTGTTCACAACTTGCTTCAACCCAAAATCAAAGAACCTCATAACCAAAATGGAAAAAAGAAAAAGGAAAAACTTAAAAGCAAATTCAGAAAAAGAAAATGCAAAGCATTTAGGCAATTAATTAACTAGAAGGTTCATACTTTTGAAATCAATCAAACAAACATGGGGAACCTCTGAAAGAATTGAAAAAGGAACCCAAGTTATGCAGCAACACAGATTTGAGACTTTAAATTTCAAAAAAAAAAAATTTATGAAATATCTACCATTTAGAGAACATAAAACAATGTGTATCCTAGCATTGAGATTCCAAGCAGCCCTTAGATGGCTTTGGAGAATATTTCTAAATCCCATGATTATACATAGTTATAAGAGATAGCACTGATTAAACAACCTATATTCAGCAGTCATTACAGTGCATACCCTTTTCAAGCAATATTACAATTCGACTATAATACTTTCAAGTCTGTCATGTTATACAGCTTCAAACCAATTTACAATTAGCAATACAGATAGCCTTACACCTTCTACAACAAACAATGAACTAAAAGACCATGAATGCAAATTAACATACCAACAAGTTTCACTTCTGACATATGTGTAGTTTTCAACATACCTCGGCTTCAGCCTTTAGAAGGTCAGAACACCTCCCTTCAAGCTTTTGCTTGTAGATCAACCCTGATGTTTTTATAACATTAGCTTTTTGGATAAGAGCCCTTGATTGAGAACACAAACTGTCCAATCTGAAAGCAAAGCCACAAGCATATACGGTTACTCATTAATAAACTTATAACAAATTCATCTAAGAACTCGTAGATGACTGCTTGCATATGAAACAACAACTGACAACAGATATTTGATGCCTGACAATTACAGGATCAAAAATTCAACTACAGATTTATAAATAGAAAAAATAGAAGGAAAAAAAAAAAGTACCTCGAGTTACTTCTCTTAATATCCCCCGTCACTCTAGATTCAAAATCAGCAACTGCTTTTGTTAATCCCTGGATTAGACTGACAAGCAATTGCATTTGATTCCTGTGCTCCCTTTCTTTAGCTTCAACCAATGATATAACATTTTGTCTTTCTTGGTTAACAGATAGAAGCACACTCTTCTCTTCATTTATTATCCTCAAGTCTTGCAAAGCCAAATCAAGCTTCTGCTTTAGCTCATGAAACTCCACTTTGTATTGTTCAATTTGCTCTGATGCCTTGACCAAATTAGCCTTCATGTCATCAGATTCTTTACTGCCCTGTGAAATTAATATCTGCTGTCGACTTGTCTCATCTCTTAAATGGTCAAGCTCTTGACAAACTAACTCAAATTGTTCCTTTTCTTTCACCAATGCAGCAGCTGCTTCAATCAAAAGTTTTTCTTTTTCTTCAACCAAAGATGACAACAATAGCATCTCTTCCTTCAATCTTTCATTCTCTGCAACCTCCAATGTCAATGCTTTTTCTTTCTCCAGTGCTTTCTTTTCAACAGAAACACGAATTTCAGTTTCATTACCATATTGCAGGTTCAAATCATTGAGTTTCACTTCAGCTTCCTTTAAGGCTTCTCTGAATATCACTCCGTTTACCTCTTGCATTATAAGAGACTCCAAATCAGAATCTTCAAATCCACTTGTGCTGCTAGGTTTATTATTGTGAGCAGCTTCTCCAAATACAATTTCATAAACTTCTTTCATAATTTTATACTCCATATCTGACTGTTCAGTGACACTTTTTCTAGAATCCACCACCTCCCTGAGAATGCATTTTTGCACATCTTCATTAACTGAAGCTTCAATATGTGCATCATATAGAGCACATTGAAGTTTATCAATTTTCTTTACCAAAGTTGCCTCAGCCAGAGAGTGCTGGAACATTATCTCTGCAGTATCAGAAACTTGCGAAGAAAGGCATTTAATCTCTCTTTTCTTAGCAACAAGCAAGCTCTTCAGTTGGCGATTTTCCAAAAGAAGGGACTCCAATCCATCCTTCAAACTAGAAAGACCCTCAACATTCTTACTAAATGTAGGCAACTTCTCATTTTCCACAAGAAAGTCATCCAATTTCAAAATTACCTCTGGTATCTTTTTCCGCAATACATCAAACTCTTTATCCTTCTTTATTGGCAAAGAAGAACCTCTTTCTCTCAAGTATTCCCGCTTAAGACTGAAAAATTCTTCAGTCATCTCTTGCACTCTGTGTTCATGGTTTCTCTTCATTTTAGTCATCTCGGTCTTAAAATATTTCATCAATTCTTCCTTAGACATGTGCTTCAGTTGGTTAAAGTCCAAATTCTCTGGCGTAGCAATTACTGATTCATCATGCTTCCCATTTCCCTCCCAAACAGAAGTTGATAGTGTAACGTGGTTGCCTGAAATCTTATGGTGCAAATGATCAGTCCTTTTGTTGGTATCACATTCGTCACCAATTTCCATTGACCCGTGAGGAGTTATCTGTCCAATTTCAGGAACAGACAATGATTTGGAAATGGCATTTAATTCCTGACGCAAGCTTGAAATTTCTTTGATCTTCTCGCTCCAGTTTAAACTTTCATTATCAAAAAACAGAACACTTTGCTCCCACAATCTTTCTTCAGACTCTTCTTTAAGACTCTGAACACAAATCATGATCACCATATCTTCAATTTCCCGTTGAAACTCCTTCTCTTGTTGCCATAGACAAAGTGATGCTTTTGACAAGTTAACCATGTTATCCACATTTTTGCATATGTTGTCTACTGTGCTTCTCAAGGAATCGACTGTTTTATCTACATCCATCCATTTTATGTCAGAAACCTTGTCTTGAAGAATACCACCCAGCCCCACCATCTCAGAACCGGAACCTATCCTCCTAAGTGAACAGCTTCCTCTTATGCGGTCAATTTCTTTTCTAAGATTCTTCAACTGCTCTCTAGCTACATTTCTATGGCTTCCAACGGATTCTCCAATCCTATCACAATCAAGCAAAGCATCTGACAAGTTAGAATACATTCCATTTTTTTCACTACCTGGCTCACGCATCACCAAAGACCCAGATGATTCACTTTCCTCCGAACCCACACGGTAAAGATGCAATGTTTCCTTCAATCTAGCCAACTCCCGTTCTTTCTGAGCAATCTTCTCGGCTGCCTCCTGTTCAATTGCATTCACCATGCCTTTGATGACTGAGTCACTAACCATCCTCGAAATGGTCAAACGGTCACTGATATCTTCCCAATAGGAATCCAAATCCTCGAGTAAAACATTCTCCGGATTCTCACTCTCTTCAACATTATTGACAAGCAACAGCGACCCATTAGCAGACTTGCCACCATTCGAATTGATACTACCACTTATGACTCCAAAATCCTCCAAAAGCTTAGAGTTCTCCATAGCCATTAGAAAATTTAACGCCTACAAAAGCACTGCAGAGGAAATCCCACAATCAATCAAACTTAATTTTTTAAGTCATCAAGCACGCCCAATCAAATCTTTAAAAAAAAAATGCCCAAAAACTGAGAAACGTCCGTTCCAAGTTTTTGCTGAGTGAATAAAATGTCAAAAAAAATATATTAAAGTACTAAACATTTCTAGTTACTTAATTTACTTCGGATTTCAGTAAGAAGAAAAATATTCCAAAATTCCCATTATTTTCTTCTATTTTCCACCATTTTCGCAGCAATCCAACAGAGTTTACAAGCTTAAATGAAGTCACCAAAACTCAAAACCCAAAAACCACACTCTCAAAACCAGAAAGTGACAACCCATGAGCTCAATTACTATATAACTAAGATTCAACTAACTTAAAATACAAACAAAAGGCAGAATTAGCAGAATAAATAAATAAATAAAACAAAAGGCAAAATTACTTACAAGTAAATATGAATTACTGGCGCAAATTCATCATTAGAAACTAACGATCAAAAAAGGCATTTGAAAATCCCTAGACGACACCGTTGAAATTCAAAAAAGCTGCTGTGTCTTTCCCCGTTTTACTCTCAGAAACTGTTCCTTGTCTCTTCGGTTTTCTATTTTTTGGTGTTTTTAGGGTTTTTGGTGGAAGGTAGATAATGCGAAACAGCGAATTTGGTGAACTAAGAGCGGGAGTGAGTCAATTAAAATTGACCCCCGTTTTACGTTTATTTACGTAAATTACCCCTTTGGATTTGTATTTGAGATATTAAATTTGTCTTTTTGATAAATATGGTCTGGATAGTGACATATTTATATTTGTCTGTATACTAGTTGGTGAATATAATTTTTTATTTTTAGGTATATTACCTAATTTTTAAAAAATTAATAAAAAAATATAATATTTTACATAAGATTTAAATAGATAATAAAAAAATAAAATTAAAAAAATAACGACTCAAAATCATTATTAAGAAGTTATTTATTAAGTCTTTAAATTATTATAAATGTCATTTAATAAGATTAATAGTGTATTACGACACTGTCTAAATAGTATTACACGCTATTATATTTGAATTTATTTATATTTGAAAAACATATTAAAATACTGTAAAAGTTTAAATTAGAGAGAATATTAATTTGTACGCAATAATATTATGAAAATAAATTTAATAAATGCTAATATTGTAATTTTATTCTACATGCTGCTTTGTTCCAAAAATAAAAAATTATGATAAATTTTTTTTAAGAAATTATTTATTTATTTTTAAAGGTGGATGGCTTAATTTCGTTTTCTTAGAACATAATTAAAGAATCTTTTGAAAAGCAGACATTAATTAATTAGCAATCATGTTTGAAATGATAACGGATTCTTGGTATGTTTCTTTGCTTTTTCCAATTCTTTAAAGTCTAACTTTGTACAATAAGGTAATTTCAGATAAGAATACTTAATACGACATGTAGGTCCACCATTGCCAAATATTTCTTTAAAGTAAACTACAAAAGTTAGGTTAAAAAACTTTTCAATTAAAGATAAAAGTTACATAACATGTAACAAATAATTATTTTAATTATGAATTTATTTTTAAAAAAATTTTAAATGAAACAATTTTATCACGTTAGTATAAATAATATGATAGAAATATTCAATTAATAAAGAAAGAAAGATTTATTTATTGACTATAAATAAAAAAAATAAAAATAATTTTCATAAATTTCTCTCACTATATTAATTAAAAGTGAAACACATTTATAATTTTTTTATTTCATTAATAACTAGTAAATGAATCAATTTTTTTTATTAATTGAATAGTTTTATTTATCTTATTTCATAGATTAAATAGTATTATCATATCAATATAGTAAGATAATCCCATTTAAAACTTTCTCTTCATTCTTAATTAATATTATATTCAATAAAAATTATATTTTTTTAAAAATTAAAATAATAATAATAATAATAAATTAATTAAATTCTGTGAATACTAATTAATTCAATCGATAAAATCTTTTAAAATAGTACATGAGATTTTGGGTTCGAATTATATACATAATTGAATTAAAATTTCAAAAAAAAATTTATATCATTTGAGAAATTTTTATCGTATGAATTAATTAGGACTTATATAATAAAATATTATATTTTTATTTAATTTTGAATTTCATATAATGATATTATATTATAAAATAAGATTGTGAGTGTATGAAAAAGTCTAGTTTCACTTTCTTCAACTCTTTTTCTAGTCAAAAGTATGCATTGTTGTAGCTATTCATTTATTATTATCATTATTATTTAAAAATTTTCCTTTGGCACTGAGTTCAAATTATACAAGAATCTTGTGCATGTTCTCGAATCAATTATCAAAATATTTTAATAAATATATCCTTTACACTTCTGCATGACATAAATAAAAGCTCTGAATGGTGATGGGCAAGGAAATGGGCCTAGTTAATCCCATCACATGCCATTTCTATCAATATAAATAATATTTTTGACCGTACAGATATAATGAAAATAATTAGTTAAGCTTGTAAAGGATCATCATTTTAGTTAGAGTATTATATTATTGTTGTATATTCTATAAGATTTTTTTTTATTTTTTAAAAATATAAAAAATGTAATAATAATAATAATAATAATAATAATAAATTTATATATTAATTTACATAAAATAAGATTTTATATATAATATTATTTATTTTTTAAATTCCATTTTAATATAGTTGAAAGATCACATGAGCGTTAATGCTACAAGTACATTTAATATTATGTTATTATACGTTGTCAATTTTTTACATTCAAAAATACCGATACAATTTCCCATTAATATACTAATATTTTTTGCATTAGGTACTAATAATTTTACTTTTTATAATTTATATTCGGATATATATATATATTTTAATATTACATAAAAATATAATACAAATATATATTCATTGAAAATTTTCGAGTTATGCTATTTGTTCATAGGGCATTGCAATAATGAATGATTTATTGTAAAATGTACTATTTTCATTTGATTTTTTAAATTTATGTACATGCATATACTCTAAGCTTTACTTTTTAATTTTATTTTTAGTCATAAAACAATGCTTTTAAAAAAGATATTATCAACCTAATAGTTATGTGTAAATTTTTTTAAAAAAGATAATTCATAATAAAATATTATATTTTAGTACTAGTTACATTACAAGATAAATACTAATTTATTTATTCTAACTAATTAATCAAAAACCCAATTAATTCATGATTAAAAAATTGCATCCCTTATTCATTAATTTAATTACACAACATAATTTATTTCATTAATATAAAAATTCTATCAAAATATTTTTAAAATATTTTTAATTTTAAATATTTTTAATTTGTGTTGGTAGGCATGTATAGTATGCATGTACATATATTATACATGCCATACAGATGACGGTCGGGTGGTGAGAAACAATATCAAATAGTATATAATAAATAATTTGGTATAATATTTAATAAAATTAAATAGTTGGGCAGCAGTTGGCCAAGCAACGCTCGAATTTGATTGGTACGCAAGTTTTATACGTAACATACGAAGAGAGACTACACCACTGACAACCAATCTAAATCTGCCATGCAACGCGTCATAAAAAATTACAAGAAGGCAGATTATGGGGCCACGTGTAATTCGCCGACCATGAGTGTCATCTACAACGAGCGAGGTCACTCATCCGTATGCAATTTCAGGGGAGTTCTCTTCTCTCATAGTTGACAATTGTAATATTATATATAACTAATTTCCGGCCTCATCTTCGTATAAATAAAATAAATCATGCATTCAATTTCCTTCGCTTTCCTCGTTAGAAATTTCATTTCATCTTCCCAGTTGGTGCAATGTGTGGCATTTCAGCAAAATTTAAGCCATTGGAGAAACTACTTCCTGTGGCTGCATTATTTGCACCAACTGGGAAAATAGTCGTGACAAAACCCCTAGCTAGTAAGCCATGCAAGGAGGAGTGGAAGAGAAGATTGGTGGCAAAAAACTCGAACCGTCGGACTTCCGGTAAGCCATCAGCGGCGACTGCACTGGAATTGTTTAAGGTTTATGAGTATATAAGTACGCATTGCAATGAGTTGGAAGTTCCATTGATAATTTTGCACGAGGAAGATGATGTTGTATGTGACTGTGAATCTGCTAGGTTTGTGTACGAATCAGCAGCAAGTAAGGACAAAACATTGAACATTTTCCCTAGTATGTGGCATATGCTGATTGGTGAGACTAAGGAAAACGTGGAACTTGTGTCTGGAACTATTTTTTCATGGATACAAGAGAGGTCAGCCAAAGCTAAAAGTTGCAGCAATAAGAATTGATTTCCTTGGCCAGTTATATCTTGAAAACAATTTCAAGTGTAATGTGATACGTTTCCTAATTGCTTTTAGCAAATTCATAGTGAAAGTGTTCACTGTTATTCATTGCCAAAAGCTACAATAATTCTGATTTTATACGATGAAGTACACGAGGTGGTTGTAAAGATTAACAATCTTCATATCTGAAAATTGAACAAAGGTTTGGATGGACATAGCTCATATTGTTGAGATTTAATACTAGTTATGATGACATTATATAGTTAGGAACAAGAGTAAATTATACACGAATGTTATTTCCATTACTGTTATTGGTTTCAAAGCAAATTTAAACCATTGAAATTTAATTTTACAATTTAATAAAGAATTCAATTTTAGAGGAATTTAAATTGCACAATAAGTGTTTATATGAAACCCTTTAAATTATATTATATTAAAATAATTAAGTGTCCATGAATCGGAACATATGTTGAATTCTTATTTTAAATATAATACATTCTATTAACTTCTCTAATTAAAATTTAAATTATGCTGACAAATAATGAATAATGCTAGACGCAATCTGTATACTTAATTGAACTGGGATTAAACCAATGGGTGCGGTCCATGCATCGATAGAATAATGCTTGGATTCCAGCTCTATATGGGTCGTGTTTCCGGCGAATTAAACCATGCCTTCAAATATTTTTAATCAATTTCGTGCATTTAGTGCTTCAAATATGTCATAATCTTGATTATTATCCATACTTGAACCCCAAATTAGTTATTTTATTAATTAATTAATTAGCTGGTGCCTCTCTCTTAATCATGCATCAACTTCAATCTCCTTTCCTTTGACTATTAAATTCTAAATCTAGCTAGCTCTTGTAGTAGCTTTAATTATAGATAAAGATCAGATCACAACTGATAATCGAACAAAAATAAAATAGTTAGAAAAAAAAAATGTAATTTAGAGTAACGTTATTATAAAGGGGGCGCGTAATGACATTATTTCAGATGCAAAATGTAACAATAACAAAGGAAAGCTCACCTGTAGAAATCAGCGGGAATATTATAGCTTGCTAGGCTGGGATTTCAGATGAGACGAAACTTTTCTTTGAATTTCATCTCTTCTTATTTTCCCAGTGGTGGTAACCGGAAATGGTTTCCTCCATACAATAAATACTTTTGGTATTTTAAACCTGCAGGAGATTCGAGAAAGAGTGAACAAATTATGGAATGTTGATTCATCCACAGAATCATATGATACACACAGTGAGAAAAAACAGCAAGGAGTTTCTGCAGCCAGTAGCATAATCACAAGATGAAACAAAGTTAAAAAGACAATACCCAGTTAAATTCTTCTCTTGGCAATGTCGTCGAAGAACCTCACTGGATAAAACAAGCCCTTTGCTTTCAGCAGATTGCTCACAATTGTTATCAGACCATAGACAATTGTCTCTTACTTTGACACAAGCAACCACCATTTCCGTCAGACGGGCATCTGGAATTCCTACAATGACAATAGAAGCAACTCCTGGATGTTGTAGAAGTATCGCCTCTACCTAATAACAATGAATATTTACAATTTAGATTAAAAGAATAAAAAAGATCATAAATTTAACTACAAATAAATTAATGAACTGAAGCTAGAATTTCTAGAGCAATATTCTTTAAAATCACAAGAGCAATCAAAACTTAATCCCCGCTTTGTATAATTTTCTGTTTTTCCTCTTCATTTGTTTTTTAATCATCAACGGAGCATGAAGGTCAACATAAACATAGATTTACCTCTTCAGGGTAAATATTCTCCCCACCACTCTTAATACAACCATTTCTTCGTCCAATGAGCCATACATTACCACAATCATCTATGGATCCAATGTCACCAGTGTCAAGCCAAAACTCATCACTGGAGTCTGATGGCATTTCCAGAATTTGATCCCAATATCTTAGCATTACATGGGGCCCTCTAGTCAAAATCCTTCCGACATGAGAAGAGCCATCAATGCATATCTTCAATTCAACATGTGGTGCAGGCTTGCCTACACAAACACCTTGTGGTTGGCGAACTAAATTGCATTGTGTTTTTCCAAATGTCTGACCAGGGGTTTCAAGTGTTGGGTCATAGAGAGTCATGAAGGTGAGTGATGAACATGTCTCTGTCATCCCTTCATAAATTATAAAGAAAACATGAGAGCAAGAACACTACAAAATCTTGTAATTTGGAAAGTTTGGAAGAAACTAATGAATTCACTTTCAGCAACTTCTATACATCTACTTGTTCATATGAATTTAGACCACACTGCCTATGGTGGTAGATAAGACAAGTTGAGCAAAGCTTCGTGAAACCTGGAGTGAGCACGAACTTACGTAGTTTCATTCAGCTTAGATTGCAATGCAAATGGTGCTCATACAGGTTTGCAGCCTAATTGATCCAAACTCATTAGCAAGAGCCTTCCTAAGTTTAAAAACCTTTTTCAAATTGATATAGCTTGAAATCTTGAATTCAATATGATAGTTAAGCTTAATTCAACTTCAAGGAAATAGATAAAAGTTATGCCATATAACTCCCAATGGTCTCCTCATCCTGTCATCTTTTACATTTCCTGGTTATGATCAGAGACTACCTTACTCATTCAAAATCCAGTTCAAGGTCCTGGAAGCATCCAACTCCCAGATGGAAGAGCTAACAAAAGCAGAGCTTTGTCAGTCAATCAAAAACTGCACATGTTTATTGTATAAATCATATACTATCATTGAAGTAGCTTCCTACTGCCTGACAACTACAGACCAATAAATCATTTTAAAGCAGAATGTTTTAGAGAGAGTATTAGAAGAAAGAGTGGAATAAGTGAGACCCACCATAAGCTGAGAGGAGCTTAGCTCTGGGGAAATAATTGATGGCTCCTTTTATAAGCTCAGTTGACAGACCCCCTCCTCCATTTAGTATCTTTTTCACGGTATCCCTTCCTTTCCAGGTTTCCTTCACCCTGAAGAAATAGTCAGTCAACAATTTGTATAAAAGAAATGAAGAAAATAGCTAAGCATAAGCACAAGTGATAACAGTGCTCCTCTTAATTGTTCTCTTGACCTAATTGATCTTATCCATTACCTAATTAGGGTAACTAAATCGATCATTATTGCAGGAACAGTGATTAGAGAGGTCACACAGTGTTGTTCTATGGCTTCAAGGGCTGATTTGGCTTCAAACTTTGGTATCAACACATGGCACGCCCCAACCATTAGCATGGCCATGGCTGACGACAAACCACCAATGTGGCATAGTGGAGCAGTATGCAAATAAACCTGCAAAAGCCACAATTCTAAAGTTTTATCCTCATTTAAATCCTGCGTATATATAAAACTACAATCTATACAATCTACAGATCTTATTCATCTCTATCATCCCTTCAACTGGAATATTCTTAGATTACACCTTGAAAAATAATATGAGTTTCTTAAGGAAAGGCTTACATCGTCCTCACCATAGCCAACGATGGCAACTTTTTCAAGGGATTGAACAATGACAGCTGAATGGCTTATTGTAACTCCCTTAGGCCTTCCAGTGGTTCCTACAGGAAAAAAAAATTAAGCCAAAACTCTATTTTCACATGTAGAAATAGATTTTGTGCAAGGCTATATAATGGAGCAACTCACAAATAACAAGAATAAAATAACTAGAACTCATAATTTTATGTATATTGGTCAGGTACCATGTACTATGCATGTACAGATAATCACAATTTATAATCCTTTCCACTTTAGTAGATTGTGATCCTACAAAATTTTGTGTGCTGTAATCTATTGAAAATTTGAGGAGATTGTAAAGATGATGCTCACACCATAGCAAAGCCCGAAAGAACAACATATTCTCCTGTTATTAATCAGTTTTTTATTGAAGTTCTTTCCTTTCAATGGGAAGAGAAATTTACATTAGGGTGCTTTCGAGTAGAGTTTTGGATGAGTGACATAATATGAAATCACTACTATGTTTAGGATTCAAATTCTCCAGTTATTCTCTTTGCCTTGCAGTATAAGTTCATGTATAAAATTCTTAAGGCAAACCTCAATGTTGAAAGAACTTTCGGTAGTAAAAAGGTGATCCTTCCTGATTAATGAAGTTAGGAGAGCAAAAATAAAGAGAAAGGCATACATAAGAAACTATCCCCTCCAACACTATCAGCAGTAATATCAGACAAATTAAACATGCTGCCAAGCTCCAGACTTTTAACTTTCTAAGATAAACATAGCATATCACGTGTTATGATGATACTTGTCAAACAATAGTCTTTGGCTTTTACTGCCCAACTATTCATGTTAGAAACTTTGCACTGGTGGAATTTGAACATAATTTACGAAATAGAATATGGCATTTCCTGATATGCACTACACTACCATGCTAATTGTTTGCTTGAGTATTACAGAGCACTCACTTGACAAGAAAAGCCATTCTTCATCGAAATTGTGTTCATATATACCATAAACAAATCATAAAAGAAGTAAACCTGTACCTGAAGTGAAACATATTATAACAGCTCCCTCCGGTGCCCAAGAGTAACGCAGTGGTGGAGATCTTAGAGAGTACTCCTTGAGTACATCAGTAGTTAATACTGGCATAATGAAGAAAGCAACAATGACATCTCAAATAACTTTCTTTCAGAAATGAAAATTGTATATTTCTAACATTCTATGGGTATCATACACTAATGTGCCATCTATAGATTGATAGGAAACTACATACCGTTCCATGTGTTCATAAAAACAGAGGAAGGGAAGCCCAAAGTAACATGCCACCTCAAAGAAGGTATAGCATTCCTCTGGAGCTCTGAGTACCAAGAATGACAACTTTCATCAGTCACTAACATTACTGGCCTTACTGTTGTCATTGCCAAGCTTGCCTCTTTGAAACTCTGGAATTTGAGAAGGCTAGAATCAGATATGCCTTGACATGCAAGGTAATCGTTAGGATGCAAAGTGTAATTGAGCACAATCTTACATCATTTTACAAGTCAGAAGACAAGTTTGCGTTGAAAGACAGCAATGATGCATTGTATAATTTCCCAGAAGTTACAAAATGCGGATGATTCTGCATCTGTACGGTCAATGTCAGTAAGTAACTTGGGATTTCCATTTTCTTTATCCTATCTTTGCAAAAACCATTTGCTAATAGGTTTACAACCAAAATGTCAGAGAGAAAACTTTTCTTTTCTTTCTGAGAAACAAATGTGTAAGCATGTATTGACATACAAGTTAATCTAATTCAACTGGTAAATAGCTAGATTGGTGTAATCTAGTCAGCTCCTAAGGCTCCAGACAATAGTGTTAAGCATGTTTGCCACAATACCAGATCATATAGATAACTAAAAAGATGCATGCTCTTAATGATATCACTAAAGGAGGAAGCTAAAAGTGTAGTCATTTACTTACCCATCGATAATTTAGAGGAGCTACCATGCCTCCAATGTATGCAACAGCTAGGATCCACTCTAAATACAATTCACTGAAATAAAACACAGTTCATGCTCATCAACATTTAGCTCATAATTCACTGGTCCAAACTAATTATTATTATTATTATTATTATTATTATTATTATTATTATTATTATTATTATTATTATTATTATTATAACACAAAGCTCATGATAAGCTTACAAGAAAAACACTATTGAGTGAGGAAAAAAAAGATTGAAATAAATAGATCGAATCAAAATACAGATTATATTTTAAAATTTGCTCAGTATAACCCATTTACTTAATGTCTGATTTAAATAGAGTGAGTTTGAGAGTGCATTTGATACAGTCAATAGCACTTTTAATCTATATTGGAGTTTAACTTGAAACATATGATTATCCAGTAACAATTACAATACTTCTTGGAGAATTGCTTGATAAGTGTTTTTAAGAAATAAAATTTTAGAAAGAAAACCACTGGAAGTATTTTTCAAAACATGCGGTTTTCCAAAAGGCACTTTCAGGTGCTTATACAACAAACACTTCTATTCAAAAGTGCAGTCTAAAAAATTACTTACGAATTTAGTCTTACATGATTTCAAGTAAGTTGACTGACATTATTGTTCTATTAAATTCAGCAGAACTTTAGTAATTATAAGCAGGAAAACAACAGCTTCTGTTCAAATTTCAAACTTCAATGTTATAATATGTGCATTCATCATATAATCCCTCTCCATTTTCCATTGACGCAATAATAATTCCATTAAATAATAACCAGTCAACTCAAACTCGGCTTTTTGTTGTCTAAGACTGACAAAAACACTCCCTGCATTCAAATTTGTCTTCATTCGCATGCAATCAAAATCCGATCATTTCATCAGTTCGGAAACAAAACAAACAGATTTCGAAAACAAGTTTCCTCAAGCGCTTGAGTGACCATATTTTGGGTAGAAATAAACCTATTAAAAGCGCAGACGACAACAATGTCGCCGGAACGTAGGCCGAGTTCAAGAAGCCCGCGCGCCAAGCTCAACACGCCTTGGACGAACTGTTCGCCTGTTTTTCGGCCGTTACCGGTGATTGTAACGACTGAATTTCGCTTGACGGTAGCTATGCGGCTTAAGCAGTGGCAAATGTGAGCTTGGGAGTAATTAATCATTTTGAGTGAGGGTAAATTAGGAATTTTAAAATTATGTGCAGATGAACGAGGGATATTGTGAGGAAGAGAAGAGAGGCCTATCGATTCGAAAAGCGCGGTTTCTAAAATTCTATACGATAATGCGATATCGTATCCTATCCATGTGAAAGAAATGATGGCAACCCATTGGACGATATTCTTTTGGATCATGCCACGGTGCATGTGAGTGTGCATTACAATTTAACTCTCTAATTTTTTAATTGCACTTTGTTTTTTTGTTTTTTTGATTTTTTGTAATTTTTCAAGTTTTTGTTTAAATTTTAAGGCTTTCAAGTGTATTATGCAACCAGAAGCTGAAATTTAGATCAAAAAA
>CP135547.1:3271374-3284132 GCA_032402905.1 Khaya senegalensis | reverse complement strand
TTGAATGTATGGGCTGCTGGCAAATTTAATTCAACTTGAAATTTTATTATATTTAAACTGAAAAGTTGAATATTTAGATAAAATTTATAAGTAATTCCTTGAAGAAAGCTAGTGCCATAAAGACCTTTCTTAATAAAATTGTCTCTTTCTCAATAAAGGAGATTATTATAAAAATATTTTTCATTAAAATAAAAGATAATTTTATACTTTTTTTTTAATGACAATTATTGTAAAAATAATCTCCTTTATTGAGAAAGAGACAATTTTATTAAGAAAGGTCTTTATGGCACTAGCTTTCTTCAAGGAATTACTTATAAATTTTATCTAAATATTCAACTTTTCAGTTTAAATATAATAAAATTTCAAGTTGAATTAAATTTGCCAGCAGCCCATACATTCAATCATTTTCGTTAAAAATTTAAAATAATTAGTGTCAAATTAAAAATTTTACGTGCATTTGTTTAATGTCATGGCTAACCAAAAACGAGTCAGCCTTTTGAGTTTTTCATTGGATTCATTCTTCTTGCTTGGAGACGAACTAATTCCACTCACCTTCATACCAAAAGCTTTAGCAAACTTCGCAGCAACATGCCCTAACCCACTAAGACCAACCACACCCAGATGCTTCTCATGCTTGTCAAGTTACAAAGAATTTCATCGGGCTCTAAACCCTAATCCCGGCACAAAGCAGCGGTCCTCCACCTTGTAGCGAGATGTTTCCAGGGAAGCGAACGGCGAAGCGTTGATTAACAACTAGAATATCAGAAAATCCGCCGTAGTTTTTGGCACCACCCTTGTCAAAGATGGTGTAAGTGTTGTTATACTTTGGGGCAAGAGTTTTCTAAATCGTTTTGGAAGTGATCGCAGCTGCAGCACGAACCGATCGTACAGCCCACTGCGGCTTCGTCTCAGACGTTAAATTTGTGTACAGTACTTCCCACTTGTATCACCATGCCTATAATTTCATGTCTGTAACAGAGTATTTAATTGAAGTTCGAGTTCGATAATATTTCTGACCGATCATTTTCACATATCTTAGTTACCCAGCAAGAAGAGGATACTGAGAAATTCCAAAATCGTTCTTGACATTGTGCTAGTCAGTGTGACAAATCCCACAATAAAGAATCTTCATTGTGATGTCACTCTCCATTGACCCTGAACAGAATTACTATCGAATAACAAATTAAAGAAATCAAATAACAAGAGTCCACTGTATGGAATTGTTTTTACGTTGTCAAAAAGCGTTTTCACGGGAACACCTTCTTGTGAAATGGAAAGGAGAAGGAATTCCTGAACTGTCCGTAGCTGCCCCATCCAAAAGCTTTCTGAGTTTGCCCTTCCTTCTTGAAACCCAGACATCTCCTCAATTTAGCTTATTCAATTCATAATTTTGCAGAACAGTCATTTATAACATAAATAAATCTTTTAAGATGAAAATTCAAAGGGAGAGAAATTCCAAGTAATATCTGACGTTATGGATGAGGTTTGCAATTTGCATGCTCTTAAAAATAACAGAAAAGAAATACCCTTTAAAACAAATAATTAAGTTACAAAAATAAAGCACAATTGATTTTAAAAGGGAATATGAATAACATAAAAATGGGTCAATACAAAAGCTGCCCATAAGTGGCCATTCAATGCAGGAGTAAGCAGCGGTGCAAGTCCCACGTTGGCTGATTACACTTCATCAGCACTATTTACATAAATAGAAACGGCACGCGGTAGTTTCCATTCAAGCACATCCGATAAAATTGACGACACTCCAATCGAGAAGTGATCCAAATTTTTGTTTTTTTATCTTACTGCCTCTCTAGGGTTAGTAGTGTATTCTGTCCGTAACCCTCGTTTGGATTTTTTTTGGGATTTGTTTTTCTTCTGCGTTCCCAGGATCAGCGGTATTCTGTCCATAAACTTTTCTTCTTATTCTATCGTTCCCCCTTTAATTGAGAGAATTTGATGAGGAGTACTCCCTCTGGTTTTGTGTTAGCTCACTTCTGCTAACTTCCAGGCTCTTTGGTTTATTTGACAAGAAGTTTGTCTCTGATTTCATTTGCCATCAAATTGACAAGACTTAGGAATCAGTTTGTATATTCTTTTCAACGCAAATCCAAATTTAAGCTACATGGAATTTTGGCGCTGTTTTCATCGTCCTTAGGGTCTTAAGAGCTTAATTGTTCTGTTCAACTGAGGTTTTTCCCGGGCAAGCATGACATTACATGGACGATTTGTTTTCTGACGATCCTTCATGTTGATTTGATGCATTGTTTTCTGATGCGTAACTCTCTGTTTCTGTCTCAAACATCCAGATGTGCCAAAGAGAACTGCGGTTTTGCAGATGTTTCAATGTGCTTCTTCACTTTCTGGCAATGGGGTCTTAAAAGAACACAAGGTTGTCAAAAATTCTCAGCCTACAGAATTTAAGTTCTTGTACGTTTACCGTGTCATAATCACAAATTCCTTCATTTCCGGTTGCAGTCTAAGAGAACATCTCTGTCAGCTTCATACACAGAGGATTAGTATAGCCTATGTACAAGGATATCACGCATGGGTAATCTTCCAAGAATTTTCTGCACTTTTCTTTCCCTCTCTCAATCTGCAAATAATATCATCTCTTTCCACAATGTCAGTCATTGAGAACAATATCAGGGATTGGAGTCTCAAGTCCGTGAACTATTAGTAATAACAATGGAGTTTAGTACAAAGGAGATACGGGGAGAAAATATAACTGACTTAAATGAATAAAGATATGGCGTCATTCTGCAAGAGATTAACTCAATTTGATAATACAGATGTTTATTTAAAGGGGATAGGAAAGAAGAAAGGTTCAATTATATACGACTATTGCTCGAGAGGCATCCACTCTAGTTCTAGTTCTAGTTCTCCAGATTCGACATTCTGGAGCTTGAGTGATAGGAGCTGCCTCACCTTACCATCAATAATGTTAATGATGCTGTCCTCTACAAGAGCATTATCATTTGATTTCAACCATTTTCCGATCTGCATATTTCCAAACATTTCTGGGTTCCCATATGCCAAGGCAGATGTTAGCAAAGGCTGGATATCGATCTCTGCTTCTCCCATTATGTCATCTGCTGAGAATGTGTCATGATCAAACACTTTCTGCAGTATGAATAATGAGAGATCAGGAAACAAAAAAAGTTGATTAATGATTAGTGAATCGGTGAAAGGATTAGCTTAGTCACAAAATACCCTATTTCATATTCATAGGAATGGAATCTCTGTTAAAGTAAAAAAAAATAACAAGCTAAAAAGTAAAAGGAAGAACGGACCTACCAATTTTACAGTTCCATAATCCTGAGGAACTGACAGCATAAGTTCCTCATTCCAAATTGGATTCAAGTTGCTCTTAATTATGGTTGTTTGAGCAGTCTAACAATATCAACAACAATGTCGTCAGTTTGCAAACAAAAAATTAAAAAAAGGGAAAAGAAATAAAATAACCATCATGGTCTGAACCGAGTAGCAACCTTCTTCAATTGGTTAATGAGAATTAACATGTAGCTTGCCGCTAAGGCAGTACATACATGTGGCCACATCAAAATGAAGAAAACATGAACCCTGCCACTCAAGGTGAAGCTCTATCACTCTTCTAACCGATCATCCAAATAAATGAATGATTTAGATGCGAACGATAGCTCAGAACATATGTTTCCATTTCTATCTGATTCTCTTTTATGAATACAAAGCTCTGTCGTAACAAACATAAGGCATGAAGTTCATAGAAGCTCAGAGCTGAGCTTCAGTCCCCGAGGATTCTCTAGGATAATAACAATATACAGTGGAGAGAGCGGAACTAACCTGCTGGCCAATATTAAGAACTACATAAGGATCACTTGACATCATATCTCTGATAGCCAAATTTGTGCCTTTAATCACTTTGACCTTCAATACGCCAATAAACTCTACCATTCCTACCTGTTATAACTTTCAACGTTAAAAGGGCTGTGGCTAAAAACAATTATATTATGCCGATTATGCTTCTACTACTACCAAACTACTAAACTCTGAACCAAGATCATACGAAAAGTAGCACTTATAATATGTGCCCAGGAATCATTCTGCATTACAACATAATAATGAATGTTAAAATGCACACGTGCGCATGCATTCACACTAGCCCACAATACATACCATCATGTATATCCTGTTTAAATATGGCTCTACCAATGAGTCTATTATCCATCATTGCTAGAAATATGATTATTTGATCTTTTACTTTTGTCCTTCATAGAGCACAAAGAAAGAGAAGAGAAATACAAGTGTAGCAAAAATTTACCAAATTTTTCTGTGATGAATTTGTACTTCGAAAGCTCTCTCTAACTTTTCGAGAAAAACTTGATTGGAGAGAGGCAGAACTCTTTCCAGATGAAATCCGCAAGCTAGGTTTCAAAAATTCTTGACGTTCATACTTAGACCTACATGGAAATTTGAAATTCTATTAATAAGCACTCCAACACCAGGCTATGACCAACAAATGTAATTTTAAGGAAAATTGAATTATTGATAGTACATTGTTAGGTAATCTTTAAGGAATATTATGGTGTTTTAAGCATCTTCTTTTCAGTATCTAGCCAAGTTGTTACCCACAATTCGGAAGGTCTGAACAAGTTGCATTGCCTCGTGACATACATAATATTCAAGAAGAGTGGCCATGTGCACATATGTATAACCTTTAATGAATGCTTAGACTTATTTACCTGATAAACTTCGCACGTGTCTCATGACTGGAATCTGGTCCAGGCTTTGAAACACCTTCAGGTATAAAAGCCTCATAAATTGCATTAGCAGAAGAATTTCCTCCGACTTCAATCATGGCATCAATTTCATCATCAGACCACTCATCCAATGTCACGGACAGAACCTGGAAGGAGAAGGACAAAAACAAATGAAACTAATGTTTGCAAAAAGCATATTACTGCCGTTCATCACTGGACAAGAGCAGCACTATGAAAATTCACTAAAATTACTAAGAAGAATAAGAGGCTTGAAAAGGACAGCGTAAGAGGAGACATAAGCATGCATATAGACATCAGTTTGGTGTATTGTCTGAATAGTGATTTGTCTTGAAACTAACTTTTAAGGTAAACTTTGTTTGAATCTCTTGTATGAGGAAAAACAAGTATATCATCACACATGTTATTATAGGTGTACAATCACTCGTTGAGCCTCCCTATAAATGCATTCCTTAGTGACAGTAATTAAATTAGAGGCCGATGCAAGAGTTACCTTTGAGACATGTGTACCCAGGCTTCTGTGCACGCCACAGCATTTTAAGCATATAAACACTCCAATATTTGCTGACCTGGAAGTGCAGTGTCCATAAAATAGTCAACACCCTTAACAGAATATAACAAACATTATGGTTACTTCTTTTCTCCAATATCACTGTCTCTTCCTAGCTCATGCAGGAGAACAAACTACTAACTCTATAATAGTGGTTTTGATTATGGTAATAGTAGTAGCAAAAATAATCCAGTAAGAATTAATGTACTGATACAAACATCTTTTCTCCCCTACTGGATGCACATTTGCTAACAAATGTAGTCAACTCAACTTACCCAAGACCCTCAATGAGGCCAGTGTTGAAACCAAATCAAACTATGAATCTGTTATAATCGTTTCTCATGCCACAATCTTTGATTAGTTCATTTTGACAAAAACTTTGACGATATAAATTTTACCCACAATGCAGTTACTGCCATCAACGATTCTAATGTCTATTCACAAGCACTGAAATGAACATTATATGATACAAAAGAACCAAAACTGTTGAAACGTACGCCCATTTAGGATCTGGAGCACCACAATCAGCACAAGTCCGATTATCATGTTGAAGCAATAAATCCTTTAATCTTCTTTTACCTGTACAAAGGATTTCACATCAAGAACATAGTCTTAAGTAAAATTCGCATATACAAAGCAGCCAAACCAACAGATACTGAAGTGACGAGATAAATAAATTTTTTTCCAGAATTATGTCTAACATGTTGTAATAATCATTAACTGCAGTTCAATGTGCATTAACATGGGGAACGTCTGGCCCATATGCTTATGCTGCACATGTTTATAGACTGAAAATTTCAGAATTAGCCGGTGACGAAGTTGTTTTGAGTAGCATCATAAAGTATAAGTCCCATATTGTTAGCTAAAGTCAGCATGTTAGTAGTAAAAAATAAAAGAAAAAAGAATGAATAAACCATCTGATCACTATCATCATGTGAAGTAACACGAACATACCTGAGGTCGGCCTCCCA
The DNA here is from genome assembly GCA_032402905.1 of Khaya senegalensis. Lineage (NCBI taxonomy): Eukaryota > Viridiplantae > Streptophyta > Magnoliopsida > Sapindales > Meliaceae > Khaya > Khaya senegalensis. The sequence continues at coordinate 3,277,857 of CP135547.1, read as the reverse complement.
AATTCCGACGGACAATCATTGCGATAATTCATTGCTCTACTTTCAACCCACAATCATCCAAAAAAGAGTATATTCACCAAGAAGCCTGCATAAAAATCATACAGTAAGAAAAAGAAAAACAACCAAATTCAGCAAAAGTGATGCTAAGTACCAAAAAACTAACACCTCGTAGACTCCCATAATTTTATTTTATTTTATTTTTTTAAGCTTAACCATTTCAACAGAACAACTGTCTTTGGCCTACTTTGGAGGAACAAAATCAATAACTAAAGTCTACCCAAGACATCAATGACAGATTGGAAAGTACACAGTTATGAACAAGATTAATCCAAATAAAGTTCAGAAAATTGTTCCACCTGATTACAAATACTATACTGAAAACCTCCAATTCACCATGCAAAATCTTTCAAAAACTACAGGTGAATGTATGAGAACATTGGAATGATTCAAATTATCAGCATAACAACATCAAAATTGCATCAGATCTCCTTCATTTTGGTTGCTGAGACAATGTAGGATGATTTGTAATTCTGTTATTATTTTGACATTCCACAAATGAAAAGCAGAAAAAAAAAAAATAAACTGAGAAGGACAAACTTAATAAAGGTTCAGAACCCAGATAAACACCTTATCAAACTCAAATAATCATTAAAAAACAAAACTGTTCCCATAAATTCAAGGTATACCGAGATTAGAAACGCATTTAAATAGCCAGGAAGAACAGAAGTTTGTTAACGGATCATAATCATTGCCAAGATAAACAGAACACGAAGGAACCAACTACAACCAAAAAAACAAAAACAGAAAACAGAATAAAAAAACGAAGAAATACAAAAGATTCAGTGCAAATGAAAGAAAGATCTGAGAAGGAGATTAAGAATTCTCACCTGGGTATTGAAATTTAAGACTTGAAAGAGAGAGAGGAAATTGTTCTTCAACTTGGGAGCGAAAAATCAGAGAGAGAGAGAGAGAGAGGGCGAGCTTTTTGATTCAGTGTTGTAAACAAAGCCGGCTTTTTTATTATTCAATAAAATATTTATTTTCGTTGGAATTTTCCCTGTCACACCATTACAGAAAGCTTTATTACATCAGAAATTATGTAATAATTATTATAATAAATAAAAGGAAATTAAAAGAAAAAAGACCAGGTTGTAACAGTTAGATTCCATTGTACTTCTCCAAATGAACTGGTCGTTAAGATTCCCTTCACATGAAACTGAACATGTGAAGTTGTATTGTAACTAGATAAACTTAATCATGTATGTATATGATAGAGTTACCCACCGATCAAAATCTTTTTTTTTTATTTTTTTATCCATTATTGATTTCTTTTGAAATGGTTACTCAATCATTTACGATAAAGTTACCCACCAGTCATAATCTTTAAATTCCATGAAGGCAATATTTATTTATGGGATATTTAATATATGTGTCTTTGGTTTTTTTTTTTTTTAAAATAACAAATAAGAACATATTTTCATCATTTATAACAAATAAGTCCACAATATTGGCAAGACCTATTTATAACCAAACAATAACCAATGCCAAATATTCATCTATTTGTTATAAATTATCAAAGTTTGCATTTTACTTATTTTTTGGTCAAAATGTTGAAATTTATTTATTATTCTCTTTCGTTTATTTATTTATTAAAGTTTGAAAATAGTCAATAATTTAGATATATGTATAACATAATTTTATACAATATTTAACTTTGAAAAATATTTTTGTTATTTTTAAATACTTATTATTGTAATTTATATTTTTAATCAATCTTTGACTTGGGAAAATATTTATAACTTGTATTTGAAAACAAGGATGTGGAGTCAAATATTCTTTCAAATTACACTTGAGGTTGCTTGAGTCATAACAGAATATAATTAATTACTGGGTACATTTTCCCCTCCATAATAACTGCAATGAGAACAAGGAAGATGAGCAGAGTAGCTGAATTTGACAGAATAAAGCATTTTTAGAGACCAAAATTACTTCAATATTCGAAACTCAAGAAGGTTCCTACTTTGTATTAATCGCCAGGATCAAACAATTATTTAATCATACAGAAGATGAATGGTAATGGGTAAACAAGATCTTCGACCGTGGATGATGAGTTTAAGGAAAAATCCCAGACTACATGATAACTAAAGGGACGAGACCGTTGCTTGTTTTTCTGATCCAGTGATGATTAGGTTCATCATTATGCAAAATCAATAGACTTCTACATGCCACTGCTTGTTCTTCTTCAGCCGCAAAAGCTTCTGATCCCAGCTTTCTTCTCTCTGTTCCGCGACTCTCTTCAGTGTTTCCTGGATCCCTGGCATCATTCCTTTCAGCCCACAGAAGTATATATGGGCGCCACCATCCAAGAGTTTGAAGATTTCATCACTGTATTCCTCAATCTTATCCTGAACATACATCTTGCCTCCGCTCTTGTTCTTTTGCTCCCTGCTCAGTGCTTTATCATAACGGAAGTGATCTGGGTAGTCCTGAAGATACTTGGTAAATTCATCATCATAAAGGAGACTGTCAGAGTTGGCCACTCCAAGGAAAAGCCACGCAAGGCCACCAAACTTGTACGTTGGAACAGATTCCATGAACATACGGCGGAGGTAGCCTCTGAAAGGCGCTACACCAGTGCCAGTAGCAATCATTATGTGGGTAGCATTGGGATTGTCCTCAGGCAAAAGCATAATCTTACCAGAGGGTCCTGCAAATATGTAATTATGCAGTTAATATCAGTATTGACCACTAATTATCCAGTCAAATGTACAAGTAATCAAGGCATGAGCACAAACAATTTTGTTAACATCTAGCACGATTATCAACATTTATCAATAAAGAAAAACCAACTCGATCTCATCTTCAATAAATTCTTGAAACAGAAAAAGGAAGGAAAAAAAATTAACTCACGCAAGAACAAAATCATAAGAATGACTTATGAAATTTGCTAATTCTGAGTCATTATAGTACAACATTGGGGGAGGGAGGGGTGGGGGGGTGGTGGCAGTGAATAGCAGGCAATTCTGGATTAACCAACAGAGCATCACAAAAAAATAGCCAGGTTAATTGGTACTCTCAAGGACACGAAAGCAACAAGAACGAAATTGTGGACATAGTTCACTTAATTGGAACAGTCAAGGATGGAAGAGCAAGGAGAAGGAAATTGTACTGCACTCACATTGCCAGCAGAATGGGCGAAAAATGTAACATTTTATAACTGTAGCACTCATCCAATGGTGACAATTTGCAAGCATGCAATACATACAAATATAGAAGTTCGAGAAAAAAAATCATTGACTATTAGTTACTGCTGCAATCCAGTATATATAGAAACTAAAAAACCAAAGCAGGTTCTGCTTATCAAGTTACTTGTAGAACAAATAGCCATCCCTACCTTTCCACTGGCCAACCTATGCTATCAAAATACCTTCAATATTTTTTGCATGAAAATCCTTCATAACCACTCATCCAGTCAACTCAATAACCTTTTGACTATGTCTTTAAATTGTTGAAGGTGACTGATGCAATAACATTTAATAGATTAATAAACATCAAACATTCTTGCCTGACGTCTGTTTCTGTATAAAATATGCCTTTGATGTCTACATATATTAGTAGCCATTATAAACCTGTCAGACCAGTGAACACAAAACATCTAAAGTGCATATAATTTGGCTAGTTCTTATGGATCTTCCATCAGATTAATAGGATTGTACCTGTAATCTGAACTTTGTCTCCAGGCTTTGAGTTGCACAGGAAATTGCTGCATATACCATTCTTTGAAGGATCCTCCTTTCCAGTCTCAGAGTCATAATATACAGCACGACGGACGCACAAACTGGCTGTCTTTCCATTAAAAGAGTCTCCATACCTGGTTGATGCAATTGAATAAAGACGGACATTATGGGGATTCCCAGGTTTCTTTGGATTTTCACCCTGTCAAACAAAGAAACCTTGATGAGATGATTTCTAATGCATAAATTTGGAGCAGAAATTGTAACTAACATGCCAAGACAGAAGAATAATATTTAGAATGCATGCACTTAATGACTTATGTGGAACAGAAGTTGTGGGTCACTGTTGACCTGACTACTCATTGCACATAGATTAATCTGCTAAATTATCAATGAATTATTTTGTTTATGTTGACAGAAGAAGAGAAACTTACACAGCAATGTAATAAAGAAAACAGTTGACTAGACAACTATGCCCATTGGGAGAGTATATAACTGTCATTCAGTTCAGATTTCTTCTATTAGTGAAAAATTGATGTATTACTAAAGATAAAGAAATTCTAAATAAACCAAATGACTTACAGGAGGGATAACTCCATAACTCTGTCCTTCCCAGTAGGGAACATTTCCACCATGATCAATCACAATGTGGCAAGTCTCTCCAGGAGCTTTTGGGCCTACAAGTCTCTCAACAGAAACAATGGTTGCTGTGTACGGTTCCTTGGGCTTGTATATGTTTAGTGGGGGTTCCTTTGCCTCTTCCAGTTTTAATGGTGAAACTGAAACCTTAGATCTGCTAGCTTGATGTACTGACATGCATACTACATAACGATTTCGCAACTGTGCATTCCTTGATTTCAGGCCCAGATATGACATGGGAGCCCATGATTTATCACCAAATCGTAAATTGTGTGTCTGCAACAACAAAATCAAGATCAGTTTCTTTCACATTTGCTTCACTGAATTCTGCATATAGGAGATCAATGCTCTTTTCACCAAATGATGCATTTTTGGCATATGATGCATATAAAAAAAGCAACAAAAAATGGCAATACATCAAAGCTTCTTTCTCAGTTTTATCAATTGTGTAAACTAGTCAAGAAAATCTTCCATTGAATAAACATGGTTGGCACCAGTATGTATAGAACTAATATAGTCAGCAACAGAAAGATCTATTCAAATAAGAATTTTTTCATTGTAAATGCTAGGTCCTACATGCAAAACATCTCACATTGGCCAGTATGACCAGCAACTCTAATTTGTAAATGATTTTGACATGCAGATGCATTTTAGATAATATCCAGCAAGATAGGGAAGCATTTAGAGAGTATGAACTGCAAATGAGGTCGACTTTACTAGTTGCCAGTAAAACACTGAGATTCAACGGCATTGAATAGAACTCAAAAACTAGGTCCGATATCCGAACCCACACAAAGCAAGAGAAAAAGAAACATGCAGCATAATATGTATCTCATTTAAAACTGCGAGAACTAACATTGATATGCCCAACACCAGCATAAGAGCATTTCTCCCAGTATATAGATCACTTAAAACTGGCCATAATTCAAATCAAAGAAGCATTTACAAGTTTGATCTAACACCAATATGATACAACCAATTCAAGAAAGACAAAAGAGAAAGGCACATTATTCAACATTTTTGCGTATTAACCCGGGCAATCATTCACTGTTTAACAAGTCAGCAAACTTTCCAATCATCTCTTCAGGCCCATCAAACAGTATCAGGAAATGTTCGAGCAAAGTTGACCAAATAGAAACACAAAACGCCCAAAAATACACAGCAAACTGAAATAGTTGATACCAATATAGTACCAGTGAAAGATAATTAATAAAGTACATAAAAACTTCATATAAAAAGCTGCTAAACACGATTAAGAAACATTAAAGTATAAACCAATAAAGGAAAATAAATGAAAATAGAAGCTTAATAAGTTACCTTAAATGGAGAACTATTCCTCAGAGTAGCATCACTGCCAACAGGAACAGCCACAGAAACCTGAAACAAAACCCATTAAAACCAGTCAATGCTCCGTTTGGCTACTCCAAAAATGCAATTTTCCCAACAAATCATATTTCTATTTCGGTTTCTCGGAAACCAAACAGAGAAGTAAAGATTTACAAAGATTAAAGCGGAGCAAACCTGAGATACGACGGAATGCACCATGATCAGATCAAATGAAGAGTGATAGATCGTATGACAGAATTAAACGAAAAGGGTTTTCTTTATTCCCCTCTTTCAATGATTCAAGAAGGGAAAATGAAATCCCAGGAGTTATTAAAGAGAAAACTGCAGTAATGTAATCCTTTGGACAGTTGCAAAAGGCAGCGAAGCTTTGGCTTCTCGGACTGCAACTGGTGCATACTCTACAAATTGATTATTAATTTTTATTATGGATTAGACTTATGATGGTCAAAATTACTCATATCTCCCTATTTTAACAATAATTTTTTTTATTTTTTTAAATACAATGTCTTTTTTTTTAACAATAACACTATATATCTTTTATTTAATTTGAATTTATAAATTCAAAATATAAATGCCAATGGGCTCTAAACATCGAAGGAAAAAAAAGGGGAGCAGGTGAGAGTAATTTAGGCATAATAAAAGAAGGCACATGGGTTGGTTGAGCATTTTAAAGGCACTAAAAAAAGCCTTTTTGGAGGAGGAATAGGGCAATAAGTAATACCGAGGGAAAGGCACCAAAGTGAGAGCGATTACTAGGTGAAAG
>CP135547.1:3242110-3266547 GCA_032402905.1 Khaya senegalensis | reverse complement strand
ACGAATTGTATAAAAAATTATTATTCATAAATTAATAAATTAAAATATAAATATATCTTTAATTTAATTTTTTATATTAAATATTAATTTGTATTTAAAATATTAAATATATAATTATTTTTAATTTAGTCAACTCATGATCCAATGAAATTACCAAAACGCTATACTCCAAAACCTGTGGGGGATAGCTGCGGTAGTGCTAAAGACACCCATCTGAATTCTGATTTGCACTATTTTTTTTACTTTCTTCAAAAGGCCCAATTCTTTCGTGCACTGAAAGTTGGTGTAATAGAAGGGGGTGTTCTAGCTTCACCGGAAAAGCGTCTATTCTGCTACACGAACAATAGCCCGAAATTTTAACAGCGGCAATGGGTGCCTTCATAGTACAAGTGGGGTGCCTTAAATAACAGCGCGACTACCATGAGAATTTTCATTCCTTCTCTCGACCTTTAACTGGTTTAACAGGGAAATTGTTGGTGGGTCCTACGATGAGGTGGCAGAATTTCCTATACAACAATAACAGGTGGCGCTCACGGGATGCACTGCCAGAGACCACAATCAAATCATATCATCCAAAACGGGACTCACCTTGCATGTGCAAATCTGATCCGTACATTCCATTCCTCTCTCTCTCCAGAGACCAAACACAGCGGTCAGCGGTCACTTCAATCCCATCAATCACAACCCCATTGGCCCCAGACAAACTCCTGGACAAGATTGCTTCTCTTCTCTACTTGTCTTTCCGGTCAGCCACCAAGCCAACCTGCCCCAGATTCATCGATTTCGATTCAACGGCTCAGATTCTTCCAAACCGCGCATAACTTGATCGACTTTTAACCTCCCTAGCAGCCTCCGACACGAACTTTGGTCCACTTTCAATATTCCATTTAACTTAATATTATAAAAAAAAAATTACTTGACATCAGAAAATGTTTTATTATTTTATTTTTTAAAATTTATGTACTTTAATTAATATAAAAATCTATTAAAAATAAAAAAAAAAAGAAACTTAATTTAAATAATTATTTTGAAATAAAAGAAAAAGAAAAAGGTTAAAAAAGCAACAGAAGGCGTGTGAGGATGGGTACGAACAGATAGCAGTGGAGTACGGCTGTAAAAAGAAAATCCAATTGTTATAATTTTCACCCGCAGAGCAGAGCAGAGCAGAGGAGAACCAGAAACAGCCTGCCAGAAACAGAGCCAGCTTTCTCTACAAGGTAATTTGCGAAGCTCGAAACCCTAGCACGTTTCCATGTCTCTTTGGTTACAGAGAGAATTCGCTTCAAAATAACGGAAACTAGAACTATTGAGAGTTTTTAATTCTTGAATTTCAGCGTTTCTACTTCTTGTTCCGTGTGCTTGCTGAATGAATCACTGAACATATCGGATTATTAGCTAATTTTCATATTTGTATTGAATTTTTAATAAATATATACTTTCGGTTTTCATTTTTTGTTTTCATTCTATTTACCGTTGATGGATTGATTTGTGTTGATTTTTAAGGTATTTGATGATTTGGTTGAGATCATTTATATGAGTTGATTGAACTGATTTTCTGCATTTCTGTGAATTAATTCATGATTTTCTGTTTTTTGCAATATTGTATTGTGTTCATTTCTGCGTTAAAGTGGGTTAATTGATTTATTTTTTATTTTTTAAATTTTCACTTGTTTAAATTTCGGTTATCAATAGGGAACGTATCTATTTGATTCTTGTGTAACTCCAGTCGAGGCCTATCTTTTAGGGGAATCTATGGCGAGATGGTAATCTTAAGAGTGTGAGTCAAAAGAGTTGAATTTTCACTTAGATTGATGGTAAGGTAAATCATTTGTAATATTAGACCTATGTTAATAAAATTTGCAGGTAATTTTTGAAGTTCCTTCTCAGGTTGTGTGTAAAGTATACAAATTATAAGCAAGTTAGAAATTATTTCTTGACAAGTGTTTTTCATGCTTGACTGCACTTGAGGTTTGTCTTCTACGAATAAGCATGCACGAGATTGTCTATTATCTATGAAAGTCGTACTAGAGTGATATAAACTAAAAAGAATGAAGTAATTGTTCTGTGAGTGGAGTGGGAATGAATTGTAATTCAAAGGTGATTGGTAAACCTTGTTCTCTTTAGCTCATTGACAAAAGGTTGCAAGAAAAGTGGATGTTAATCCAAGTATCATTTCTTGTTAATAGGCATTTACACCTGGCAAGCATCCGATGTGACAGGTTAAAGTTGCAATAGCACATTAGTAGAGTCAGTTCTGTAAAATAATAAACTGTTTCTTGAAAGTTGTTCTTCTTCATCCATGGTTCAATATTCAGTCTCTTTTGTTATCCAGAATTTATGAGTGGACATATAATTAGTGATTGAAGCATTTGATTCTCATAAAGTGATTAGGAGTTAGCCTCCTAGTTTGGCCTATGAGTGCGATTTAGGTGCATTTGGTTGATCTTTGTGCAGTATGTCATTGAAACTTTTTGGTTATTAATTGACCTGTATACTATTGGTTATGCTGCCAGATTCGAGTTGCATATTGTGTGTGCATAACAGCCACATGACTTCTTCTGTGCATGATATGTCAGGTATTTTTCCATCTGAATCTTGATCAATCTTGTGTTCTTATAATATCTTTACAATGAATGATTTAACCTCAGTATATGGATTAAATTTCCAACCTACTACTTATTTAGGTACCCAATTGAATAAGAATATTTCATATTATAACAATTCTAGAATTGAATTCTTTTGTTTATTATTCAATTATTCTTTTGCTAGAGGACTATTACATTGCCTTATGTCGCATGTATAAAATGATACTAGAGTTCCAATCCTTTATGAAATGTGAACATTTCGGTCTGTACAAGGACCTGTGTAATTAGTTTGAGTCAACCCACTGTATTCATAAGCCTGAGCCAAATGAGATTCTGTCTTGATGCTTATCTTGCAACATGGGTTTGAATATTATGATACCTATTTTCATCCAAACTTGCTTCTTATGTGGTGATTCCTATTTATTTATGTTGTACATATTAAATTATGTTATGGTGACAATTTTACCCAATGGATTGAGTGAGCCTAAGGCGAGAATCTTCTCTGCAATAAAGGACAATTGGTGATGTGGCTGTAATTCACTGTAGAACTTGTATATTGTCTGTTATTGTAGTGTTGATTTTATGATACTTGAGTACTTTGTCCTGGCAGTGTGCACCTATGGGTTATGGATGCATTTTGCAGCTTGTAATATTGGTTTAACTATTTTTTTTTTCTTCTGTGATATATCTTGTATATACTTTGCATTTCTACTACAATAATTACTGCTTTTGGAAAACGGTTGTGCAGATAACAGTGAAGCTGATGAGCAGCAGCACCACCTAGAATCCCAGATGCAGTCCTCATCAACTGCTACGGGAATGTCTCACCCCAGCATCACAACCCCTAATGTGCAATATGCACCTTCTCAAGCTGGGGCATGCCACACTATGGTATTATATTTGAAGCAAATCTCTTTCTCTTGTGAGTGGGTGTGGGCAGGGCAGCTAGTTTACAACCTTTTTAACTCGAAACATATTTGATAGACATGTTACTTGTACATATAATTTTTTCTTTTTTGTCTCATTAGCTTTCTCTAATTTATGAAAAGAAGTGGTAGAAGGGGTATAAATCTAGAAGTTTTGGTTTTGGTGTTTGGATAATAGATATTGTCTGATTTCAATGCATCGTGAATATTAGAACTGATTTGGGGATCAGAGGTATATGGGGCAAGCAGTGGCAGTCACGGTGACTGATTGTCAAAGATTGTGCTTGTGTCAGTTAGTGATATAATATTGATTTTTTTTAAGTGGAGTCTGGAAATCCGAGTAACTGGCCAAGCTACTAAATTAGCTAAAGTGGATTCGGGCTTTCCTTTCTTTTAGGAAAGATTCTGGACTTTGAAACTGTAACTTTCTGATGAGTCTTTAAGGCTTTAAGGCAAACTGAACTGTATGGTCGCTGGAAAGAAAGACGACCACACCTTCTTGTAGATGGTGCTCTTCTGTTAGCATGAACATGAACTAGATTCTATTCGTCTTCTTTATTTTTAAGAGAAACTTCCCTCTTCCCCCCCCCCCTCCCCCCAAATCTTTCTTACGATCACCAAGCCATCTCAAATGAGTTCTACTATAGAAGCTTTCAACATTGATATGTAGGGTTGCGTTGGTGATGGTTATAAGCTCCTTTGCCCTAGTGGTGATATGTAGGGTTGTGTTGGTGTGAGGAGATGGTGGTGGTAGAAATGTATTGTGATGTATAAGTTGGTCTCAGTAATGGTGGTCTGGCTTTGTACTTTGGTGGTAGCATCAAAAGTAGATTATGTGATTGAGGTAGTAACTGGTACATGGGGTGGTGAGTTGTGGCTGTGAAGAATCATTAGCGGATGTGTTTGTGTTGGCAACTATGGTGGAGTGCTAATTCTCGGTCGGTGGAAAAAAATAGGTTCTATGGTCATAGTATTTTTAGTTGACAGTTCTCCCCTTTTTTTTTTTCCAAAAGAGGTCCTGATTAGTATTAGTGTGATGGTGTTGTCACTAAACACTATGTTTGGGAGCATTTGCCATGATGGAATTGAAAAGTCAATTCTTAATCCTTGACAGGAGAAAGGAGAACAGAAGAAAGATTGTTAACTTTTGTGTTTGAATGAATAGGAGGTGTAAGAAAGGACTTGTGCTATCGTTGATGGATATTGCGAGAGAGAGTGAACCCAAGAGGCATATAAAACCACTGGATATTTTAAGAGAATGAGTGATTTAGAGAGGTAGGGAGGGAGGGAGATGTGAAACTCCAAAGCAAAGAGGAGAAAAGAGAGGTTGTGATCAAATGTTTAGGAGGTATAAGAAAGGGCATAGTGTATAATTAATGGAGAAAGTAGGGGCGATTAATTATAAGGGAATTTTCAGAAACCTATTCTAAAGTGTCTGCAAGTTTCACTTAACTGTCACAATGTCAAATCCGTTTGGGAAGATATTTATTTCTTTAACGTTGTTATTTGCTGTTTGTTGGAGGGTCATGGATAACTGTTGTACATTTGAAATTCACTTACATAAGGGGCTAAAAATTCAAGGAATCAACAAGCCATTTTTGTGCTTTTATTGCAGGGGTTTTCCCTTGATTTCCTCCATATTGTCTGTTAGTTGTGTATTTTGTTTTGCTAAATTGGAGCTAAATATTCTGGGAATGAATGAGTCATCTACTATGCCGCTATTTCAGAAATTTCTTCTTTTGGTTTGATTATCTCTGTCACCTTTTTGCTAGTTATGTTTATGTCATTACATATTTGAGGGTATATCCCCTTTGGCCTTCTGCTTTCGTGTTAATGAAGGATCTCATTGATGTTTAATTGATGAATAGCATGGCAAATTGATTGGTTAGATGATGTTTGTCTGTCAATGTTCTGTATTTAGAGAATACTTTTATTCTTTGTTTTCAGCATTTCTATTAAATTAGCTGTTAATGTCATTTCAAGAGGGAACTCCTGTGGACTGAGAATTCTTGGCTTGTTGATTATAGTTGATGATGTTGAAGGAGTTTGTTGAACTTCTTGTCCTTTTGCTGCTATTAAACTTTTTTGTGCCACATTGCTTTATCAATGCTTTTTTTCGTGTTAATATTTTTTTAGTTTTCCATTTTCGGTCGTCGTAGTTATTTGTAGATCAAATAAATGAAGCAATGGGTTATCCAGTACAAAGATAATGAGCTTTATCTCTTTTACTCAATCTAAGAATTTTGAGGTGCACTACGTCCTCAGAAGACCCGTACGCTGCTCAATGTTTATTGTTTTTATTCACTCTCAAAAAGTGTTCGCATAGAGTTGATTCTTCTAATTTAAAATCAAAAGCATTTTTGGTTTCTTGTATACGTGCCAATTCTCATTGGCCGTTTATTGCCTTGTTTTCTGAAACTTAATTTTTTATGCTCAAAAAAAAGTGAGATGTTATCTTTATGTTGTCTTGCTTTAGATTTTTTACCTTGTTTGACATTTATGGATTTATAAAAATAGTGGGAATGAACTTTCATCTATTTTGTGATGAACTTATTTTGCGATCCAGTTCTTGTTACTGCTTTAGATGTTGACAATACTTTCATTAGTGATTTCTCTAGTTGTAAGTTATGATAAGAAAACCATTATAATTTTTATGCTTCCATTTGAATAAATCCTTGGATATCGCAAATTCAGATTGTATCATAGTTATTTTCTTCATTTTCTTCTCTGCAAGTATTTTAATGGAACAATTAAGTTAGCATTGGTCATGGCTGTATGTCATGACTTGTGATCTTTGTTGAGACGATAAGAGCAAAGTCTGATAACTGTACCACTCATAAACCTGTAAAAAAGGAGCGAAAGATTTTAATTCAGAAATTTGGTTTATCAACTTACCATTTATCCTTGGCTTTATCTATTCAAGGCACCGGCAGCTTACCCATATCCGGATCCCTACTACCGTAGCATTTTTGCTCCCAGTGATGCGCAACCATATGCTCCACAGCCCTACAGTGGTCAACAAATGGTATGTTATTCTTTTTAATTCTGTATATTGATTGTGATAACATGATTGTATGTGCTTTCAAGACCAACAGGTTTATGACCATTATATTATAATTATTTGACAATAAATTGGGTCAGGTCCATCTTCAGTTAATGGGAATTCAGCAAGCTGGAGTTCCTTTGCCAACAGATGCAGTTGAGGAGCCTGTGTTTGTCAATGCAAAACAATACCATGGCATCTTGCGACGTCGTCAGTCCCGTGCAAAAGCTGAATCAGAAAACAAAGTTTTAAAGCCTCGAAAGGCACGTTAAGAACTGCAAATTTTATGTATCCTTCAAATTGGTAGTTTTACTTGAACAATTTTACTGAAGTGGGCTTGCAGGAGATTCTTTAAGTATTGTTGTCACTTTGTTAAAGTTTTGGATGTATCTTTTTAGTCCATTTTCTTGTATCTCGGTTTATGTTGACTCATTTTTCAAACTAATTGTGCAGCCATACTTGCATGAATCTCGACATTTGCATGCATTGCGAAGAGCTAGAGGATGTGGGGGTCGGTTTCTCAACTCAAAAAAAAATGAAAACCAGCAGAAGGAGGTGGCATCAAATGACCTGTCACAGTCCAATATCAATCTCAACTCTGATAAAAACGAAATTTCTTCCTCGGATAGCAAATCCTAATATTTACGAATGAACAGCAGTGCATGGAAGAGGCCCTGCGAGCAACCCCATTCATCAATAACGGCCAGAGAATTGAAGTTCCCTTGCCAGCCCAAACTGTCTTAGTACTTAGAACTCGGTTATGTGTATAGATTTTCCAGTAGTTGGCCGTAGAAAGGTTACAAAAACAAAGTAGGCAAAAGTGTATGGAAGTTTAGTGATAGTTATCGTCTTCAGAATCGAATTTTTTCCCCGGGGGAATGATGGTTGAGTTTCCTGTGTGTGCACTTGTTATTCGAGAGGCCAAAATCTTATTTTCTGACAGAAAATTGGATTTGGGTTGGTACTGTGACATTAGCTTAGTGTAAGATTAGGGTTGATCTTGCTGTGTAGCATTACTAGTATCCCCTTTTACTTCTTATTTGTCAACTTCGATAATAAAATTAGTAATATTTTTAACCCAAATCTGTAGCTCTTGAAACCCCCAACTTCTTTTTTCACTTTGGTGAATTTTGGGTGGGCTGGGCTTATGAGATTGAATCTATAATTTGTGACACAAAATACCAGAAATTATTGCTTTTTTTTATAAAAAAAAAGGGCTCATATCGATGGTATGTTTGTAATTGCACGTTGATGGTTAATTTTGATAATATCTGATAAATATGTACTTCAACTTTGCATTCCAGTCAATGATAATCATCTGCAATAGAAGTAAATCTATTTTTTGGACGTGATTTTAGAATACATATTTGAAAAAAACACAAACATTAATTGATTAATGTTTGTAAGTAAATCTTCTAAATTATTAATCTTTTTAATAATGTCTTAAGGGTTTACATTGACTTATTACTGTCCCTGATCAATTGAAAACAAACTGTAGCTGTAGAGAGGATTATCCATAGTTTTTTCTTGTTCTCAGAACATTTTTTATTCAAATAATATTATTTAAAAAAAAAAAAAAAAAACCCTCCCCCTAGGGAGGTCAACAAAGTGGGCTGGTACAGTGTTGACCACATAGTCAATGATTTTGACAATGGGTCATTCAAACAAAGAAAGTATTCTCCCCCTCTCTCTCTCTCTCTTTCTCAATTATCTCTTCTTCCATAAATTCAACGCATAGCTATCACTATCCTCTTGTTTTACATCATCCCGTTTCCAAATTTTTCTTCTGATGAATCATTCTGCACTTTCAACATTGTTCTTGATTTTTTTTTCTTTTTGTCTTTATGTTTTATTTTTTTTGAATTATTGTAACGAACATAAGTCATGACTGAGTTGCATGTATTTATCATCTGGAATTGGGTGGGTGGTTGGTCCATGAACCAATTCTATGAATAATCCCCCCTTTTGTAGATGTTAAGATTCTTCTTGCTTTTCATTCTTCATATATAATTTTTCCCATTTCCAAATTTCAATCATGCCATTCTCTTTTATCGTTGAATATTGCAAATCCAACCATCCAATCTCAAATGAATGGAGATTAATTTGAGGAATACTCTCAATTGGAAGCAATCATATTCATTCATATTCTTCTTAAAATAATATTCTTTTTCCCTTAATTAACATATACTTTTTAAAATACATAATAACTGTATGAGGTTTAAGCTCATCACATATGTAATTAATTGGGCTAATAGATATGTATTAGGTTTACAATAAATTTCTTAATTAAGGTTTCCTTGTGAAATCATGGACGTTTTATTTCCATTGTCGACAACCAAACAAGGCATACATATTTATGACCTACAAGCACATAACAATAGAATGTAATTATCTAAGCTAGCCTTGATGATGAACGAAATTTTTACTACTTAATTCATGAAATAATTGTTCTTTTATTATTATTTTTTTTGGTTCTGCTGATAATTACCAACTTGAGATCGATTAATTATCACATGATACATATAATAACATTTTTTTTTTTGGTCCTTCTTCAAATGTTAAATTTAATATATATGGCTAAGAAATTTAAAAAAAAAAAACCAAAACAAGCAAAAAATTAATGGATTAAATAAATTTCAAAGACACTTATTATCAAGTGCTGAAAATATGCATGAACATGTGAATTCTGCATTTTATTAATTAATTTTGATGATATATTCTCCTTTGTAAATTGTAACAAACATAATAATTCAATTTCTATTTATTTTATTTTCATTAAAAAAAATTACATCAACTAAATTATTTGTTCAGGTCTTGGAGATATCCATCATCTGCTACATGAAATGCTTTTGTATAAACAAAAAAGAATGATTTACATATTATTATCTTCACATCCCATAAGAAAAAGCATGCATGTTGTATGTTTGTCATGTCCAAAACTAATTAATCTATATAAACCATTAATTAATTAATTACACTCATTATAATTATTACTATTTATTGTATTCCTCTTTCCAATATCTTCTTTCTCAGGTCATCTATATCTCTTGACAAATTAAATTCAAATACTTCCCTACCACTCTTAATCATAGCAAAATAGCAAAGTATACATTTTGCTATGATTATTAATAACAAGGCAAAGATATGATTATTGATCATCAAGCCAATAAATGAATATTAATAACAAAGCAAAGATATCAAATATTTTGCTGCCCCTCCCTGCCTGCTGCTCACATGGCCCTAGGCAATTCAGCAGCCCAGCTATCGATCTGTGATTCTTGCTCTTCCTTTCCCTCTCTATCCAATTCCAAACTTTTACAGCTCTTATCATTCATTCATTTTCATTCTATGCAAAGAGAGAGAGATGTAAAATGGAAGCAAAGCAAAGCAAAAGGGCACACAATTCTAGAGAGAGAAAGGGTGAATAACAATGGTGGGGACATTCTTTTTTTTCAAAAAAAAAACAACTTGGTGGAGTCTAAGCAAAGCCTCTCTCTCCCTCCTTTTTAAATAGTCTTTTGGTGCATGACAAAGAATGGGATCATATTATTCTCCACCCAAAAAGCTTTTCTAATTTTCTGGGTCCCGAAGTTAGGGCTAGAACCAAAGAAAAGACACTTTCACCTTTGAAATTTTGCGATGTGAAGCAATGTGATATGGGAACATGCTTCTGTGGAGTGTGGACCATCCTCCTTGCCCATTTGCTAGGGTTTTTGTGTCCCATTTAAAATATAAAATAAAAAGTTTTTGTTGTATAGAACTGTCATGCGTATAACAGTCTTATAAAATTATATTACATAAATATAAAGAAAGTACTCTAAACTCTCTCATTTTGTGTGCCCTAATTCTCTTTTGAAAGGAAGGAAAAGAAGCAGAAAAAGAGCTCGCTTTCATGATCATGAGGTTTTAATGGAGGGGAGACAAGAAAACAGCAAGTGAGTCTGCAAATATATATATAACCATTGACTACACCTCCATCTCAGAACTACATTATCATAAACCATTAATTATGTGAGTTGAAAGAGAAAGATGATGGGGTGGTGTGAGAAAAGTAATTGACTTTTAGATTTCACAAGGTTGACATTTGTGTTCAAAAAGTGTTTTTCATATGATCATGATCATATTCTGGCAGCAGGCAGCAGTAAGCATCCAAAGCATTATTAGTGTCACCCAGTTTCTATGTATACTGTTTACAAAATCAAAACTTTTTTCTTTATTATCTATACAACTCTCTTTTTCACATTCTCTTGGATTCTCCTGATTCAAGGTATGGAGAATGGAAGTGGCAAACACTCTCATTTGTCAACTAAAGACCATTTGTTTGGTTGGTTGGTGGTGATTAATGGTGATCATCTTAACCTCTGAACTTTGTATTAGGTTTTAGATATGTATTGAAGTAAGCATACCTATATTTTAGTTGGTTTAGATTCTAACTCAAGAGTGATAACTCACGGGTATTAGTTAGTTTAATGGATAAAAGTTTTTAAAATGGTACAAAAAATATATGATTTAAAATCCTCTCATATTAAAATTATAAATGCATTTACATTATACCAATGTAATTAATTTTTTAAATTTTGCATTAGTATTTAGAATATATGTTTATATGATAAGTGTTGTTTAGCGGATAATTTTTTTTTTTAAACTATAAAAGAAAAATTATTTAAATTCCTCTCGTATTAAATTATATCAAAGTAATTAAATTTTTTTAAAAAAATTATTATTATTATATACATATATATATACACACACGTGCATATGCATGCATATGTAAAACACAAAAATTATATCAATCTATATTTATTTATAAAAAGGAATAATTAATTTTAGACCATTATATCAATACTTTTATGAAGATGAGATGCTTACGTTATAAATATTAGTAATCATAAAAATTCAATAACATAGTACTATTGATTACTATTATATCATATCCTATACTCTTTGTCATAAGAATTTAATAACATAATACTATTAATTATGTTATATCCTACATTGAACGTAAGGATGCTACTCATAATCCTATATATACTTATTATTAATTTTAGGTTTTGATTGATGCAACAATAATTTCAACCAATAATATATACAATACGAGAATTGATTGAATATTATATATATAATAAATGCCACAAATAATATGATAATTAAAAATAGTAATTATCTTATTAAGTAAAATATTAAAAGATAAATTATGATATATAGAACAAGAAAAAATTTTAAGTGAGATAATTTTATTATGTTGGCATAAATGATGAAGTATGACTATTTAAATTAATAAAGAAAAAGAGATTTATTGATTGGTGGTGGATAAAAAAAAAAAAAATAAATTATACTTTTAATTAATGTGGTAAAAAAAAATTTATGAAATTAATTTTTTTTTTTTTTATCCATCACCAATAAATAAATTTTTATTCTTTCATTAATTAAATAAATCTATCACATTATTTATGCTGATGAGATAAGATCATTATAATTAAGACTCTCTTATAAAACCAAGTAAATGATACAACTCTAATTACACTCTAAATTGAAAATTAAATACATAATGTATATACACTACATCACCTTTTTATGTTCTTATTATATAAACCTTGCTATTTCTTAGTATTTGATTGAGTGGTTCCTCTTGATCATAATACTATTAATATACCTATCAAATCCTATTATTGCTATATATATGCACACATGTATGCGCACACATGTGTATGTTCTTTCATTAGTTAAATAATTTTATTATATTATTTATACTAATAAAATAAAAGTGTTATAATTAAAACTCTCTCCTAAAACAAAGTAAATGATACAACTCTAATTACACTTTATATTGAAATTAAATACATTATGTATAAACACTACACCACCTTTTTATGTTGTTATTATATAAACAGTCTATTTCCTAGTATTTTATTGAGTGGTTCCTCTCCATCAAATCATCCTATGTTTGCCACATATATGCACACTTGCTTAAATCAAAACTTGGTGTTGAAATACTAATTATTTGTGAAGCATGTGAAGTAATTTTAAGACAAATTAATAAAATTTATTTTTGAATAATTTATTATGTATTTTTACATCTAGTCTAATAATTAATTGTAATTTTGTTAATGTTAAAAATAATATTTTTTCTAAAAAGTATTTTTAATAATTTTATATACACATGATTGTAATTTCATCTCAATTATATTATCATAAAGTATATCATATGAGAATTGCAGTGAATTATTTTACAACATTTTATAAGTTTCATATTATTTAATTAATTAGTTAATTAAAGTCATCAAATATAAACCCCACTTAAAATTAAAAATATTAACTAATATAATTTTTAAAATGTCAAAGCTGCAACCCAAATTTTAAACTCAAAAACCCTAATTTTTCATTCCAAAGCCAAAATATTAAAAAAAAAAAAAAAAAAAAGAGCAAACCCATAAAAGCAATCCGATTCGGTTTAGGATCCGGATCCAAACCTTAGAGTGTAGATCCACCCGGCCACTCAACTTAACAAGTAGGGGTGTGTAGCAATTTTTACTAGAAGGAGAATAGCCGAGAACCAAATTAAAAAATGCAGGCTCTAAGTGAAACTTTTCTTTTTTTTGAGTAACTTTCCATTTTAAAAATTATGTAACCAAAATCAAATTAAATAATTGGTTTAATTTTTATATTTTATGTTATTTATTTTTTAAAAATAAAATAAATATAAATTTATATTCAATAAATAAATTAATTAATAAAACAATAACATGTTAAAATTTTTCATCAAAATTATAAAAAATTAATTTTAAATAAATACTTTTAATTAAAATATAATATATATTGTTAAAATTTATTATTAAATTTATATAATTATAATTTTTATATAAAATATATTTATTTTTAGTTCAATAAATAATTTATTAAAAATAATACTTTTTATTTATTGAGTTACTTAAAAAGAATTAATTTATATATTTATAATATTAAATTAAATTTATTATGTTATTTATATAATAATTTAATAAAATTTTTGTGTACGTGTGTATGTTAATTATTGAGCGAGTTAATAATTATAATAAATATATATATAAAATATATTATTATTAAATATATAATTGTATTATCATAAAAAATTTAATTTTTTTTAGTGATATATAAAATTAATTTGAGTTATATAATATTTTTTAAATAATTTATTGTATATTAATTTTATTTAATAAATTTTTTTATATACATAAATTTTTATATATATATATTATTATTTTTATTATTTTATTAAAAAATTAAAAATTAAAATATTAAGATAATAAATAAATAAAATATCTTATTTTAAAACCCAAATCAAACAAAAGTTAAAATCGAAAATAGAATTCCCGGTTGAACTGGACAGATTGCTGTGGTTTGAGTAAGACTAGAATCCAAACCGATTTTGCCGATCATCTGTTTTAATCTAATTGACAGGTCTACAACCGGAAAAGCAAATCTTGTCTACTTTCTCTCTCTCCACGCGAATCATGCAGTCTGTGCATCATTGCATTACATGCATACATTAGCATGCATGCAACATAACATATTCACATCATCATGATGATCCAGATAACAACATAAAATTAATATCATGCCA
The DNA here is from genome assembly GCA_032402905.1 of Khaya senegalensis. Classification (NCBI taxonomy): domain Eukaryota; kingdom Viridiplantae; phylum Streptophyta; class Magnoliopsida; order Sapindales; family Meliaceae; genus Khaya; species Khaya senegalensis. Next base: position 3,252,393 of record CP135547.1, on the reverse strand, counting down.
TGCGAATGCATGTTAAAGTTTACTTGACAGAGCTTAGAAGCTGAAGAACAGTAAGATTACTACTTTGCAGCAGCAGTACTTTTTTTTCAATCTTTTAAATATTTTAATATTTTGGTTTTTCAGTGAAAGAGAGTCAAAAAAAGGTCTCTGCTTTAGCAGAGGAAATTCAGCCCTCATTTATGCTTTTTCTTTGTCTTTTTTTTTTTCCCCTTATTTTTACAGAAGAAAAGTGTAATAGCTCTTTAACCTGGCCTTTCATTTGTCGTTGGTTGTGTTTTTTCTTTCTTTTCTGCGTCGCTTCTCTCTCCGTCACATATAAACACACAATCTTTCTCTCTCTCTGCTGAGTTTTTATGGGTTGGTTTGTCTTCTTTTTCTGTCTTTCTATGAAGTAAAAGAATCTCGAGATTGGCGTCTTAGAGAAAGACCACAGGACCCTTGTTTAAGCTCTTCTCTAGCTTACCTCAACCTTTCTAAGTTATTTGATAGGGGGGGAGTTTGTTTTCGTTTTTTTTAACCCACTGAAACATTTATCTGATGGAGAGAGTAGTAGGCTCTCTTGGAGGAGAGAGCCTGCCTTTGAACATAACAAACGCCATCAACACCGAAGAAGATCAAGAAGCAAATCCAAAGCAACAAACTTTTTGTTTTCTGTGATAAAACACCATATGGGTTGGCCTTGTTTTGGTCCATTTTAGTGAAAAGTTTGTTCTTTTTGCTTTCTGGGTAGTGTAAATTTGTTAAGAGTACTTGGTTTATGGCACTTTGTATCCACGCGAAGGAATTAGCTAACAAGCAGATGGATACAAGCAAATATGTGAGGTATACACCAGAGCAGGTTGAGGCTTTAGAGAGGGTGTACTCAGAATGTCCTAAGCCTAGCTCTTTAAGAAGGCAGCAGCTCATTAGGGAGTGCCCTATCCTTTCTAATATTGAGCCCAAACAGATCAAAGTCTGGTTTCAAAACCGCAGGTGAATGAAGATGCTTCTTGCGTTTTTCACTTTCCTTTTCTTTTTTTTTTGGACAAAAATGGGTTCATTAGAAAATCAACTAATGTGGTTTTATGGCCAATGAGTTCTTTGATTAAACTGAGGCTTCTGGTTTCATGGATTTATTTTTGCTCTGTTTTGATCAATATCTATGGGTTCATAAAGCAACTTTGTGGCGATTTTCTAATAACATTTTGTCTCTTTTTCTGGGTTTTGTTTAATGATTTCTGCTTGAAGTAATTTTTTTAAAGGGTTTGTTGATTTTTGTGTTTTTGCAAAAAATAAACTCATTTAAATATTTTTATAGTATTTGTTAAATTTTTTAATATCTATACTGTTGTACTGTGAAAATGACCTGGTCTTGAATATGCTTAATGTGATCTAAAATGGGATTATACTTTGAATTTTATTACGAGTGAAAGTTCTGGTGTTTTCAGTTCTTTTACCCTCATTTAATGTATTAATGTGTTTTTCCCCCTTCTGTTATGAGTTTTAAAGCTTGAAACCTTCCGTGGAGAGAGAAAAATGTGTTCTTGTCATCCTATTTGTTGAGTTTTCTTACTTCAAGCTTTTGCTTTTGTTTGAAGTGGGTTGCTTTTTTATTTTCTGGAATTTTTATGATTATTTTCTTCATTACTGTTGTGTGTCTTCTTCTTTGTTTTACCTTAAATGTCTTGAAGGAAAATCTAGCCTACATATAAGATTTCTTTTCATTCCTTGGACAGAGTCTTTATTTGCTCACTTTTTTTTTAAAACTTTTTTAAGTGTCGTTGAAATTAAATGAAGAAAATGAAAGCTAGAAAACATAGGCTTCTGATTTCCACGTTGGCACTATTCTGCTGGTTCTTTATTAGATTTAAGGAAAAACAATTTAAACTTTCCTTGGTGTGCATTGGTATAAATCTTATGGTAAATTTTCCCTATTTTCTTAATATCTGAAGCTGATTTTGTTTTTTTTTAAACTTTGATCAAATATTGTAGTGCCATTGTAAATTCTAATAATGGAAGAACACAGTTATTCTGGTTTAGAGTGTCTGACTGTTATGGCCAAATTGGTTAAAAAGGTGGCTCTTTTAATTTTCTTAATTTCTTTGTCATCAGACTCTCTCACACTCACCACAATGCATGATTTTACTCTGCATTCTGTTTGTGGGAAGATATCTTTTGCTGCTTGGGCAGTCCTCTGAACTTGTTTTGCTCTTTTCTCTGACAATAGATGTCGTGAAAAGCAGAGAAAGGAAGCATCCCGCCTTCAGACGGTGAATAGAAAGCTGAGTGCCATGAACAAGCTGTTGATGGAAGAGAATGACCGTCTGCAGAAGCAGGTCTCGCATTTAGTGTATGAGAATGGCTACATGCGACAGCAACTTCATAGTGTAAGTCCCTACACCTTTGCTAACTAGCCCTTCTCTTTGAGAAATTTCCTGGCCAATCCTTTTGCTTGCAGAAATCCTCGTGTCGTATTCATTTTTCTATATGTTTAAACATGTGTTTTAGCTGTATCACATTAGTACTCATCTCAGCATCTACCAATGGGTTTCAAACCAACTAGTGGGTTTACCTTAATGCTACTTTTATCATTTCCTGTTGTAGATTGTAGATATAATATCACATTGCCCGATTTTCATCCCTTTTTTTTTTTTTTTGATAGCGGTTAAAAATTTTGATAGCCCAAGTATTTTGTTTAATAATTTTTCAACCCAAGTTTTATCCTCCTTGTAGATTTTGCATACAGTTACTGTGTTTCACCGAATTGCATAATTTTTATATGCCATATGCTGCTACCAAGGGTGCAGAAAACTCTTTGACTTTATACACATTTTTAAAGAATGATCTCAAATTGTGGTTTCTGAGCAGGCACCTGCAACGACCACAGACAATAGCTGTGAGTCTGTGGTCATGAGCGGTCAGCACCAACAACAAAACCCAACTCCTCAGCATCCTCAAAGGGATGCTAATAACCCAGCTGGGTGAGTAATCAATGACTCTATAAAATCAGTTCAATCAAGATATTTAATTTTCCATTTTGGTCCATCTCACTTGTGAACCGCATAATTCTTTGTCAGTCTTCTCGCAATAGCTGAGGAGACCCTGGCAGAGTTCCTTTCCAAGGCTACAGGAACTGCTGTCGACTGGGTCCAGATGATTGGGATGAAGGTAGACCTTAAATTTCCTTAAGTCATATATTTGTACATATACAAAACATATTTTATATGTACTGTTTTCTGTGCTTGTTTGTATATGTGGAAGTTTTTGTACTTTGTCTTTTCTGTATAGTAACTTTGCTGTGTTAATGTTTGTATAGCCTGGTCCGGATTCTATTGGAATTGTTGCTGTCTCCCGCAACTGTAGTGGAGTAGCAGCACGAGCTTGCGGTCTTGTGAGTCTAGATCCCACGAAGGTGCTTATTTTCCCTAATTTTTCTATCTTTGGTTTTTCCAGTGTATTAAACAAGACAGTTGTCTTTCTGTGGTGTATAGTTTGTAATCAATTTATTTATAGGTCGCTGAAATTCTCAAAGATCGTCCATCTTGGTTTCGTGATTGCCGCTGCCTTGACGTCTTGAGTGTAATTCCTACTGGAAGTGGAGGGACAATAGAACTTATTTATATGCAGGTTCAGCATAACTTTAAATAAGAGCTTAGTTGCATTTCACATCATTTTATACTTTTGCCATTTATGTTTTTCTTTCTTTTTGGATTCCTTTCATATATTTATGGGATCCTTTTTATGTTTTGTCATAACAGACTTATGCACCAACCACGTTGGCAGCAGCACGAGACTTCTGGACGCTGAGATATTCTACAACTTTGGAAGATGGCAGTTTTGTGGTATTTGCTTTGGTTTTCCTTTGCACTTTTTGCCCTTTCTATAAAAGATCACAAAATCCAGTTAAACCAGTAACCATTGCTCTTAAACTCTGTTGAAATTCTGCATAGAGGTTCATCTATTAATCATTGGCATTTGCTTTATTTTATTTTTTTAATTTTTGAACATGAGATTCAACTTGATTGGAGTGATGATTTCAGTATTTCATGCTAATGCATGTGATCATCTTGGAAGTGTTTTGCCTAGTGTGGTTTTATGGTTTTGACTCATCCCAAATTTTCTTTGCAGGTATGTGAGAGATCATTGACATCTTCCACTGGCAGCCCAACGGGGCCTCCTGCTTCAACTTTCGTTAGAGCTGAAATGCTTCCAAGTGGCTTTCTAATCCGACCTTGCGAGGGCGGTGGTTCAATTATTCACATTGTCGATCATGTTGATTTGGATGTGAGGATAAGATCTAGTTAAACCAATTTTAGTTTTCCTGCTACTCAAATTTGACATTTATTCAAATTCATTGTAATCTTACATACCTGGTTCTGTATTAGGCTTTTAGCGTTCCTGAAGTTCTCAGGCCACTTTATGAATCATCTAAAATCCTTGCTCAGAAAATGACCGTGGCTGTGAGTACTACCACAAAAATGACACATGTCTCTCTTCATTATGGTTTTCTTCATCCACATTTTACTTTTTAAATATAATTATGCAGGCCTTGCGGCACATTCGACAAATTGCACAAGAGATGAGTGGTGAAATTCAGTATGGTGGGGGGCGCCAGCCAGCTGTGTTAAGAACTTTTAGCCAGAGACTTTCCAGGTAAGGCCTCCTACTTGGTATTGCAAATCCCAGGAAGCCCCAGCAGTAAAGTTCTCAACCTGGCCAGCTGGGTTCATTAATTTCAAGTCAATGTGCAGTGATTTAAATTTAAATCAGTGCAATTTGAATGTATAAAATTTATGTTAATTTATGCTATATAGAATTGCATATACAAGTATTAAGCTCTCTGGATAATACACCAATTTAAGGTTTAAATCCTATTAGTATTAAAACTAAAGAAAAATTTAGTCTATAAGTATATATATTTTTTAAAAAATATAAATATGAAATATAATGTGGAGTTATTGGCAAGTTGAAATGTGTTGTTTACTTGCTCTTCTTGCTGGGTCTGTTATATATTGCCAAAATATATTGCCTGTAATGGTCTCTGACTGTTGCCCTTTCATCAGTCTGATTTCTTCCTTGACAAATAGTTTGTTATTCTGGATCTCAGGGGTTTCAATGACGCAATTAATGGTTTTGCGGATGATGGATGGTCGCTTATGAATAGTGATGGTGTGGAGGATGTGACCATTGTCATTAACTCGTCTCCAAGCAAGTTTCTTGGTTCTCAGTATAATACGTCAATGTTTCCAACGTTTGGAGGTGTGCTCTGTGCCAAGGCATCAATGCTGCTTCAGGTATTTCGCATCATTCTAATCTAGTTATCATTGTATCTCCTTTGATATCAGTCTTGCTATATTCCATTTCTCAGTGTCCCTGGAGAAACAAACTTCCAAATTTAATTGTGTTTATTATCTTCCATTAAATTTCCTTGTGGTTCTGCAGAATGTTCCACCTGCTTTGCTTGTTCGTTTTCTGAGGGAACACCGCTCAGAATGGGCAGACTATGGTGTTGATGCATACTCTGCTGCATGTCTTAAGGCTAGTCCTTATGCAGTCCCATGTGCAAGACCTGGCGGCTTTCCCAGTAGCCAAGTCATTTTACCCCTGGCCCATACAGTGGAGCACGAAGAGGTGACAAATACTAATCTACTCTAATAAATTTCATGCTTCAACTCATCATGTTCTGCATTAATTTGCTCATCTATATATTTTTTGCCTGTCTCGGCAATAGTTCTTGGAGGTTGTTCGATTAGAAGGTCATGCATTCTCACCTGAAGAGGTAGCTTTGGCAAGGGATATGTACCTATTACAGGTTCGAGTACTTGCTTGTCTTGTATGGAAATGGGCTTCTGAATTTATTCCTAATGATGTCATTTATCTGGAATTTTATTGTGGCAGCTATGCAGTGGGGTTGATGAAAGTGCAGTTGGTGCTTGTGCTCAGCTTGTCTTTGCACCTATTGATGAATCCTTTGCTGATGATGCTCCTTTGCTACCATCTGGTTTCCGTGTGATACCACTAGATTCGAAAACAGTTCCGGTAAAACTCTCAACTTACTATTATAAACTTTAAATAGAAATCTTTTGAATGTTCATAAATGCCAAAAAAAAGAGGAATGGTAAGATTCAAGCCAGACTACTTTGTGTCATGATCAGTAAACAGATAATTTAGGAGTTCGGATCTTTGTTGAGTTAAATGTATTGGCTTTATTTTTTAAAAATAAAAAATCATTTGACTAGAAAATACCAGTCCGCACTCTTGAACTTGGAAACACAATGTATCCCGCATATATTATTGGGTCATTACAACGTTGCATGCCCTTTTGGTTATTATCCAGTTCTCATCATTTCTGTTTTATTTCATTGCAGGATGGACCTGCTGCTACTAGGACCTTGGATTTGGCCTCTGCACTGGAGGTTGGGTCTGGTGGTGTCCGTCCAGCCGGTGAAACTGAATTGATCAATTATACCTCTAGGTCGGTCCTGACAATTGCTTTCCAATTCACTTTTGAGAATCACTTTCGAGACAATGTAGCAGCAATGGCCCGTCAGTATGTGCGTAGTGTTGTGGGGTCTGTTCAGAGGGTAGCAATGGCTATCACCCCCTCCCAGCTGAGCCCGCATGTGGGACCAAAATCACTTCCTGGTTCCCCTGATGCTCTTACTTTGGCACAATGGATTTTCCGAAGTTACAGGTTTCTTCTCTACGCTCCTTTGTAGTTGTATTATTGGTGAAATTTAAAATAGAAGCTGATTCTCAGCAAATAATTTCCAGGATATTGATGATGGCATTGCTATTTTCAGGATACACACAGGAGGGGAGCTGCTTCGAGCTGACTACCCAACTGGCGATGCTTTGTTGAAACAACTTTGGCACCACTCAGATGCAATCTTGTGCTGTTCCGTGAAAACAAACGTAATTCTTTAACTAGCCACTTAATCTGAGCAAACCAAACTGACTGAAAGAAAATATTCATATGAAAAGGATCATTTTTCCACAGAGATTTGTGAAATTTTGGTCATGCTGGAAACTCATGATTGGCAAAAATATACTGCAGGCATCTCCTGTTTTTACCTTTGCAAACCAGGCAGGGCTCGACATGTTGGAAACTACTCTTGTAGCCCTTCAGGACATTATGCTTGACAAGATTCTTGACGAGGCAGGCCGGAAGATTCTCTGCTCCGAGTTTGCTAAGATCATGCAACAGGTAAAATTCTTCAAAACCCACAGCAGACTCGATTTTTTGTGTATCCAAATCGAACCACCTGACTGCACGAGAATTTGTTTGTGTAGCTTTTTGAAGTGTCAAATATGGTGATGAAATTTGGTGATGAATTTGTTTAAAAGCCATTGGTGATGAATTTGTTTAAAAGCCATCAAACGTGCTATTTTCTCAACTGCAGGGATTTGCATACTTGCCATCGGGAATATGTGTATCCAGCATGGGCAGGCCAGTGTCATATGAACAAGCTGTTGCATGGAAAGTTCTCAAAGACGATGATTCCAATCACTGCCTGGCCTTCATGTTCGTGAACTGGTCTTTTGTGTGATGAACCAAAAGAGTAGATATCTATAAGGCTTTAAACTTAGTTATCTATGAATAACTTATGTATTTGCTTCCAGAAGCACTTCTATTATTTATGTTTGACGGATGAATGTAGTCGTTGACAGGATTCCATGGATGTTTAAATCTACCTATCTTTGCTTAAATCCCTCTGGATGTTTTCTGATAGTTTTTGATAAAATGTCATCCAATTTGAGAAATTTTTATTGTGGATCAGTAGAAAGTGGGACCATTTGCTGTTGGGTAGTTGGGTTTGATTGATTGCTTTAGCTTGACACTAAATAGTTTGATTCATTATCGTTGTTTGGTTTCTTGGGTCGTATTTTCCATTCCAGATACAGTAATGGCATGATTTTCTGAGCAAGTAATCATTCTGTTTTGGGGGGTTTGTCAAGGAATTTGTATTGCATGAACCTGGCTTGGTTTGGAATTTTCCGAAGCCTACATGTGTTTTCCTTAGCTGTGCTGTTTGGTTGGTTAGAATAGGAAGGGCAAGAAAATTACTCTTTTCTTGGTGAATCAATTTATACATCTGGAAGGCAGCATTCAAATAATTAATAATTTGCCCAAAAATGGAAATACGAAAGTAGAGAACTCTGTTTGAAATAAAATCAGAGGACACGTCACCTGACCTGTTAGCGACACTTTTTAAAACTCATTGAGACCCATCACCGGTCAGTCACTCGGAGTATATCGACGGCAGCAGACCTTACCACGTGGCATGTGAAACATACTGGGACCATATTTGTGTGCACGCGTACGTACATGAGAAATGCTATGCTGTGTTCGCCTCACGCTATCAGAATAAAGCCTACTTGGCATGGCAACAGCTAGATATGGGATCAGATGCCCTTCAATTTTACTCATTAATTATATATTTTTCAAAATAAAAATATATTTATCATTAATTTCGATTTTTTAGGTTAATGAGTTTGATAGGTATAATTAGAAGTCAAATTATTATGTAAATTAATATAAGCAGTAGTTAAATTTTATTTTTTTAATTAGTTTAACATTTTACACATTTTTTTATTGTTTGACAATAATAATTTAGTAGTTTGATATTCGGTGCCCTAAAAATCATTCAACTAATTGACCTTTTATTTTGTTTAATTTAGCACTGAATTTGGGAAGAGATTACCTTTTTTTTCATAATATTTAGATAATAAAAAATTATACTATTATATTAATAAGAAAAAGGTTGTGAACTAACAAATATAATTTAAGCTGAATAAAATTTTTTAAACAAAAGGTATTAGAAAAATAGATATATGTGAGAGGAAGAGCTCACACGATGAAATGTGTTAATTCTGTTATATAATTGTTTTAATGTATTAACAAAATGTTGAATTTAAATTACAATAAGTAATGCTATACATAAATTTTTAAATTATAGAGTGAAAGTTTAATCGTAAAGTTATTAAAGCACTCCAAACTAATTATTTTCCAAAGTAAAGAGGCCGAACATAAAAATAGAAAAGAAACAATTAAAAACCTTACCAAAGATAAACACTAACAATTTACAAAAGAAGAAAATAACCAAAAATAATAATTTAATCAGTAATGAAATAAAAAAAAAAAGTTTAAAATTTAACTTGATAAAATAAGAGAAAAAATAAAAATTAATGATAATAAGAAAGAATAAAATTTTAATAATATCAAATAAAATATTGTTCATTTTAATTTTGAGAATACCTCTCTCTAAAATATAAATTATTTGATCATTGGTAAAGGATCAATATTAGTAACGTCAATTATTTCACTTAATTTATAAGAAAGAGAATATCAATGAAATAAACCATGACACTAAACAAAAAATTATGTTATATAAATTTTATTTGTGCAATTTTTGTTTGTATTAATAAAATTTAATTATTAAAGTTATTTATATAATTATAAAAAAAATAATGTTACTCAATAAATAGTCTAGGAGAGTTAAATGTATTTCACAAAATGTTTGTCAATTAAATTTTCATAAACATTAGAGGAGGTCGGTGACGATTTTCGAAGAAATATGAAAAGAAAGAAGTACCTCTCGATCAAGCTAAATAGAATCTCTCAAATATTAGGTCGGTGATCGGGAGCCATCAGATGCAGAACCAAGGGTGGATAAAAGGCTTGCGAACTAACTGCAATTTGAAAAGTCCGTTAATTGTTGCTTGGGGATTGGTTAATTTTGTTAGGAAAGGATATAATTGAAGTGTCAACAACATTGAAGCTAAAAGGATCAGAGGGCATCCTATTATTATTACAGGCTTTCCACGAGGTTTTCACTTTTATCCCTTAAATGATTAAAATTTATAAAAATGATCATTTTTATCCCGCCAAACTCTTTTAACACGTCATTGATTAACTTAACAAAATTTATTCAATTACTTTTTTGTCCTTTCATGTAAGAATAAATTTTAACACAATTATATATTTTTTAAATAATTTATGATATATCAATTATTTTTAGTAATTCTTTTATTCACTATAATTTTTTATTATATATTTTATTATTTATATAATTTATTTTTATTAATTTTAATTTTTAATAAAATTTAAAAATTTAAAAATTAATATAACAAAATAAGTATTTTTAAATAGAATTAAATTGGAATAGTATAAAATTAAAAAAAAAAAAGTATTCTGTTAAAAAAAATAAAAAAAAAAGTTTTGCCCACCCCGTTTATAAACCGCAATCGATGTGTCTGGAGAGCCAATTCCAAGTGATAGATATAGATTTTTTTTTATTAAA
>CP135547.1:3173368-3232818 GCA_032402905.1 Khaya senegalensis | reverse complement strand
CAGTGTTGCCAACTCTTGGTGCACAGAAGGAAATTATGCTGATGGAAAGTACTGGAAAGGCGGCTGCAGCTTTATGCGCATTAAGCAGAGGCTATTGCCGGTGATCGTGAGGCTAACTTCTCTTTTTTCGCTGCATGATTTCACAAGTTTTATCACTTCTTTCTTTTATGACTTGTTCCTAAGTGCTAGAATTATTGTATCTAGTGAATTCACTTTGTAATCCATGTTCACCTGTAGCATCTCCGTTCCCGATCGGCTCTAACTTTCTCTGAAAATCCTTGTACCACTCTGACGGCGCCACCGTTCCCCACCACGCCACAACGATATCTCTCCGGCCAATACGACGCGTTTCCTCGTCGTCACTGATGGCAGCTAAACCCATCCAGTTGGAATCCTTGCTCCATGTTTGACCCAAATGCGATCTGTTCAACCGCTGCGGCATGTCCATATGCTACATAGCGTAATTGTATTTGCATACATTGTAGCCCCTTTATCAACGCCTAGCCTTTTCAACATCTCGCTGTGGTTGAACCTTCAGCTCCCACGATACTAGGAGAAAGGATCCAAATCAAAAGCATCGTACATTGCTTGTGCAAATTCGCCATACTTATGTTTATCTCTCGCCGGAGGCAAGGGTGAAATGAATCTAATAAGAGAAATTTTTAAGTTAGGATTGTTGTACCGTAATAGTACGAAGATGTAACAGAACTAATCAATTAACAAAGAGAGAGTTACTTTTATTAGTAAAAATTTAAAAAAATTAAAGTGAATCTCAATATTTAATTTTTGTATTTTCTCACTTAAGTAAAATTTATTTTAATTTTTTTAAATATCTATTAATAAGAGTAGTTTTTCTTTTTCATTGATTGGTTAGTTTTATTGTATCATTATGGTTGATGTTAGAGATGACAATAAATTAGATATTCAAAAAAAATTAAAATATTTATATTCGTATTGAATTGAAATACTCAATATTTATTTTTTTATTTATAATTACTAAAAATTATATATTTAATATTCGTATCTATATTCAATCAAAAAATTAAATATTTATATATATCCAGAATAACTAAAAATTAGTTAAACATATTACATATATTAATTTTCAGGTCAAAACTTTAATGCAAAATTGAATTTTGATATCTTTATTAAGCTAAACTGTGGTTTTTATGATATAAATTTTAATTATAGTTGATTTTAAATAAATATTGTATCAAAATTCATCTAATGAAAATAATATTTTAAAATTTATTTGATAAAAAGTATATTTCAAAATCTATTTAATGAAAAAAATATATTTCAGTGTGTAAATTATTCACATCACAAATGACATTTATTATTATTTGTGATGAAAATTTAGATTTGAAAATGGATTAAGCTGCAACATAATACTTAATCCAAAGGTATCAATGATTAGTAAATTCATTATTTACTGATAAGGAATTGAAACAAAAAAAAAAATGTATTAAATAACAATATAATATTCTAAAGTTAAATAAAAAATTAAGATTATATGTTTATAGTAAAGGGTGGAGATTAAGTGCAAATGAGTTTATTATAATTTAATGAATATTATTTTTTTGAAAGGATATTGGATATCTAATAATTAAAACTATATTTGACCAAAATTAGTTTCAAATATCTATTTTAATATCCATAACCTATTCAATATTAGTTAAATTTCAAATATCAGATATTTTTTTCATTGAATATCATCGAATATTCATGATATCCAATCAAATTGCTATCTTAGTTAATGTGATACGACAGTCTCATATAATATTCTCTCATCCAAAACATTGTCCCAATCCATTCAATCATGAATTTCGTGCCATTTATCTCATATTACTTTTATCGGAGACATTGTTGGAGTTGAATGTTTCTCTTCAGCGACAAAATCCTAATTTGAATGCTTAATATCTCTTCTCTCATGAGTTTCAATAAGAAGATGAAAGTGATTTGAGATAGAATTTGGTAGATAGGTTGCTCTATTCGATACCTTGCTACCACTCGAATGACCAATAACAACTTCTTGATAGGCATGGATGACCAATTTTCAATTGACATAGGCATTTAAAGAGGCCAAAAGATGATTGTGGATCATTTTTCTTTTACATAAAATCCATTATTATTATTATTTACTTATTTTTATTATTGTTTAAAATTTCTAATTACTTCTATCAGACTTGGTGCTCATGATAGACTATACTAACAAAAAAATTAGGAGACACAACTATTATAAACAGTTATACTCTTTTGAATTCAACAACTATTTTAAACACTTGCATTTTGTTTACATTATATAAAAGCGTTGTTTTTTTTTTTTTCTTTTAATTAAAAAAATGAATAAAAAAACAGAAAAAAGAGATAAAGAAAGAACAAAGACAGTGAAAGGCATTTACATTGTGATTAGAATTTTTTTTAACTCTGTACTTGAATTTAAGGCTATGAGTCTATTTAAAGTAAATATTCGATTTTTATTTAAATTCTATCATTGGTATCCGAGCCATTATTAAGTAATTTTTAATCTAAATTTATGACTTAATGTTAGGTGTATTAATAAAACTTAATTGCATCATTGTAGAAAGAAAATAAAATTTTATCATTATTATACTGTATTATTATATAAAAAAGAAGAAGAAAAATTTAGAATATGACATTTATGTCATCTTTTATTAAAAAAAATTTAAACACCATATGTATGAAGAGGATAATGTTCATCATCCCATAGTAGGAAGAAGAGATTTAAAAAAATAATAAAAAAATTAAAAATGAGTTAGTGGGAATTGAACTCAAAAGTAAGAGTTTAGAGTCATGCAATTTAATCTTCCTTGTGATAAAAGGATAAAGTTTTATTTTGTTAAGTTAAATGATTATTTGTGCTTTAAAAACACAACTAATGAGAGTTAAACCTCTTATTGTGTATAAAATTCATACAATTTATACATTAAATCATTGGTCCCGTGATTGGTAAAAAAGGAATAAATAATAATTATGCATACAAATAATCATGGATTCACGACGACTTATGACTTGATATATATACATTGTATAAAGGTTTTTTTTTTTTTTAAGAAAGTGAACCTTAATTACTTTTATGGTTTTAACATTACTTGAAAAAGTATAAAGTAGTTTTTGTTTTAGTTCATCAAATTAAAAAAATGATAATTTGTTAGAAAACTCTAGTTTTAAGCTTTAAATTAGAATATTATTTGCCAAATATGATTAAGTACAATAAGATAAATAACATATTAAAATGCTAGTTCAATGAAACAATTTTCTGTTTACATGAGAGAATATGAAATTCATTCATATTACCGAAAATCAAAATTAAGACTATATGTGAGCATACTTATGAATGTTTGGCCTTAGTAAGCGGTTTTTTATATCTCCAATGCCAGTATTTACTATTATTATTATTATTATTATTATTATTATTATTATTATTGAAATAATATAATAATCACATATTATTTGAATAATGCACGAGGAAAAAATATTATACTTTATCATGATTTTAAAAAATAATTTCTTTATGACATGAACAAAATAGTAAAGAAAACTTTGAAATTTGTTTAAAATTATATGCCCAAGAGTTAATACTTGTAATCATGTTTGGTTTAGAGTGATATTTATATTAGTTAAGAAGCTCACTACAAAAATTAACTAGGTAAAATCTAATTTGAAGAATAAGATTAGAGTGGAGATTACAAAATCATATACAACTTTTATTTGTGAGATAAAGTGTCACGCTTCTTAAACTTGGGTTCGTAAATTAGAGTTTAAAGAAATATTTTAAAGTGAAAGAATATGGTTGTGGGTATTTTGACAGAATTTTTCCTATATATGAACACTAGTAATGTAAAACTGCAAGTATTAAAATTCTACAACACTCTTAATATTTTTCATAAAATTTCAAATTATAACCGTAATAACATTCATTACATCAAAATTTAATATATTTATTTAACAAAATAAGTACAAACTCTAATATACTTACAACATTTAAACAAATATCATATACAAAGTAAAATATCTTTCCAAAATAAATATTAGGATAAGATTCCTTCAGATCCACCTATTTTCTACTACTTTAAAAAAACGTAAAAAGTAAGATATAAGCTAAAATCCTGTAGATATTCACATATAACTAAGGTTTTTCAAATAAATTTAATAATAATTATATTTCTAAATAAATCAAGTCATAAATAAACGTAGATAAGTATAAATAATGATAACACAATAACAATACAATTTAGTTATCATTATGTGTAATGCATAGTTTTGGAGCACTATTCTCACTACTGTCCAAGAAAATGTATAGTTTGCGTACTTTAGGGGCTTTACACATAGGAACTGCTGTTTATGATTTCAAGTTTCTGGGTTTTAATTGCGGGACTGAAATCAAATTTATAGTCATCGGTGTTAAATAAAAGGTTATACACTATTTCATGATCCAATCATACACAGTAATAACAAAATAATTTATTTCATATCATTTCACAATATTGTAAACATTATAAGTATAATTTAATAATAATAACATTATTAAAATTCTTAAAGAATTTATACAAAATAAGATAGAGAAGTATTCATGTCATTAAAATATAATTTTTTCATAGAAATTTAATATAAAATTTTACTTTTCAAATTTTAAAATACCAAAATACTCAATTATATGTAAATTATCTATTTGGATCAAAAAATGTATATACTTTATAGCTCCCCTGCTCTTTCTTTTTCTTCCCAAGCACCACATAATATTACTCCTTTAAAATCAATACATAATCATTAAAATAAACTAATAACTTATACTGCTTATAATAAAATACAAATAAAATCTCAGTCTAAAATTAAGCAAGGATTTAGTTCAGAAAATTTTAGAATTTCGAATCTCTAAGTTGAAAAGCATTAATAATGATAAATTACAAAAAAGTCTCTATAATATAGATAATTATAAAAATATCTCAAAAATATTTACACTTAATACCTAAAATTATTAGAATTTATTATCTTATCTTAAAATTATAAAATTTTTATTTTCACCCTGAAATTTTTAACTATTTGCATATAAAATTTTTAATTTACAAAATATGATAAAATTTATGTAATCTTTATATTTTCACCCCTAATTAACATTTTATAAATTTTTATTTAATTTTCAACAATTCTCGAAAAATCTTCTGATTAAACTGTCAAATTTGACAAAAATTTATTGATCTCGAGTTCAGGAACTTAAAATAATAATAATTTTAACTATTAAGTTATTAAAATAAAAATCTATCTATATTTTTCAATTTTCATCGATTTTTGTACTAAATATAAACATTTTTTTCTCAAGGTAAAGAATAAAGAGAAATCTTATCTTCACTTTTTTATTCTTCTCCTTATTCTTCTATCTTTTTCCTCTTCTCTTCTTCTTTTTCTTTCTCCACTAATAGGTGGTTACTTAACAGTGGGTGGTTTCATTGTTATTATGAGCAATATATCACGTTGATTTTGTATCGTGGGCAATTTTATGGGTGGTTTAGTATCATAGCAATTTTATGAGTATCAACTGCCACATTTTAATGTTGGCACTGCTTGGGTTTCTAGGATTTTGGATGTTCTCAAGTGTATAATATGAAGAAATTGTAACCTTCCGTTGAGAATAGCATTTGAGATTACTTGCCAATTATTTGTTCATTTGGGGTATTTGAATACTCAGATATAAATTTTAAGGGTTAGAGTTATTGAAAATAGGAGTTTCATAATTTTTAGTATTGAAAAGTTTCAACACTAGAAATTAATAAAATTTTGTCCTTAAATATTCCTTTTCCTTGAAATAAAGACAAATAATTAATACCTATCATTTCTATAGTCATCAAATATCACATCAATAAAAAAATTTAAATTTCAAGCTTATGAAATTACTAAGCCTTTATTAATTTATACCGCTTCTCGCTTTATGAAATTGGTTATCCATCACCTTGTGTTCTATATAGCAACTGTAATCAGTATTTGACATGAAAGCCGGCAATCTTGTCAACATGTAGCACTTACCACGATCATTGATAATGGTTTGTATTAGGGGTCATTTCAAATAAAATGCCATTCTTTTTCCTTTTCTTCACTATTTATTTTCATCCCATGCTATTGCAAATGAAACTTCTTGGAATTTTTTTAGAGTAGAGAAAAACTTGATTAACCAATTGTAGACCAACATTTTCACATCTTACTAATGAGCTTCTTTACATTTCATTAGCAAACTTTCAAGTGATTAGTTTCTAATTCCTTTTCATTTTGCTTCCAAAACTTGCCATTCATTTGCAACTTACATGGATTGAATAAACATGTACATTGGTAAAATATGCATTCCATTGTTGATGTTGTTTTTCCTTTTCTTTCTTTTTTTTTAAAAACTAAATTACTTGTCCTCATAGCTTGTCTTCTCAGTTTTTTTAGGGCATGTAGGATATTAATAATTGAACAATGGCTTAATTTATAAATTTTGATTCTCAAAACATTTTTTAAGAGTCTTTGGGATGTGTAATAGATAATTCATTATCCAAGACTTCTACACCCAAGATCTTCAATAATTGGGATACATGGAATGTGATAGATCTTAATTCTCAGGTTAAGCTTCTAATTGCCTATAAAAAAATTTATTTTTTTTTAAAATAAAATCTCAGTCCAAATTAGTTGAAATTGCTAATGATAAAGAGTCAAGTAAGATGATGAATTAACATGAGGATAGGACAATTAATTCAATGAATGATTTCACTTTTATTTCTCAGTATGATATACCTTTTAGGTCGAAGAACCTTATTTTTATCATGAACAACAATCCTTATGAGATAAGATTCCATTCTCAATCATAAAAAAGACCTTAAAAACTTGAGAGGTTATTTTTTTAATCCCGAGAATGTCAGCCTAAGATTAATGAAAAAATTAGAGTGGGTAAAGCAAACAAAGAAAGGAGAAGTTGTAATTTTAGATATTGTGTTCGATCTCAGTTTAAACTCACTTTCTTGTCCTTTTTTATAATCTTCACCAATTAGAGTTATCACCTTGCTAGTTAAACTTGAATGCCTAGTATACCTATGTTGGTACGTTTGTATTATGGAGCAATGTTGGGCAAGATAAGCCAACCTTGTAGGAGTTGTGAAACTTTTACCAACTGAAAAACACTTATTAGAATCACCCAATCTATTACTACTTTATCGACTGAGATATAGAAAAGAAACCTGTGGTTGACAATTCTTCTTTTAAGAAATCGTAGATAATTGATTTTTTGTCAGTAGGCAATGGGTATTGTTTTCAAATTAAGGGTTGTGAAAGTATCCATTCTTATAACTTTGACACTTCAAGTTTATTTAATATCACTTATAATGATTTTTTAACTTGATCTTTTTTCCTTGTAGTATTTAATAATTATGCAAAGTCTATTCATCATTTTTGTAAATAAGCATCAACTATTCTAGTTGAGCAATATCCTTTATGAGAACTACTTTCTTCTCAAAACTTATAAAGGTCAGGCTTGATTCTTATTATTGAACCATCTTACAAGAAGAAAGAAAGTAAAGTTTCAAAATCTCATTCAATTTCAATTTGTCCAAATATAACCTTTCTTTTCTTTTATTTGTATAGAAGATGGCTTTAAAAGGTTCCAATTATTGAAACTTGGAACAAACTAGAAACCTATTGCACTTACTAAAATTGGTGAAAGTTTTACTTCAAAAATAAAGGATAAAGAAAAAAAGGTGTTGGTTGATGGGGGGGGGGAGGATGGGGAAGAGAAAGCAAGCTAACAAAACAAGAGTTATAGCCATTCAAGAGAGAAAGAAGATTAAAACTTGAACAATTTTTGAGAAAAGTGCAAGTGGTTAAATATGCAACTTAGATTTCTACAAAGCAAAGAGGGCTTAATATGAGTACATGATCCTTTTAATTTATTAAATTAAGATGTATGCTTCTCGAGAATGGTATAAGAAGATGAACTAACTCTTCTCTTCCTAGTCATGCCATGCTATAATAGACTTCATGTCCAAAGTATTTTCTTATTAACCCGAATTTTAATTTTTCTTTCTTCGAACTTTTAATTGATTTATATTCCTTTTTAAGGGATTTAACTTATGGTTCGACACCACGACCAAACCCTTGCAACGGTTCATGAGTCAACAAATGTATCAACTCTGCTTTTTAAAATAATGACTTAAAACAAATAGTTGGAAAAATCAAATCAAAAAGTCAACCATGCACTTAAAAGGAATTTAGAACTCAAACTCGAATATTCTAATTCTAAGAACATAAGTAATCAATTGAAAGCTAAAAAAGGCTACTTGGAAGGTGAAGTTACGATGCTAAATGTAAACTTAGTGCATGGTCGAGAATTTGGCAAACCACTATAAAAGAATCTTTGGTACGTAGGTTCATCGACACTGTAAACATATCTAAATATTAGTATCTAGAGATTAATTTGACTTGGATAAAGGAGTTCTTTACCTAGTTTATTCAACTAATAAAAAGGGGGGTGGGCACACAAGAATGAGGATAGAGAAAAGAATGTTTTTGGTAAAACCCAAGCCCTATAAGTAAAAGTTCTTTAAACCAATGCTCAAGATCATATTCTTATGGTTACAGAGATTAACCTCAAACAAAATGTCGACAAAAACAATGTAACTAGCTTTTCAGTGGCTCATGATAGAGCCAAGGATTGAGCGATGTAAAAGCTAGTTGTGCAAGCTATTAATGAAATTCTTCTTTTGAGTCTTTGCATAATTTTTCCAAACTATTCAAAATAACCTCTAATAGATAAAAGTTTTAACATTAAACTAAATCATTAATTCCATACTTGACCATTAAAATAGTTTAAACCCATGAATGTAGAACATATCATGTTTGTAGATTATAAGGCTTAAAAGCATGGTATTCTTGATGTCTATTGATTTGATACCATAAGAATTATCTGTCTTGATTAATAGTGATATAATGAAAGCCTGTATGTTTTTGAAAATTCTCAAACCTAATTAATTGTATTAAATGATAAGTTATGTAGGTGTTCGAGTGAGTTTTTGAACTCGATTAAACGTATTAAATAATAAAGCTTACAAGTCTTTGAAAAAGTTCTCGAACCTAATTAAGCCTATTAAATAACAAAGTCTGTAGGCTTTTGAGAGAGTTCTTGCACCTGATTAATCACATTGAATAACAAAGGCAAACTTGTTATTTTTTAAATTCTCTTTTTGAATATTTGCATAATTTTTTCAATTATCTATAATAATTTTTAATAGACAAAAGTTTTAATATTAAATTGAATGATTAATTCCATACTTGACCATTAATATAATTCAA
Organism: Khaya senegalensis; assembly: GCA_032402905.1. NCBI lineage: Eukaryota > Viridiplantae > Streptophyta > Magnoliopsida > Sapindales > Meliaceae > Khaya > Khaya senegalensis. The sequence goes on along the minus strand of CP135547.1, from coordinate 3,223,485 downwards.
ACCCATGCATTCAAAATATATCACATTTGTAGATCCTAAGGCTTAAAAACATGATATTCTTGATGTTTGTTGGATTTGATACCACAAGAATTGTTGATCTTGATTAATTATGATGTAATAAAAGCTTATAAGTATTCAAAAATTCTTACAATTGATTAGGTGTATTGAATTATAAGTCCCATAAGTCTCTAAGTGAGTTCTTGGACTTGCTTAGGCATATTAAATAATAAATTCAATAAGTCTCCAAGAGAGTTCTTAAACTTGATTAGGTATATTAAATAACGAAGATTGTAGGTCATTGAGAGATTTTTTGTACCTAATCAAGCATATTGAGTATGACTTTTGTATTCTTTTCTTTTCATTCACTAATACTCCACTCACTATATACTTATATACTGCCAAATAAAGAAAAAACATATCGCTTTTTTTTAGTCAAGTTAACAATCGCACCCTAGTAAAAAAAGATTTCAATTCCTGAAAACTCTTTTCACAACTTTTTATTCACTTCATTCCTTTTCCTTGTCTTATTACTCAAAAAAAACAAAACATTTGTTTGTGGACTTTGAGATGAAAGAAGACAATAATGTAATCTTTTTCACTAGCTTTTGCATCTTCTTAAGAGTGGTTGGAGTTCTCATTTCCACTATCGCTTTTTATCTTCTGTGCATTTTTATTGAACTTTTGATCTTTGTCTACTTACCATGAAGCCCAAAAACTTCCCAGCACTTACACCAAAAATATTTATTTGATATTTTCCTAAAAGCTTAAAGTTTTCTTTAAGTGTTTCATGTAGTTCTTTGCATACATAGACTTCATAATCATATCCTTCACATGTGTTTCCATTATCTAGCCAATCAGAGGTTGGAATATTTTATTTAATAATATATGATAGTTTGCCTCAACATTCTTTATTTCAAAAGATATCACTACAAAACAGTACAGTCTTTGATTGATGATAAAAGTGGTTTTATCTTGGTAGGGTTCATATATTCTAATATAGTTATAACCTAAAATTGCATCTATTAAATTGAGAAATTCGTTACTCGCAGTTGCATCTACCAACTGATATATTCTTGACAATGAAAACTACCTTTAGGACATGCTTTATTTAGATTGATGAAGTATACACATATCCTTCACTTCTAATTTGTTTTCTTTACATTGGCAATCCATTTAGGATAAAATGTTTTTCTTATGAACTCTACCTTTAGCAATCTATCAACCTTGGCATTGATTGCCTTATATCTCTCCTGATTGAATAATCTCTTTTTATGCTTTACTAATTTAAATTTGTGGCCAATGTCCAGTCAATGTGTGATCATTCTTAGGTCTATCCCTCGCATATCATCATGTGATTAAGCAAAAATATTATAATATTTTTTCAATAAAGTCTTTAATTTTACCTTCTTGGTTTAACAAAGATCAAAGTTCATCTTTCAAATTTAAATTGGAGCATCTATTCTTAACCATTTCTTTTATAGGTTTTATTTTTTGCTTGACTTCATTATTCTTAATCTTGCTCTTTTTTTTCTTATGTTGTTAGTTGATATGCAAAATGTCTTTCTTAATATTATTGCATAATAACTTTTGGTTTCTCTTTATTTCTTAAAACACTACCTACACCATTAGAAATAAAAAATTTGAGTTTGAGATAGCAGATAGGCATTACATCCTTCAAGCTTTGCATAAATGGCTTCCTTAGTAATACTTTATAGAGGATAAAATGATCGATGATTAGAAAATCAATTATCAATGTTTTCTTATACAGTTGTTTTCTCATCGTAATCAATAGTCAAATTTTTCCTATCGACATTATATACCCATCCTTAAAATCATATAATAAAGTATAAGCCTTTTTAAGTTTTGGTTCCTCCATCCTTAATTCTTGTAGGAAACCATTTAACAAAATGTCAACCAAACTCCTAGGGCCCACAAACACTCAATTTATTGGAGTTATTATAGTATTTATGGTAATGACGAGCATATCATTATATTAATAAATATCTTCTTTTATATCTTCTTCTATGAACATTATTGAGACATTGGTTATTTTTAGCTTTGTACTCACATGAATGTTAAAAATCAAGTTATTTCTTGGGTCTAACGAACATCTTGAATAATTTTTTCGGGATTGATTTGAATCTTTAACCACTATTAATCCTTATACAATGATCATGGTTAGTTGTCTCCTTGGGCTATCGTAATCTTTATTTACTTTAACTCTTTTCTTAACATAACTTCTCAAATATTTATTCTTAATTAGTACTTCAACCTATTCGTTAAGCTTTGTGCATTCCTTTGTATTGTGTCTATGACCTTGATGAAAAATGTAGTACTTGTACTAATTTTGCTTTCTTATTGGTGTTTTGATCAATTTTGGAGCTACTAACATTCCTCTGTCATTAATTATCTCGTAAATTATGTCCAAAGACAAATCTAATAGGGCAAACTATCTTTGATTGGTAATTCTCACCACTCTACATTCTCAGTTATGATCTCACGTCTTAAGTAGTAAAGGGAATGTTACCCTATCTACCATTTAATGCCTATCATCTCATGACCTAAGTAGCTTGAAATTTTGCTTATGTGGTGGTTTCCTCCAAGGCAAGTTTCTATTCTTCTAAGTTCTTGTAAAGGATTGAGAACAATTACTTTTAGTACTCTCAATATTCTTATATCCACTTTATTTCACAAACATTGACTTTTTTTTTTCTTTTTTCCCATTTCTTCTCGGTTGTTTATCCTAAATTATTATTGCTTCTTTTGCTTCTTAATAAGCAATCTCATATGAAGTTACATGTTTTTTTTTTTCACATACTATACTAGAAGCCCTACATTCTAATTCCTTTTCTTAAGTCTTCCAAAGTACTTGGTACCTCTAGCATTATAAAGTAGTATCTTCTTATGAATCATTTTTAAACTACTTAGATCTTTTGATGAGATATTGACCCTTCTAAACTCTTTTGCAAATTTTCAGTATAGTTGATCAAATATCCAAATACTCCTTAGAGGTATATTCTTATCCCAAAGCCAAGCTTTCCCTTTTAGTGTTAGAGAAAATGGACGACACATCTCAAGATCTGTCAAACTTTGGATATACATCATTTATTTATATCTATATAGATGTAACACTAAGCTTGTTTATCCCAAATATGATGTGATCTATGGCATCTTAAATCCTTAAAGAAGTCACAATTTCATAATATCTTTGGATAATAGTAACTTAACTTTGATTTGACAATCAATTTGCTTCTTTTTACTTTGTTCTTTCTTTAATTTCCTAATTTCTTCCCTCAAATGCTTTAACTCCTTAAACATATCTCCTCATCTTTATCTCTTTTATTAAATTCTCTCCCTTTCTTTCCTATTAACAGATTTTAAATCACTTATTATATTTTGCTTAGTCTTATGTGAATCATTATGGTTTATGACTCCTCTACTTCTTTTTATTCAAGATACATATTAATTACCATCATATATCCAAAAATACAAATTTGCAACATTATTGTGATAATGTTCCCTTCTATGCCTTATTTCTTCAACTTTTTGTTTACTTTTTTAAGTAGTAGTAAACCTCCATAATCAGGAATTTTCATTCAAAGTATTTCCTCTATGGATCAACATTATCTTTTTCTTGCCATTTACTTGTGCTTATATCTCCCTCTTTATTTCTTAATTCTATCACCTCAGAGTTGTGTTTAAGATGATTGGTGATGTCTTGCTAGACTTTTATCATCATCTCTTTTATTGTCTCAACCTACTTTTTGCTTCTTTTGGCAAGACCTAATAGACCTCAGTCTTTCTTCCCTATCACCTTTTTGTATTAGGGAATAATCATTTGAGTTTTCACTATTATCTTAGTGAAGCTCTACTGCCACTTCATCCAAAATTTTCTCCATTTCTTCTTTTATTGAAATCACCAATTTTCTCCCTTAAAGTCGACTTTTCATCTAATTTTTTACAAATAATGCTAGTTGTTAATGGCTATTTTTTGCCCTTTTATTATTAATAAGTAATTATTAACTTCAGAGATTCTTTGAATTTTACCTCATATAAACACAGAAAAATTAGAGGTGTTAGTGTCTCAATAAAGACTTTACAATACTTAAGTTAGAAAGAGCTTTACAAAGATAGAATAAAAACTAAACAACTAAATTTTTAGGTTTTTTAAGAGAAATAAATGAAGATGAATTCTTTAAGAGAGATAAATGAGAATGAAGTTTGGTAGCATAATAATTCATAATTTTTTTAACCCTTTTGCAAATAAAAACTTTTCTTTTTATTAATTCTTTTTCAACAATTAATAAGTATCATGTTCCCTTAACTGTTCCCTACTAATATGTGGTTTAATTGTCATTATGGATAGTTTATCACAATAGTTTTGTATTGTGTGTTGTTTCATGGGTGCTTTAGTATTATGATAGTTTTGTAAGTATTAACTGCCATATTTTACATTAATGCAGAGAAATTGTAACATTACATTAATAATAAGATTTAAGATGATTTGTTGACCATTCAGTCAATCAGAAAATTTAAATACTTAGATATAATTTTTGAGTGTCTGGGTCATTAAAAAATAGATAGACTTATAATAAAACTATAAATACTGTTCATCATTTCAAAAAAGATTGAAATAGATCATATTTTATTGTGTTTCTTTTATTGTTTTAATTTTACGAATGAAACAATTATTGTCTTTCTTATATATATATATGTGTGTGTGTGTGTGTGTGTGTGTGTGTATAATATTGCTACTTTAATTATACGTGCTTTATGTAATGGGTAAATAATAGGAGTTATGATTTATTAGAATTTTGTCATTATACATTTACAATTAGAATTAAAAGTTTTATTTTGTGAAAATAACCAATTATATATTAAAATAAATATTTGGATATGGATGATGATTGGAAACCTCGATGATCTTTTGAATATATTCCTTTTATTTTTTTATTATATATTTGAGTTTGTAGTTGTTGCAAAATTAAATGTGTATATAAAATATATAATAATGTCATTATTTTTTTCTTTCTTTATGAAAAAAAATAATTTTCGCAAAAAAAAAAAAATATTATGGTTGAGTTAAACAAAGATGAAAAATTAAATAATAAAGATAACTATAATATCTGACATCGAAAAATTATGTCTTAGAAGAGTAAGAGGCTTTTTAGGTTTTAAATAACACTAGGCTTTTTAGGTTTTAAATAACACTATTTAACATAAAAGAGATCAAGAGTCTTATAAAGTCTTTGTTAAGAAAAGCAAATTGCTTACATCACGTTGTTAAATGGTATAAGTAATAATTTTATGTTTGAGTTTGAAGTGCACCAGTTGACTCAAGAATTATGATTTGTCTTGAAAGAGGAGTTTAATAATACTTCGACTACTAAACTTAGACGACTCACTATCAAGTTTAATACATACAAAAAGCATTTACATCATATGATGAGGCAAAATTAATGAGAAATGTCAAACATGAGATGTGAATTGAAACGTACATGGCATGCTTTAACTAAAAAGTAGCAAGTTCAAGCCATGATTCAATCTCTTCTTGATAGCTGAGAGCATATGAAAGACAACATGGCATACAATGATAATATTAAAACTTTTAATCATACTTAAAGATATGTTAAGTTGGAAAATGAGTACCTTGAGGTAGCTAAACCTTCTAGCCAAGCCTATAAAGTTGATTCTAGCTTCTAAAATATATCTGGATTTAAAAGAAAATGGGGAAAGAAGTTCTTTCAAAAGGGAAAGAAATCAAATACTTCAGTATAAAAGCACTCAAGAGGCAAATATGCCGTAAAAAGAAGAGTAAAACTAAGTAAAAATTACTACAATTGTAGAAAGATAAGTCGTATTGCTTATGAATGCACTAAGTTGAAAAAAATAAACCTTTCTTCACACTTTTAAATTATGCTTATGTCTTTAGCTCTATTTTTCTTACCGAATCTCATCCATTATGGACTATAGATTAAGGAGCAATCAACTACATAGCTAGGGATCGAGAAACATATGTGGAGTATTATCAAATAAGCCAAGAATCAAAATGGATATATTAGAAAACAACTTCAGAGTTGAAGTTAAAAGAATAGACACTTATAAATTGACTTTGCATAGTGGCCAAACTTTTTACCTTCATGATGTATTATATGTACCAAGTATTTGATGAAACTTAGTTTCTATAACCATTTTTTTAAAACTAGGCTACTTATTGAATTTTTATGGTGTTTTTATGAATATTATGTTTTAACTTTATTTTAATTGGCATTTAATATTTGTATGATGGTTTTATGATATTAGATCTCGATATGAATAGTTTTCATTATGATAATAGTTATTTTTCTTTGATAATTTTTGTTAGATCTAATGATGTAAATGTCAACATTTGGCATGCTAGACTAAGACATAAAAGATAAAAAAGAATGAGTAGATTAGTCAAACTATACTTATTGGACTCATTATCTCAAATTAAAATTCCTATATGAGAAAATTGTTTAACTGAAAAAACAACTAGGAAACTATTTGATAAAGAGACTAAAGTTGAACACTTATTACAATTAATTCATTCTAACGTCTTTGGTCTAATAAATGTAAAGACTAGACATAGAGCCTTATATTTATTATATTTATTGATGACTTTACACATTATAGTCATATTTATTTAATCTCACATAAATCAAAGGCATTAAATTACTTCAAATTGTGTTTGAATTTAGTGAAGAATCAATTAGACAAAAGACTTAAAAATTTACAAATTGACCATGAAGATGAATATCTTTTTGCCCAATTTAAGAAAATATTTAATGAAAAAGGTATAGAACAACAATTAACCAATCCTAAAATGATATAACAAATGGTATAGCAAAAAGGAAGAATAGAGCATTGTTCGAAACGGTTAGGTTAATGATGGCATAAGCTAATTTACTAGTATCATATTTAAGAGATGTTTTATTAACTGCCACTTATATACTTAACCAAGTTCCTTTTAAATCAATTGTTTTCACTTCATATGAATTATGGGTCAACAGAAAGCTCAAAATAAATCACATGCGATCTTGGGAGTCTATATTTATGATTTGTTTCCTATACATTAGAAATTGAGTGGAAAAGAAAAAAATGTATCTTTATAAGATATTTTAAGCATTTTAAAGTATATGTATTTATTGGCAAACATACAGATAATTAAGTAACTGAATTGAAATCTAGATATGTCAATTTTTTGAAAAATAAAAATTTTAATATAGGTGATATTAATAAAGACACATGATTTTATGAATTAAATAATTTAATAGTAGTATCGCTTTCAATCCATAAACAATAGTAAATGATAATTTAATCGGACATGTGATTCCCAGTGAGAGTGATACACCTATTAAATCAATTTAGATGAATCATTCAATTTGTTAAAGCAATAGAAGATTAGATCCATGTCATCGATTTGAAAATAAAGGAAAATCATTTATGGTTGCTTCTCATAATAATAATAAGTATAAAACATTAGATGTAGCTTTCACTTAAAATGTTAAGAAATTTTAGATGAAAGTTGTAACACCTGTAAATCATAAATAATATTATAATAGTAAATTGATAAATTTTATTTTGTAAGACTTTTATGAACTAAGAATTTATTGGTTATTATTATTGTCAAGCTTATTTAGTAATAAAAGCCTATAAGAAGGTTTTATTAGATTAAGTTTAATGTATTTAGTATTAGGCTTTTCCTAAACCACAAGAAAATCCTAAAGTATAAATAAATAATTTTTTTATGAGAATGGTTCTTTTCATAAAATATATACTTGTTTTAAAGAACGATAGGGTTTCATGCTTGGAGATTTAGAAATTAAAAGTAAGTTTAAGTATTTTTTTTTTCTTATTTTTATGCTAATAATGATTATTAAGAGTCTACCATGCAATTATGATTATATATGTTGCATGAAAATAAAAATTAAAAGGGTTTATAATTTGATTTGGGGTGTTTAAGTTTTAATCTTTCATAATTAAGAATTTGGAATAATTATTTGTGGAGAAATAATAGAGAAAAAGAAAATTTTTGCAGAGATGATATATGACAATAGCCTAATCTATGAATTTTATAAAATTATATATTATGAATTTGATAAAATTGATTTACTTGGATAAACTAAACATTTGTAAGGTTATTATGATTTTTGTTTTGTTAAAAGTATTAATGACTTTTTGACTTTGATCTAAGAATTTGAAAATTACTCATTTTTGTATAATAACTTAATAACAAAATTATTTTAGTTAATCAAATAACCTTGAAAAATTATGAAATTTTTTTATATTGATTTTGAATTATATCTATATAACTCACTACTAATTTTTGTTCGGTATATTTTGAAAATAAAATTTGTTTAAGAAAGTTAAATAACAAATTTATAACAAAACTTTTAATGCCTCACTGTCTATATGTTTTTATCATATATGTAAAATTTTATGATATTTAGGAGTGTATTTTAGATTCTAAAAATCAAATATTGGGGGTTATTCAGTGTAATACCCAGCCTATTAGAACAAATAAAAATGGGCCCAAAATTTTTTTATTCCTTTAGGCCCAAAAGTCTTCATTTTTGACCCATTACTTTGTTATAAATAGGTGGAAGGATGTAAAATTATGGAGTAACTCTTAGAACCCACAGGAAGAGAGAAGAAAAAAGAAAGAAAAGAAAAAGAGAGGAAAGAAAGAGAGGAAGAAGAGAAGAGGAAAAAGAGAAAAGAAGAGGAAAAAGAAGAAGGAAAAGAAGAAGGAAAAGAAGAAGAAGAAGAATAAAGAGAAGAATAAGAAGGTGAAGGTCAGAATTCCATTTATTCTTTTCTTGAAAAAAAAATGTTTATATTAAGTATAGAAATTGTTGAAAATTAGAGAAAATAAATAGATTTTTGTTTATGTAACTTAATAGTTAAAATTATTATTATTTTAAATTTTTGAACTTTAAATTAATAGATTTTGGGTTAAATTTAACAGTTTAATCAAAAAATTTCTTGAGAGTTGTTAAAAATTAAGTAAAAATTTATAAAATTTTGATTGGGGTGAAAATATAAAGGTTGTAGAAATTTTATCCTATTTTATAAATTGAAAGTTTTATATGTAAATAGTTAAAAATTTTGAGGTCAAAATAAAAATTCTTATAATTTTAGGGTAAGACAATAAATTCTAATAATTTTAAGTTTTAAATGAAAATATTTTGAGAGTATTTTTGTAATTATCCATATTATAGAATTTTTTTTTTTTGAAATTTGCCATTATTATTGTTTTTCAATTGAAATATACGAAACTCTAAAATTTTCTAAGCTAAATTCAATTATGGTTTTAAGCTAAGACCTTGTTAGTATTTTATTATAAGTAGTATAAGTTATTAATTTATTTTAGTGATTATGTATTAATTTTAAAAGAGTGATATTAGGTGGTACTTGGGAAGAAAAAGAAAGAGCGAGAGAGCTTTAAAAATACATACAATTTTTTTTTTATTAGGATAGGTAATTCATGTATAATTGAGTTTTTTAATTTTTGAAAAAAATGAAAAGTAGGGTTTTATATCAAATTTTTTATGAAAAAATTATATTTCAATAACATGATTACTATTCTATCCTGTTTTATATAAATTTGTCAAGAATTTAACAATGTTATTATTGTTAAATTATACTTATGATGTTTGAAATATTGTGAAATGATATAAATAAATTATTTCATTATTACTGTGTGTGATTAGATCATAAAATGGTGTATGACCTTTTGTTTAGTATCGGTAACTACGAACCTGATATTAGTTCCACGGTAAAAGTCCGTAAACTTGAAATTATAGGTGACGGTCCTTAAGTATAAAACCTCTAAAATACGTAAGCTACACATTTTTTGGACGGTAGTCCTTGAGAATAGTGTTCCAAAATTATGTATTGTACATAGTGATAACTAATTTGCATTGTTATTGTATTATCATTATTTATGCTTATTTATATTATTTATGTCTTAAATAATTGGAAGTATAATTATTATTAAATTGATTTGAAAAACCTTAGTTATATGTGAATGTTTACGGGGTTTTGGCTCACATTCTATTTTTTAGGTCTTTTTGGAGTAATCGAAAATAGATAAACTTTGAAAAAATTTTATCATTTTAGTAGATATATTTTGGAGGAACATTTTATAGTGTATATCGTATTTGATAAAATGTTGTAAGGAGACAGTTCATATTTAGTTAAATGAATATATTAAGTTTTGATATGATGGATTTTGTTGTGATGGTAGTTTGAAATTTCATGAAAAATATTGAAAGTGTTATAGAATTTTAATATTTATAAGTTTATATTGATGTTGCCTATGTATAGTAGAAATACTGCCAAAATATCTATAACCACATTCTTTTACTTTAAATTATTCTTTTAAATCTTAATTCACGAATTTTAGTTTAGGGGATGTGACATTCAATATATTTTTTTACACTGTTAGGAAAAATAATTATATTCAAAATATGAAAAGACTTAGTTTTATAAGGGTTCAAAGATTGGTATTTTTATTGGATATTAAATTGTGTTCCTTAAATATTATATTATAATTAAAAAATAATATCGTTTAGGTTATAAGAAAAATCCTTAAATACATAAAATTTGTTTTAGCAAGTTTGGACATATTGAGTTATCAAATAAATTGGGTGATATAATTATACTGTTAAGATTTAATGAGTTATATTGTACTTTATAGTAATGTATACAAGTTGTATGATTACTAATTTTTTATTATAGGTTAAACCGCTTAAATTAGCTTTAGTTGCGATTGTCAAGAGTTAAGTATACTAAATTTTTTTAAAAAATAATCATAATAAACATATATATTTGATTATATTTTTAAAATATTTTTTAATTATATACTATTATGAAACTATTGATTTTCCGTTATTATATGTTATGTGGTTGTTTATGATGATGTGATTATATATGTGATACTTATAAATTGTATGCATGAACATTAAAGTATGAACATATACATTGAGTTTTAAGTGATGAACATATGCATTCAATTTTAAATGATAAAAAAATGATTTTTTTTTTTTTTAAGAAAAGTGTTCCTAGAGGTTAATATTTATGTGCTAAGATATCGAACTTCATTACTTATTTAATAGACAATTATAAATATATATATATAAGGAGTCTTTATAAGTGTGGTTATTTATTCAAGTTTCGTATTGTTGTTATTTTTCAGTATTTTGTATGACATAGAAGAAACTTTTGGGGATATCTTTGGGTATAATGTCTTTATATTTATGTGAGAATGTATTTGTGCATGTGGAATGACTCACCAATAATTAGGGTAAGGTGTAACTTTTATTTTCGGGTATAAATATTTATTATTTTTAAAAATTATATGCCTTACACTTATAACACATACGATATATTATTGACAAGTAATATTGACTCAATCAGTAATAAGTGATATGTGAAGTCCTATTAAGTGGTAATTGAAAGAAGATTTTTCTAATAAATTTTGAAATAATCTTTTAAAGTGTTTAGATATTACAAAACTTTTGAAATAACTATAGTTTATCTTATGCCATATCATGTGCATGCATTTTATATAAGCATGTATGTACATATAAAAAACTAGTATACATAATAAGTTTAAAACCCAATATAGTTTATTATGATTCCCAAATGATTAAAGGTTTAAGTGCATTGTGAATGAATTTGACTGAGCTTTTATTGTTTTATGGTCCTTTAAGATTTAAGACTTTCATTGTTATAAAGTTTGGTAAGTTGCTCTGAAAGATTTTTTTTTTTTATGATGAAGGAATATTTATAAATGTATATAAATTAAATTTTTATACTTTCATGTAATTTAAGTTTTGTAAGTTATAAAAAAATCATACTTTAAATTCTTTCAAATTTGGAGTTATGCACAAAGTTTGCTAGTTTGGAAGATTCATATATGATTTAAAACAATCTTCTAAATAATGATAACTTATGATTTTGCGATAATTAAAGAAGATAATTATGTGCACATCAAATGGTTTAATAATAATTTTGTGATATTATCTTTATACATAGATGATATTTTATTAGTTAGAAATGATAAGAAATTTGTTTTAATCATAAAGAAATAGTTATCTTTAAATTTAAAAATAAAAGATATGAGTGAAGCAGCCTATATTTTCAGAGTCAAAATTTAAAAGGATTGTTCAAAGAAACTTTTAGCTCTATCACAAGAGACGATATTAGAAAAATTATTGAACGATTTAATATGGCTCTTTGTAAGCCTATGGATACTCCAATTTGGAAATGACAATTTTTTAACCTTAATATATGCCCTAAAACTCTATAAGAGAAAGAAATTGTCACGCCTCCTAAATTAGGGTTCGTGATTTAAAATTTAAAAAGATAGTTTAAAGTTGAATAAATGAGGTCGTGAATATTTTGGTAAAGTCCCTACTATACATGGAAAATATCTATATATATCTATTAGTATAAAAATTCTATAATACTCCCAATATTTCTCATAAAATTTTAAGCTATTGTTACAACACAATATATCACATCAAAACTTAATGTATTTATTTAATAGCATATATATAATCTTCTTACAATATTCTAACAAACACAATATACACAGTAAAATAGCCCTCTAAAATTTATTTACCAAAAAGGGTAAGGTTCTTTCAGGTTTATCTATCTCTTACTGTTCCAATAGAATCTAAAAAGTAGAGTATGAGCTAAAATTCTATAGATATTCATATATAATTGGAATTTTTTTAAGTAATTTAATAATAATCATGTTTCTAATTAAACAAATTATAATTAACGTAAATAAACAAAAATAATCATAACTAATGATAACACAATAATAATTCAAATTAGCTATCACTACGTATAATACATAGTTTTGGGGCACTATTCTTAAGAGCTATTTTTGGACTGTTGTCCAAAAAATGTGTAGCCTACGTATTTTAGGAGTTTTATACCCAGAGATCATTGCCTATGATTTTAAGTTTACGAACTTCACCGTGGGACTTAAAATCAGGTCCATAGTCACCGATGGTAAACAAAAGGTCATACACCATCTCATAATCTAATCACACATAGTAATAATAAAACAATTTATTCATATCCTTTAATAATATTTTAAACATTAGAAGTATAATTTAACAATTATAACATTGTTAAATCGTAAAGAATTTATACAAAATAAAACAGAACAACAATTGTGTCATTAAAACATAATTTTTCATAAAATTTTAATATAAAATCTTATTTTTTAATTTTTTCAAAACACCAAAATACTTAATTATATGTGAATTACCTACTTGGATCAAAAGATGTCAGTAATTTATTTTTTAGCTATTCCGATCTCTCTCTTCCTAACCACCACTTGATATCACTTTTAATATTAATACATAATTACTAAAATAAACTAATAACTTATACTGTTTATAATAAAATAGAAATAAATTCCTGATTTAAAATCAAACTAAGGTTCAGTCTAAAAATTTTAAAATTTTAAATTTTTAGAATAAAAATTATTAATATTGGTAAATTATAAAATATCCTTATAATATAAATAATTATAAAAATATTCTTTAAAATATAAATAATTATAAAAATATCCTAAAAATATTTACAGTTAAGGTCTAAAATTATTAAAAATTATTATCTTACCCTAAAATTATAAAAATTTTTATTTTGACCATAAAATTTTTAACTATTCTCACATAAAATTTTTAATTTATAAAATGAAACAAAATTTTTACAATTCTTGTATTTTCACCCCCAATTAAATTCAACAATTTTTCATCTAATTTTTCAACAATTCTCAAAAAAATCTTTTAATCAATCTATCAAATTTGATCTAAAATTTATGGATATAGAGTTTAAGGACTTAAACTAGTAATAATTTTAATTATTAAGTTACTAAAATAAAAATCTATCTATTTTCTTTAATTTCAATAATTTATATACTAAAATAAACTATTTTCTTCTTAAAATGAAGAATAAAGAGGAAATCTTATCTTTATTTTCATATTCCTTTTCTCCTCCTTTTCCTCATTCTTCTTTTTCTTCTTCTTCTCCTTCTTCTTTTTCTTTTCTTCTTCTCTCTTCTTTTCTCTTTTCTTTTTCTTCTTTTTCTTTTTCTTTCTTTTCTCTTATCGAGGCTTTTACAACCTTTTGCCAAATTTTAATTCAATCTCATACTTATCCACACACACACACACACACACACACACACACACACACACATATATTTATATATATACTAAATCACATGGGCCAATATTTTTTTAAAAAAAAATTTGGGCCCAATTTTTTAATGGGCTAGGTATTATAGAAATATTAGCAAAAGTTACTTATGGAAATGTCATAAGAAGCCTTATGTATGCTATGATATTTGTTATGTTATGGGATTGTTGAGCAAATACCAATCAAATTTTGGATGTACACATTGGAATATTATTAAGAGAATATTAACATATTTGAAGGGTATAGTGGATTATTTTTTATGTTATCAAGGAGGAGACTTATGTTTCAATGGATACATTATTGCCAATTGGGGTGATGATTTAGATGAACAAAAATTAACGTTGGGATATGCATTTTTAATTGGTCATGGTGTTATATCATGGATAGTAAGAAACAAACATGCATAGCTCTATTCACGGTGGAAGTTGAATTTGTAAAATATTCTGTGGCAATAAAAGAGGCAATTTGGCTTAAAAGATTTTTTAAGGACCTCAAGATTGTCACGCATGTTTCAAAACCAGTAATATTCTGTTATGACAATCAAAGTGTAATAGCCCATGCCAAAGATATGAAATATCACTACAAATAAAAGTACATAGAGATAAAATACAATTTTGTTAGAGATATTATGGCAAAAAAAGGTATTGATGCAATATATATCTATTCATCAAATGCAAGTGATCCCATTTATTAAGCTTGTGGCCATAGATGTTTACTCATCACATGCTAGGTCATTGGGACTACGTAGATTATAATATTATTAAGATATTTTTTAAATTATTGTTGCCCATAATATATTCATTATTTGTATATTTTTATTTGATATTATCATGTTTACAAACATTTTATTAGAATATTATATTGTTAGGTTTAGATTAATTTTCTTATATAAGTGGTTGCTTCTATTGTTATATGAGTGAGCCAAGATGAAATATAAGAAATAAAAGATAATGTTGATAATATGTTGTCATATTATATATAAAATTTATATATATTTATTTGAAATTTTTTCTATATATATCCTATGTTACCAAGATGAAGTATACATTTTTTCTAAAAGTATCGCCTTGATAGAATCAAGATGAAATTTATATTTATTTGATATTTAAACCGAACATGATAATACCCACTATCATCAGAAACCTTATTAGTCATAGATAAAATTTTAATTTAGCGTAAATGATATGTGAAGTATTAAAAATTTAGATTAGCACTTAAGTAGAGACTAAACTTAAATTTCCATAGCGATTGAGATTAAAGACACATATATAATTCATATGATGTGTGTTTTTCATGTGGCAATATGAAAAAGCAATGAGTAAATCCATATCTCTCCATTGTGTAAGTTTCATTGACATTTAAAAAATATTGATATCTATATATATATCCTATGTTACTATTTATTCTATTTTGAAATATTGAATTGATGATTGCTATTTTAGCATGTTATCTATGACTATGACACAATGCAATCTATAAAACATGTTTAAGAAAGTAGTTGATTTAAAATTTAAATAGAAGAGTATGATAAAAAGATTTATTTTTTGATTCTTACATCAAACACATATGTTCATTGGTCGATCAATTATATAACCCACACTAGGTTGTTGATATATTTATGAATACATAGATTATTACAAGTAAAGTATAGTTTTTAATAAAGGAATTGACTACGCTACAACTAATGTAACAAAATAACTTTAGGACATAGTGAACAAAATTTAAAAATTTTTTGTATATATTTTCAATTGAGAATATAGACATATATTATCGTACAATATTGTGTTTATGAGCCACACGATATATTGCTTTTATAAAGACTTTATTGTGACTTAGTGTGAATTTTTCTCTAATCTTTGTTGTTGTACATCTCATCATGTGCAGTGGGAGATATTGGACTTGGCACACACTATAAACTGTTCTAACCCAAGCCAAACTAGGAGACATAATTGTTAAAAATAGTTATATTCTCTTTTGAATTCAACAACTGTTTCAAACTGTTGTTTTATATTCTTTTAACTAAGAAAAACAAATAAAAAATAATTGAGAGAAGAGATACAGAAAGAGCAAAGACAATGAAGGACATTTACATTATAATTAAAATTCTTTTCAAGTCAGCAAATCTATTTAAAGTAAATATTTAATCTTAATTTAAATTTTGTCAATTTTAAACCTCATATTAACTTTTTTTTTGTTGTAAACCTTATTATTATTATTTTGTTATTGTTCCATCCCTTAATTAATTTAAACTCTAAATCAAATATTTTTATTAATTTTTTTCTTAATTTTTTTCTTGTTAATCATAAACTTCAAATTAATTCAAACTCCACGTCAATAGTCTTTTTATTGTTCAAAATCTTTTGCTTAAAATATGTTTTTTTTTTTATATTTTTTAACTCCCAATAAAAATTATTAGTATTCTTTTAAATTTTGATAAATTCACCCCATCATTTCTTTATAGTCTTCTTAAATTATCATACTAATAATAATAGCAATAATATCCAATCATATCATATAAATCTATTTTGTTTACCAACATATATTATGTTATGTCATGTAGCACTATGTCCAATAATTTTAACCTACTGCTCATGTCACGTTCCATAGATTACACATATTATTTCATGTTGATTTAACTCCATTTACATCTTTATCCAAACTCTATTAATTGCATAAATTTTAACTTGGATTATACCCAATTTCAACAAAAATTTGGTGTGATTTGATAGTCTATGTTGATGCAGGTAGAGCTCAACACAAAGTAGTTTGTTGGGTGAATTGTGTGCATGAATCATACTTAATTTGTAAAGAAACCAAAGGAATAACTTTACTATATCGACATTCCACACAAAATGTTTTTTTAATCCCACAGCACACTCAAAACACATGGGAGACTGTCCTTTCACAAACTTTTTGAGACTTTAATTTCCCCTCTTTTCCCCCCCTTCTCTCAATATCCATGAAGGATTTATTAATTTTCAACGAAACTTTGTGTTAACCTAGTTTTCCATATTTGATTTGTGAGACTACTTCATTTGCTAACACACAATAAAGAAGCTTTCACCTCATTCTTTACATTTACGCATCCTGCACTTGTATTTGCAGCAGTGAAACCAAACTTTTGTTTGTGCAAAACCACAGATTGTAATGTTAGCAAAGTTTTTATATTGTATGTTCTACATGTAAGTTAATACGGGTCTTTTATTCTGCTTATTTTAAATGTAAAGAACGTATGTAACCAGTTCAAGCCAAGTTTGTACCTATCTTATGTCTAACGTAAATGGAGCTTAATCTAACTTAAAATGAGCTCAAGCTTAATCAAATATATGTACAATTTATATGTTAACCAGTGCAAAAATATCTACGTTGTTGGTATTAAAGCTTTTAGTTGAGCTTTGGTTCGATAATTGATTCCAAAAGCCAAGAGTTCCTTTGTTTCTTCTAAAAAAACATCGTTATTCATTTTTGTTTGCCATTAGTGAACTCCTTCCTTTGGCCCCTGGTGATTCTCAAGTGACGGCTATTATGCATGCATGTCCTTAGAAATAATTTACTCCGGCGATTTCCACTTTTAGTTGCTTTTCTTAAGTTCTCATCACCTTGTTTGACTGAGGCTTTTTCTTTAATAATTGGGCATAGGGAACTTGGAGGTGCTGTTGATCTCATTAACAAGTTTAAGCTTTGGCCTCGCCATGAATTCTTCTGCAAGAGGATACTTCCTTTGTCCTTATCAGAGACTCGCTATCTACTCAATGTAGTGGGACACATATAAATTAGGAAAGGGAAAGGGATGGAATTGGAGCATATCGCATCAGAATTTCTCCTATTGGAGAGGGAGAGATTACCACATATCTACTTTTGGCTTGGATATACTACGGGAAGCCTTTCGAATGAGAGATTTCACTCCCATTGATCTGCCTTCCGTAAGCCCTACACATATATTTGTCAATTTATTCATTCGATATGTTCATATTCTTTTCCCAAGTAATCTGTTTTTCTGTGGCTGCATGTTGACCAATAGTAAATTAAAAGAGCAATTAACAGTCAGAAAAGGTTATCCCTCCGGCAATAAAGTCGAACGGTGAGTCTAAGGACAAGTAGAAGAAGCAAAGAAAGCACAGAGGCACAGATCATAGCAGGCATAAGCATCATCACAAGGACAAAGGTAACAATGAAAATAAAACTAGAAGTGAGCATCATGATTATGGTTCTGAGCTCCTTACGCAACAGCTAGACAAGGTTCTTCAACCATCCTCCATTTGAAGTTATTGCATGTTTAATATTTATCTTTGATTCTTTTAGTGAAGAGACTTGTTTTTCGGGTTTGGACCACCAGTTTTGTTATGCATATCTGAATATCTGATGTTGAGCCTAACAATACACACGCGCGCGCGCACAAGTTCTGGAAAACTGTTATGATGGCCTTAATAGTTATGTTTCGTTCTGTATCAATACAGAAGAGGAGGCATGATGGGAGCGGGGATCTTTCTGGTGTCTGCAATTACAATGGTCAGGTAACAGAGGTAATGTTGGAATTGTTGGTTCTTTTTCTTCTCTGTTTTTGTTCTTGGTGGAGATTTCTGTTCTGAACTAAATATTCATTGGATTCAGGCTGATAACTTATCCCTATGATACTTTCAGCATCAAAGTTTCAAAAAATTGGGACGGTGAAGCAAAGGAGAAGACACTTCTGTCAACTTTGAAGTCCTCAAGAAATTGTGATGGTTAAGCTGAAGGTGGGGGGGTTGGAGGTTGTGGTGTGGTGGGGAGCGCTGACCGAGAGACATGTAACTTGGGGTTAGTATAACTTTTTGCTGTTGAACATTTTCAGATTCGTATTCTATTTTTTTGGTCAAGGATAATAGATCCTCTCACGGAGAGACAAGAATTTTCACCATGTCTTTAACGACATCAATGGTATTCACTATTATATAACCGAAATTTGAAGGTTCGTGCGAAGTTGTGTTAGGAGTATTAAGTTAGAATTTCAACTTAATGCATGGTTTTTAACATTAATGCATGGTTTTATATCATTTTCAAATTACTGAATTGACAGTGTATGTAATAATATATTACAATCAATTTACATTTGAGATTTAATTTGAACTGTTTGAAGTTTTTTAATTAATTTTCTAGAAGGAATTTTGAGTATTTGGATATAAAATGAGAAATGGTTGGTACTTCGAATGATATTACGTTTTGAATTAGAAATATAATTTTCTTTTGTTTTTCTTTATTAATGTAATATTTATTCATTATAATTAACACTGCAATTCTAAATTTAGATATAAAATTTGAGTATCTCAACTAGTTTTACATATGTTAATTAATACATATGCATTAAGTAAAGCTGAAATTAAGGAAATATGCAGATTAATGCATTGTACTTATGATAGCCTCTAATTTTTCTTGCACAACCTTCCAAGCTATGATCACATGTCGATCCTCGGTCAAGGTGGCGCCGACAGCAAATCGTATCACATAAATTCCGGCAACCAGGCCGTGACTCACGTACAACTTCCCAGATGCATTTATCGATTCCAGCAATTTTCGATTGAGTTCGTTCCCAGTTTCTTCTTCGGAGTGCTTGTTTTTGCCCAGACACGACGGCAATGCCCTAAAACAGACCATGGCAAAGTTTCTGGGAACTACAACTTCAAACCTGTTATCCCCGGCTACCAGCTCTTCAAACAGTTTGGCCATTTTAACATGGCAGCGCAGGAAATTCCTGAGGTTGCCGACGCCATAGCTTCTGAGAACGAGCCATAGTTTCAAGGCTCGAAATCTTCGGCTTAGGGTTATCTGCCAATCTTTGTAGTCGACGACTTGCTTCGAATCGCTGACTTTGTTTCTCAGAAACTCAGGATTTGTCGACAGGGAATTTACGAGAGCTGTTGGATTCTTAACCCACAGGCAACAACAATCTAAATTAGTGAAGAACCATTTATGAGCATTGAAACTGAATGAGTCTGCACCTTCAATACCATCGATAAAATGGCGAAACTCTGGGCAAATACATGCACTTCCGGCATACGCGGCGTCAACGTGAATCCATACGCCGTACCTTTTCGCCACGTCGCAGAGCGGCTGTAGTGGATCAACAGTAGTTATAGCAGTTGTCCCGACTGTGGCACAAAGAAATAACGGGATCAACCCAGCTTCTTTATCCCAGGAAATTGCTGCCTGTAGCGAGTCTGGGGTTAACGCAAAAGACGATGACTTCGTCGTCTTAATAGCTCGGAAATTCTTTGGATGGATTCCAGCAATTTGAGCAGCTTTTTGGATTGCACTGTGAGTTTGATCAGACCCGTAAACAACAAGCTTGGATATATTTTCTTTGCCAATTTCGTTCAGAATTTGATCTCTTGCAGCCACTAGTGTGCACAAAACGGCTTCACAAGTTGTTCCTTGTATAACGCCGCCGCCATTTCCCGAAAAAAGGAAACATTTCGGAAGCTTTAACATCTCTCCAAGCCAATCCATAACTATATTCTCTAGCTCAGTTGCAGCTGGTGATGACATCCAATTGAATCCCACAACATTAAAGCCAGTACTAAGCATTTCACCGAGAAACCCTGAGATGCTACCACTTGAGGGAAAGTAAGCAAAGTAATTAGGACTCTGCCAATGCGTTATTCCAGGGACAATATGTTCTTGCACATCCTGAAGGATTGTTTCAATGGGTTCAGGATTATACGGGGCGGATTCGGGCAAACTTTTTCTGAGGTAACCAGGCTCAACTTGGCTTAAAACCGGGTATTTCTCAACATTTTTGTAATAATCAGCAATGAAATCTATGATCATGTGGCCTTGCCTTCTGAATTCTTCCGAGTCCAGGGGATTAATCAACGATACTGAGGTATTTTCGAGCTCAAGGTCAGATTTGAGACTGCCCATTTGGAGAGGAAACTAAAGGAAGGTAATCAAGAAGAGCTAGGGTCGATCTTGATCTCTTGTATATGCAACGTTTTTCAGTTATTGAGCACAAGAAAACAAATTTGAGAATGAGAATATATAGAGAAATAATAATATTAGGTACACAATTTTTATATAAACTAGTTGTTATAAATTAATATAATAATTTTATGAGAGTAAATTATAATTTAAAAAAATAAAATATACAATATATATAAAATAATATAATTTTATTATATCAAATTATATATATATATATATAAAGTTTACATTTAAAATTAAAAAGTCAAATTGCATGCGCCTGTACTGAGCCGCTAACTAATTTGAAAGCAAGTTTAAATTCAGATATCTTAAGTTGAAAAGTAATGGTTTTGTAAGTGATAGTTAACGCTAATAGATTGTGATATGAGTAATAAATTTGCCTGCTCGCTTACACGGCGGCTCCTACAGCATGTTTAGTGTATAATATTGAACAAAAAGTGTAACGTGTTTGACTCCTTCCTCTAAACAATAATTGGCAAATTCATACCAATAAATATTTTTATTTTTATTTTTAACATCCATATAATTGTAATTAACACTGTAAAATAGACATTTAATCCTAAATTCTGATCGTCCTGAAAAGTAAAGAAAATTACTGCATTCTTGAACTCCTTTTGGCCCAACTCCTTAAGGATTTTATTTCGACATGCATAAATAGTACAAATTCCATGCGAAAGAAGAAAGATTGAAGGGCAGTTACAAAATTTGAAGAAATATTCAAAGGAATATTTATTTTGTACCGGACATATTGGTAGAAATTGCGTGCCTGTTGTGGAATGAGTTTACTTTAAATAATTGTTCTTGGAAAAAGTCTCACCTTCTTCAAGTACGTTGCCAATTTCACATGTAAACTATGTATGAACCCTCTTGGCAGTTGTGGAATGAGTCTACTTTAAATAGTTGTTCTTGGAAAAAAGTCTCACCTTCTTAAAGTACGTTGCCAATTTCACATATAAACTACGTATGAACCCTCTTGCCATATTATTAATTTCTCTACACATATGTCACTATTATTTGTTTTTTCTCGTTATATTTGATTATAATCCCATTATACGTCAAATCATGAATTCTCTTGACATATTAAATTTATTATATTCAAACAAATGCGTTAAAAATCACATCACTATAAAGTCTGGATTTCATATACATGGTGTTGGCATAGGGCACGATTGTCTTGACATATTCACACACACACACACACATTTATATATAGCTTCCCTAACATGTGAATATGTGAAGACAATCGTGCCCTATGCCAACACCATGTATATGGTCCTACAAATTAATTAGTCATACAATATGTTTGGACAAACAGCTACATGAACAGAGCATGATTGGGTATCTTGATTGATTTTTTTTTTTTTAAAAAAAAAAGATATTCAATAAATGACAATGACAAATTGTTGGTCATTGTTATTTTTAAAAATATACAACAATTAACCATTAATTGTTTAATAAATTACACACAAACTTCCACAGAATAGTTTGTTCTTCAATTCAATTCACATCTTGCACATATTTAATTTAAAAATGAAGATAAAGCAGTTCATTTTATATAAAATATGTAAGAAAGTAAAAATTTTTAATATTTGTTATAAAGTTATGTTATAATAAATATTAACTATGTTTTATTTTTAGATTACCACACATCATTTTCTAATAAATAAATAAATAAAAATTAAATCAAATTTAAAATTAAAGAAAAGTAGTGCAAAAACAGCCCATTTGTCAGCATGATGACATCACAAAACCTAAAGGCCACAAGAAAGAGACGTCATTACCATAGTATCTCTCGTGTTAGGTAATGCTATTCTACCAAGTTTAATATTGTGTGTGTGTGAGTATCTCTCGTGTTAGGTAATGCTATTCTACCAAATTTAATATTGTGTGTACACACACACACACATACATATATTACTAATATAAAATTTATAAAAAACAAAAAATTTAATGTTATGATTTCTATTTTCTTAAGTCATGTGTATATAAAGTGTGTTTGAATAATTTAAATTCTTTAAACTAAGACTCAAATTTGATAATATACAAAATTTAATAATTATGATATTGGATATACTAGAATTGATTTTTATATTAATTTAATTGTGATATGACTTAAATTTTTATATTTATATTATACATTTTTATTCTCTTGTTGGACAAGGTCCAAAATCAAGTTCATTCCATGCCCAATAGGTTCGAATTAGTTCGAATTAGGCTTTAGATATATGTGTCTAATATGCTTGTTTTCTAATTTCCTTTTTCGAATGCAATGGATTAAAGATGACTTCAAGGCCTGCCCAATTTCAGATCTCTTTTGTTTATCCTAATTTCGTGTTAATGCTTCATCTAGGCCCATAAGTCTTTGTAATCTATACAAAGATAACCAAATTTTTGAATTGCACAATTGTCAATCAATATCATATCTCTGTTTAATATGCTATACAATTTTGATTGTTCAAACCCTAAATTTACATGGGTTCAAGCTGCCTCCGAGTATCAATATAGGCATGAGAATTTGCTTCTCCAACAGAAGCAATGTCTTCTACTTCTCTTTTTGGCTTAACCAATCGTCCATGAGCATTTCGAACAAGCCCTTTGTTCTCCTTTTGATACCAATAATGCGGCATTTTTAATTTACCCACCAAGAGATAGAATGCCTTGTTCACTAGAGCAACATCTCTAGGAGCATCCTAAAAGAAAACCTAAACCCAAACTTACATATCCAATTTTCAGTTATTTTAGATAGGTATAAATATCTAATTTTTTTATTCATAATTACTAAAAATTATGTATTTAATATTCATATCAGTATCCAATCAAAAAATTAGGTATTTATATCAAAGTCTAACTTTACCAAATGCTGACCCCATGCCTTTATATTTGCATAATTTGACCAAAATGTTGACCTCATATCAATAATATATATATATATATATATATTTGTAAACTTTATTATTATTATTATTTCATTACCGTTTCAACCCCTAATTTATTTAAACTCTAAATCAAATGCTTTTATTAATTTTTTTTCTTGTTAATGACAAACTCCATTATTAATTCAAACTCCATGTCAATAGTCTTTTTATTGTTCATAAACTTATGGTTAAAATATACATTTTTTTAAATAATTTAACTCTCAATAAAAATTAGTAACATTCTTTTAAATTTTGATATTTTCACCATATTATTTCTTTATAGTCATTTAATAATAATAATAATAATAACAATAATATCGAATCATGCAATATTAATTTATTGCGTTCATCAAAATTAATATGTCCAATAATCTCAACAGATGGCTCATGTTAATTTAACTCAATTTACATTTTTTTTCAAACTCTATTTATTGCATAAATTTGGACCTGGATCAGACCCAATTTCAATCAAAATTTGGTTTGATTTGATAATCTATGCTGAAGCTGGTAGAGCTCAATAAAAAGTAGTTTGTTGGGTGAAGTTCGCATGAATCATACTTAATTTGTAAAGAAACAAAAGGAATAACTTTACTACTTTTGACATTGCTATACAAAATGTTTTTTTAATCCCACAGCCCACTATAAACACATGGGAGACTGTCGTTGTATAAACATTTTGAGGCTTTAGTTTCTCCTCTTCTTCCCCCTTCTCTCAATATCCCTGAAGGATTTATTAATTTTCAACGAAACTTTGTGTTAAGCTAGTTTTCCATATTTGGTTAGTGAATCTACCTCATTTGCTAACACACAATAAACAAGCTTTCATCAGTCACCACATTCAAGTTTGAACTATTGCCAAGTATTTATTCACCCCAAACTTGATCATTACTAAAGACTTGATATCAAAACCACTAGTACTACCTGTGCATGGTGTACATAAATCCGCAAGCAGGGTTAAACACAACACTTGCTCAAAATAAAGAATGGATTTGTATTGGTTTTAAAAGCCCAGCAAACATAAGTAGACCGAAGTCAATTCCAACTCAATTTTGTTGGTTTAAGCCCAAGTCTAGTAACTGGCCCAGCTCATGTTATAAATGATGCATACTTTCGGACATTTGAGTAGTGTTAGTGGTTCTCCATTTCGCGCAAGTTGTCCCTGTGATTTGGTTGATTTATTATATGATAAAGGAGAAGATAATGGTAGGGATGAAAGGAATTTGTGACTTTTGAAGAATTGAAGTGGGAAGATTCATTCATGAAATATGTATAAACTTCGATAGTAAAATGATTGTCTGAGATGAATCATAACCTTTGTTGGTTGAATTCTTCATGTTGACTGTTAAAGTTATCTCTTAACCTACAAGTTTAATCATTAAATTCCAAAACTTATTGGGCCATTGACTTGTTTAAAACGTGGCAATACAACACAATTTTATAACCAAGCGAAAATGAAAGAGTCTCCAAACCGAAAATAATTTTTATGGATGATGGGAATGCATAACAAAATTGAAGTTTATAGTCCTTCTATACTAAACTGCCTAAATGATATAATTATCACTAAAAGAAAATAAATAACAAAAAGATGAAAATTGATTGAGATAATTACCATTTGTTAGGCTATGAGTTTGATTTCTCTTGTTGAAAACTTTGAATCGATACCTGATTCACCCAAATCTAATACGTATTTAAAACACATTGAAAACACTTGAGGAAAGTACTACACTACATCAAATAAGCCCGGCATGAGTTACGAATCGTGCAAAGATTGATGTTCTTCGAGGTGTTGGAGCTCTTGAAAATCGCAAATTCTCAGCAGTTTGCCGTGAGAGTTTTCATTCTGATTATGGGTACTTGAGTTTTGTTTATTATTTAGAACAAAATAACACGCTTTTAGATTAAAAATTACAAGTAGGGTTCTTTCTTGCAATAAAAAATTACAGCAGCCGTTCTAGTTGACCATTTATGGACAATATTGGCGAGTTCATGTGAGAAGGTACACGTTCAACTTGAACTAATAATTACAAATATTCTCTTTATAATTTGCAGACAATTTACTAAAAGACACTAAAACACGTAAAAAGATAAGGTTATATTACCTAAATTGAACAAAGAAAGAGGTACGAAATAGCAGCCAGCCATTGGCCCATTCTCCATTATTCTTTCTAACTGAATCGAGTAAAATAATAGCTTTGCATACCTACTCCGATTTCTTTTTTTTTAAATTTCTGTCTCTTTTGACTTTGACGCTTCAGAAAGCATCCAATGTCAACAATTGGACTGTCAGTGCAATTTGGATTTGAGAAACTTCATAGAAATACTATTTGCATACTTGAAAATTTCATAAACCAAAACCTACAATCGCATATATAAACACTATCATTTACACTCATTAACACAGCAAAAGAATTTCAATTTCTGTCTCAAGTAACAAGGCTTTCAGGTTTTTTCAAATCTAGTAATAGGAGGTGTCACCAATGAGACATCTTACAAGAGAGACAACAAGAAAAAGTAGGAGGGTATGGAAGTTGAAGATTAGAATCACTTGGAATGCCATCAAAAAAACAATTTTAAGAATATTCAAACCTCATTCATTTCATCTAAGCTCGGCGCCAAGCATCAAACAACTCTCTAGCAAACAACTCTCCAACACTGGCCTCGTTTATCATCAAGAGCTAGCCAATAAGCCTAGCCGGCAAGCAAATATACTGAGAAGGGCTTCTGGTGATTCCACCAAAACGTTAGCACATCTGCTTCTTGTGCCATATACAGCTTCCGATTTTATCGACAATGGGAATTACATGACTCCAACCAAATCTCCCAAAGAAAATATTTCAACAAGATGGAAAGAGCTTCATGGTTCGCAGAACTGGGATGGTCTTCTTGATCCACTCCATCCCTGCCTTCGAAGAGAAATAATCAAGTATGGAGAATTTGTAGAAGCAACTTATGATGCCTTCGACTTCGATCCCTTATCGGAATTCTGCGGAAGTAGCAGATATAACCGGCACAAGATTTTCGAAGAATTAGGCCTTGTTGATCATGGTTACAAGGTCACCAAGTACATTTATGCAATGTCTCATGTAGACGTGCCTCAATGGTTTGTGAGAACGCAATTGGGACAAGCTTGGAGCAGAGATTCGAATTGGATGGGATTTGTTGCAGTGAGCAATGACAAAGAATCCCAAAGAATTGGAAGGAGAGACATTGTCGTGGCATGGCGGGGCACGGTGGCGCCAACCGAGTGGTTCACAGACTTAAAATCAAAACTAGAACATTTCGGAGGCAAAAATGTTAAAGTTCAACATGGGTTCCATAGCATTTACACATCCAAGGATGAGGATACGAGATATAACAAGACAAGTGCTTCGGAGCAAGTCATGGAGGAACTAAAAAGGCTGGTGAAATTCTTTCAAGGAAGAGGTGAACAAGTAAGCTTAACTCTCACTGGCCACAGCTTGGGTGGTGCATTGGCTCTCCTCAATGCATATGAAGTTGCAACTTCGATTCCTGATGTTTTCATCAGTGTCATTTCTTTTGGAGCACCGAGGGTTGGCAACTTAGCTTTCAAGGAGAAGCTCAATGAATTGGGAGTCAAGACTCTACGTGTTGTTACCAAACAAGATATAGTCCCAAAACTACCTGGAATTCTTTTCAACAAAATTCTTCGCCAGCTTAACCCGATTACTCAAAGATTGAATGGCGTTTACAGGCACGCAGGGACGCAACTGAAGCTTGATAAGCGCATGTCTCCGTATTTGAAAGATGATACTGATTATTCAGGGTGTCATAATCTGGAACTTTATCTTCATCTCTTAGATGGATTTTTGAGCAAGAAATCGAAGTTTCGATGTAATGCAAGGAGGGATCTCGCATTGGTGAACAAGAGTAGTGATATGCTGATGGAGGAACTGAGAATCCCAGAGTTTTGGTATCAGCAACCTCACAAGGGGCTTGCACTAAACAAGTTTGGAAGATGGGTGAAACCTGGAAGACAACCTGAAGACATTCCTTCTCCATTTGGCACTGAAGGATCGAGTCATTTGCTTCTTCAATAAGTAGTTACAGTTTTCTTTTTTATTGCAAAGATTCAGAATTATGAACTTGATGTTGCCCTAGTTTGTATTCTAAATGTGGTTTGTTATCTCTCAACGACGATTTGTCCTTAAATATTTGACCCAAATACTAGTTACATTTACAAGTTTTTGTACCAACAAATTTGGCCTCAAATTATGATACCAGGCTCTTCTAACGATAAAAAAGATAATAGTTTTCTTTTTCGTAACACGATTTGTCATACACAACTGCAACGCTAGATGATGAAACTAGAAAGGGAGTTATTGAATAAACCATTAACTTAATTTTATTTCCAGAAAGGGATTATTAATTCCAAACCAGAGGCTTGACATCAATACTCCGTTTTTTTTTTTTTACCATTATTCACGGCTAAGTCTCCAGGAAAGCTGTTATATATCCGCTTAATTAAGGGCCTGTGATTAATAATTAACTATTTGTAATTATTTTATTATACAATAATTATAATTAAAAGACACAATACTTCAATTGTAATCGTTGGCAAAGCATTATGAAGCAAATGTATGTATAGTTAGATTACAAAGAAATAAGCTCAAATTTATGAAAGTTAATGAATAACCATTTATCAGAAATATTTGTCATCTTCCAAGGCCAACTTATTGATTTAGTAGTCCCGAGTTTTGTTATAAATAAATAATAAAAAAAAACATATTATTATGGATAATTAAGAAGGTTGCCTATCACTTCTATAATCTCTTTATTATTATTTTTTAATTAATATTAAACAAAATTTTCTGCAATTTTAACATAAACAATATTTGAACTCAAACCACTTTCTATAAATTAATTACCCATAAGAAATTTTGATACGTAAGTTTCTAAAAGTGTTGTTTGATGTATGCTTACTAGCGGAACTGTAGCAGACTTGAAATTCTTACATTTGAAAATCACAGCAGCCTTCAGCTTTTGACCCAATGAATTAATCATGGGGAATATTGTCATGTGAGGAGTTACAACTGTAATTAATTAGTAGGAAATATTCCAATTAATTTATTAAAAAAAAATCATGCACTAGAACACGTTAATGAGGTATACAGTAGCAGCCATGGGCCCAATATATTCTCCATCATTATTTCAATTGAATTTAATGAACAGTTATTCCTCGAAAGTATGAAAGAAATACAAGGTCAATATTTGGACTGGAATATCAGGGAAACTTCTTAGAAATCACAATGGCATGCTTGAATTTTTCGTGGCATTGAATTGGGTTTACAGGCACGTAGGGACACAACTGAAGCTTGATAACCGTATTTCTCCGTATTTGAAAGAAAAAAACTGATTTTTCAGGGGGTCATAATTTGGAACTTTATCTTCTCTTCATCTCGTAGATGGATTCTTCAGCTAGAAATCGAAGTTTCGATGAAATGCAAGGAGAGATCTGGCTTCAGTCTTTAGTTGATGAGAGTAGTGACATGCTGATGGAGGAGCTGAGGATCCCAGAGTTTTGGTATCAGCAGCCTCACAAGGGGCTTATATTAAACAAGTTTGGAAGATGGGTGAAACGTGGAAGAGAGCCTGAAGACCTTCCTTCTCCATTTGGCATTCAAGGATCTATTTATTTACATGAGTGTTTGAAACACAAATTTTGTTACAGAAAACCTTCTAGCAAGACGATTCCTGCGTATATATCAACAAAGGATCTAAGTTTCAAACAGGTTCAGATACGAGACTATAAATACCACAAGAATTAAAGGAAATACACAAATGAACAATCATACAACTGATCCTAACCGTGAAACTAGTGATAAAGCATCTTCATATTGATCATAAACAAGCGTCCCCGAGCTCAAGCTTAATGGAATGTAAAATCTAAAGACAAGCTCCGTGTAAGGCTTCAATTCACGGCAAGCCACTTCAAGAGCCGGGAAGTTAAGAAAATGGAGCAAAATGAGAAGAAATTTTCTTGTATTTCTTACTGCTCTACAATCAATACAACTTACTTAAGGGTAACAGAAAAGTTCTATATATATACAACTCTTGCTTGATGGACACGAAATATATACTTTACTAGAAGACAAATGAGCAAATTAAGGAGCATTAAGGAGAATGATTTCTACTACAAAATCAGCAAAGCAGAAGTGAGGTGCCAATGTCTGTATCTTGGTGCATGCTCCAGTGCCGTAACAGAAAGCTAAAACCAAAACAATGACAATTGAATTTGTTGTAGAACTTAAGATGTGATGGGCTACTGATGACTGGCATGAGCTGTCTCAATATTTGGCCCATCAAGTTCTTTAATTTTCCTTCTTAAATTCAACTCTTCCATATTCCTGACATTGAGTTTGCTTCTGAACTGGGTGAATTTTTCTTCTCCAAGTGGTTTCGTTAACACATCAGTTATTTGTGAGTTTATTGGAACATACAATATCTTGAACTTTTGGTTGGTTATCTTGTCCCGAATGAAGTGAATATCCACTTCTATGTACTTGGTTATGGCATGAAAAACTGGATTTTCTACTATGGCAACACCACTTGTGCTATCTGACTATATAATTGTAGAAAGCTTTACTAAAACCTTAATTTCAGTCAACAAGGATTTGATCCAACTTATTTCTGCACTGATGTGACCTAAAGCCCTATGCTCAGCTTTAGCACTTGATCTAGCAACAACTTGTTACTTATTTGAGCTCTAAGAGATGAGATTGTCTCCCATGTAGACACAATTGCCTATAGTTGATTTTCTATTATTCAAATTACTTGCCCAATCTGAGTCTAAGAACTCCACCAAGTCTAAATTGTTTAATATATTAAAAATAAGTCCAAAATCTGTTGTTTGTCTCAGATATCTAAGCATTGTTTTGCATACTTTCCAGTGATCAATATAGGACTCTTGCATGAATTGGCTAAGTCTGTTAACAATATAAGAGATTTATGGCCTAAAGAGTGTAACATATTAAAGAGACCCTATGATTGACTTGTACAAGGTTTTATTCTAAAAAGGCTTCCCTTGAGTTCTTCCAAGCTTGGTTCCAATTGCTATAGGAGTGGAAATACCTTTGTATTTCTGCATCCCTATCTTAAGTAAGAAAGCTTCAATGTACTTAGACCAAGACATGAAAACTGAGTTAGATGTTCTAGTGATTTCGAAACCAAGGAAGTAACTCAAATTTTCAAGATCTTTCAAGGCAAAGGTTTTATTTAGCAATTCTACAAGGTGTTCAATCTGCATTGAATTGCTTTCAGTATTGATGATATCATCTACATAAATCAGTAGTAGAATGATATCTGAGCCATTTAATTTGAAGAACAATGAGGTGTTAGATTTAGCATTTTTGAAATTCCAACTTAAAAGTGCTGACTTCAGCTTGTTGTACCATACCCTTAGAGCTTACTTGAGACCATATAAGGTCTTATTTAACTTGCAGACATGATTGGTAAGTTTTTAATTGATGAACCCTACTAATTGTTGCATATAAACTATTTCTAATAAATCACTATTTAAGAAGGCATTGTTAATGTTCACTTGTCTCAGAAGCCAATCATTATATAGTGTTAGGGTGAAAACTATCTTGATTGTGCATGCTTTAATGAATGGGTTAAAGGTTTGATTGAAATCAATCCCAAGAGTTTGTGAAAACCCTTGCGCAACTAGTCGAGCCTTATACTTATGTATTTTTCCATTTGCATTCAGTTTAACTTTGAAAATCCACTTACTACCAATGACTTTAATTTCTGAATTGACAAGTATAAGTTCCCAGGTTTTATTCTTAACTAGGGCATTATATTCATGTTACATGGCTTGTCTCCAATTCGGATCTTTAAGAGCTTTTTTTTTACTTGGCATTGTACCAAAATCTATGTTAATGACTGACTCCAAGATGTAGATCTTCGGTTTATAAATACCTGCCTTACTTCTTGTAATCATGGGATGATAAGGAAGGTTTTGAATTATGTTTGGAGGGTTTTGAGGGGAAGTTACAGGTATACCTTGTATTTGTTCTATAGAAGGAAAATAAGTGATGGACTTTGATTGAGAATTTAGTGAATCAGATGAAGCAAGATTATATTCAGAGGAAGGAATTGAGTTTGCTGGAGGATTGACTTGTTGTTGAACTTCTTCAAATGCTGAAATGTTATGAGGGACCTATAAAAACCACTTGACCATCGAGTAGTAAGGAAGTTGACCGGAGTCATTAGCATCCAATTTAGGAGAGAAAAGAGATATAAAGTTAGGTTTTGTGGCAAATGGGAAAGAATCTTCATTAAAAATGACATTTTTAGCTATTTATATCCTCTTGGATGGGTGTAAGCACATGTAGACTTTGCGGTAAGGGCTGTAACTAATAAATACACATTTGAAAGTATAAAACTGAAATTTGTGCTTATTATAAGGTCTTAAATAGGGATAGCGTTCACATCCAAATGTTCTCAAGAATTTAAGATCAGATTTAAGTTTGAAAATGACTTCAAATGGTGACTTATTTTTAAGGGTAGGTGTAGGAAGCCTATTGATGAGATACACACTTGCAAAGAAGGCTTCCCACAAAAACTAAAAAAGCATGCTAATTTGAGCTAAATGTGTTAAACCTATTTTAGCTATATATCGGTGCTTTCTCTCAACTCTCTCATTTTGGTAGTGAGTGTAAGGACAACTAAACCTTAACTGGATTCCATTCTCAATCAAAAAATTTTCAAAGGGTTTAAATTCCCTTCCCATGTCACACTGTAGACACTTGATTCTAAAGTTTAGATTATTTTCTATTTGATTCTTAAATTGCTTAAAGGCTGTAAATACTTTTGACTTGTGAACAAGTGGGAAAATCCAGGTGAATCTAAAGAAGTTATTAACAAAAGTTATATAAAACTTGTATCCATGGATTGAATTTACTGGTGTAGGTCCCCATAGATTTGTGTGGATCAACTCTAAAGGTGTTTTTGTTTTAATTTGTGATGATTTAAATTATTGCTTATGTATTTTGCCATATCAACAGGCTGAACAAAAGGAATGAGCTACAATAAAAGATATTTCATTCATTAAACCAAAATCATTACAAGACATAAGAAGACTCTTGAGAACTTTAACAGAAGAGTGTTCCAGCCATTTATGCCAGGTATCAACTAATTTTCAAATCATTCAAACATGCACTAAGGTAGGATTTATCACAAACTGACTTGGGTCTATAAAGGAAAAATTGTGGCATACTAACTAAACTAACAGCTTTAGGTGTTTGAGACCAAACCACTTCACATTTCAGCATATGATGAAGTCCATTCTTAGCCTTTCCTTTCAATAGAACTCTTCCTATCCTTAAATCCTTCACAAAGTAATGGTCTTGATTGAATTCAATTAATATATCATTGTCAAATAGAAGCTGAGAAATACTAATTAAATTTTTGGTAATTTCAAGCACAAATAAAACATTATTGAGAGTTAAAGGTTCACGTGTGTGAGGAATGTTAAGTATACTTCAACCAAAATGTGAGATTGAGAGCTTCTTACCATCACCAATAGCTAACTTCTCATTACTTATATATTCTTAACTCAATGACAGGTTGTTAAGTGAGTTGATTACATAATTAGTGGCTCCATTATCCATGTACTAGCTGGGATCAGGATTGAGTTAAGGAGCAGCTACAAATGTAGATTTGGAATCTTGCTTGCTTTACTATGAAGTAAAATCCTTACTGAATCTATGCCAACAATCAGTTGCAACATGTCCAATTTTCAAATATATTTGGCCAACTGATTTAGGACCTTCAGTTCTGCCTGAACCACCTCTACCTCATCTTCTTCTACCATTATTGTTCTATCTATTTTGGTAACCTGAGTTTCAAGTTTTTCTTTGGTCATTACTTCCTTAAACTAGATTTGCAAAGATTTCTTGTTGGAAACTAGCAGTAGGTACTTTATTCCAATTGTTGATCCTGTTTTCTTAACCTAAAAGTATGGAGTAAATTTCTTCGAGTGATGCAATAACAAGCTGTGAGGAAACATTAACAATTACAGACTTATAGTCTCTACTTAAGCCTTTAAAAAGATAAAGAATGAAATCCCTATCAGAGATGAAATCTCCTTATGTTTTTAGTGTATTTGATATTCCTTTCATTTTTATGTAGTACTCTGATATGGTGAGTCCCTCTTTTTTTGTTGAAGAGATCAAACTCCTCAGGTTCATTATTCTAGACATTGATTTGGCAGCAAAAATCTTTTCCAAAGCAACCTACAACTCAGCAGAGGTAGTGCACCTAACTACTACAACTAGCATGGATTCACTCAAAGTTGAGAAGATCCACCACATCAACTGCTGGTCATTCTTCTTCTAGATTTTGTATTCTAGACTGACCAAGATTATGGTGTTTCCTATTTCATTTGTAGTTTCTTCATACTTATTTGGTGAAGTGATGTTGCTGTCTAGAAGATCCTCAAAATTATTTCCCCTTATGTTGGGTAAGACTTGTGACTTCTAAAGTATGAAATTAGTTTTTGTGAGCTTGATGATATTGAGGAAGGAAAGGTTGTTAACATTTAAGTTTGGTACACTCAATATGGTTGTGTTTCCCGTAGGTAATATATTTAATTCTTGAGTGATTGAAGCCATGACAATAGGTTGTCTCTCTGGTCTTATACCAAATTAAGAAAATAGAGCAAAATGAGAAGAAATTTTCTTGTATTTTTTACTGCTCTGCAATCAATACAACCTACTTGAGGGTAACAGAAAAGTTCTATATATATACAACTCTTGTTTGATGAACACAAAATATATACTTTACTAGAAGACAAAGGAGCAGATTAAGGAGCATTAAGGAAAATGATTTCTACTACAAAATTAGTAGAGTAGAGATAAGGTGTCAATGTCTGCATCTTGGTGCATGCTCTAATGTCGTAATAGAAAATTGAAACCAAAATAATGACAGTTGAATTTGTTGTAGAATTTGGGCTGTGATGGGCTATTAATGATTGGCATGGGCTATCTCAATATTTGGCCCATCAAATTCTTTAATTTGGGACACCTAAAGATTTATAAAATTTCTTATCATAGACATAGACAAAAAGCAAGTACAGTATAGAAAGTGGAACTAGGAGTAGGAAGTAGAAGATTACCTGTAGTCCAAGAACAAAACTTGTAAACAAGAAATCGACATGGATATTGAAACAAACTACACTTCCACTGTTATTTTGTTTAGATAGGTAAAGCATTGGTGTTGTTAACGAGTTAGAACATTCTTAATGAACATCATGACCAAAGAAAAAAACAAAAAAAAAAAAAGAGTTAGGAACATGCGACGTGCTTGTTCTCTTTTCTAACAGAAAATTATCAGGAGAAAATGAACCCCAAGAAACCAGAGGGATGGTTTACGTAGGGGGCAAAAACCGAGAGTTACTCATTTTTCTTGAATCAAGGAAAGACCACAAAAAAAAAAAAATCAATTTCATCCCCAAACAAATAATAGTAATAAGAGCAGGGCAATTACCTGATTACTAAGTATAAGCCATCCGAGGGCAAAGTACACAACTTCAAATGGGATAATCAGAGGAGCTATGCAGAGTAGCCGAGGACAATTGTGATAATAGGCATATCACCAAGAATGCTAGTACCATAGCCAGGTTCTCCAGGAAACCAAGCTTTTTTCGCGTCAGCTTCAGTCTTGCAAAGATACTTACTCTTTAGATGATATATGATCAGAGGAATTGGTTGAGTTGAGATGACTCGAGCCCATAGCCTACAAAGAATCTGAGATCCAATCACTTTAATACCGAAAGGAAAAGGAAAACAGTTCAAAATTAAAGGAAACAAGGGGGAGCAGAGAAGTAACAATAAAATGATGATATAAAGTTTAATCTTACATCAGAGCCACATATGTCAGGAAGAAAGTTGGATTTATAGTGAGGCTATATGCTAGTAAGGTTACAACAGAGTTTGGATTCTTCTCGATGGACTTGAACGTACCGAGAAATGTTCCACCCACTATAGATAAAATTCAAGCACAACTCAGAGTAGCAAAGAATTTGCTTGTATTGATGTATTGAAGATGAATAAAACATTGCTTAAAATAAAACCAAAATGTCTGCCTGTATATACAACCCCAGTCTTAAGAAACAAGAAAGGTAAAAAATAATCAAAACAAAAAGGTGCTTTTCGCTCTGAAACGAAACGAGGGAGATAACACTGCGAGGACGATTTCTGCAACAGGTGCCATGAAGCTGCACTGAGCTAACAACCAATTTTGTCGTCTTCTTCATATTTGGAAAACTGAGGTTAACGGGTATGTTTGAAAAAGGATCTTGGGCTTGAGTGTTGGACTCTAGAATTGGGCCAAAGTACTTACAAAACGTTGGCCCGTTTCTTCTTTGATTTCAACTACTATGACTCCAACAAAAACATTTAACAGAGTCAAATAGAAATATTTCCCGAGGCAGCCCATACTGAAGACTCGGGGGAGGAATCCCGTCAACCTTGGATAGGAACAGAAGAAGCTTGGGCAACTAAGCCAAAAACACTATGACTGCAATTTGGGGGAGGCAGGCTTCCAACACCGTCTTAACCGCATCTATATTCATAACTGGTTTTGAAAATGGAAGAATTTTCTTAAGATTATCCAGAGTTGTTAAAGCCACGATGACATAAG
The DNA here is from genome assembly GCA_032402905.1 of Khaya senegalensis. NCBI lineage: Eukaryota > Viridiplantae > Streptophyta > Magnoliopsida > Sapindales > Meliaceae > Khaya > Khaya senegalensis. Next base: position 3,186,703 of record CP135547.1, on the reverse strand, counting down.
CCACATATTGTCGTATTATCCTCTCAAAAAACTTCATTTTAAAGTTGGTACATATTAGTTCATTGGGATTCAGGCGTATCGATTACAGTTCATGTGTCAACCAATTGGGCATGGAAGACTCTGAGCTGCAGAGGCTGCAGCAACCCTACTGGTGAAGAAGACCAGAGCGGTACGTAGTTGCTTCTCTCTTCGAGTGACATTTTACTCTGCTTCCAGTTTTTATAGTGTTCTATTGCATCTACCCCTTTACCAGTAAGACCGTGGCAGCCAGTTTTGACAGTTGGTCTTGTTCCCTGTGGCTTGCTAGTATGTTTGGACACTGTATATACCGCTTCAGCATGTGTAAGCTTCTTTTTGTAACCTTCCAACTATTCATAAATTTTGTTAACCTACGCAAACACAATAGAATATAAAAGCCCCACCAAAATTGAACATACTACAGACCACATGATACAGGTAGACAATCACCTCATGAATTCATCCTCTTTTTAATTGGTTTTAGCAATAAGAATACATGATAAATTATTCGTTATACAATTCAATTACCCGTTTGATATTTGTAACATTTAACATATAATTTTCGATATGATTAAAGATTGAGCATAGCATTTATGACGATTATTATTTGCTAACTACATTAATTATTCAATGACACTAACAGATTTATTTTCACTATGAAAAATTGGTAATAGCTCTTAGTACATGTTTTGAAGCCATTATAATTGGTAGCCTGTTTGCTATTGTTTACTTTTGGTAGAGTAAATGAGTGGAAGTCTACCCGAAGGGAAATAGCTTCCAACTTTACTTTGCTATTCAAAACGTGTACACCAATGGCATAACAGTAATCTCCAACATGGGCTTGAAATTAAAATACTAAACATTAATCGCTATATTTGAGTTAACAATGATTCAAGTTAGAGAAAAGAAGCAGTTCAAAGTTATCAACTTAATGAAGATAGAGGGAGAGAATTTTTCAAGTGTCATTTGCATATACAACAAAATTAACATACTTCTACAATTTGCACTCTGTTCTACTCATGCCCAAAATGTGAGGACCTAATTATTTGCCGCGACTGATACAATGAATGGGGTAATCAGTATCCTCCAAAAACACAGGCTGAAACTCGACGCAGCCATCAATGAAGCCCACTTGATGGTCGAAAATTTGATACGGGGTTAAAGCCAGAAGGGGCATTGGGAAGGAGAGTAATGAATATGAGCAGTAAGAGCTGCTCGTCATCTGAAGTTACAGCAATGAGCTAGGCCTCTTGACAACTTGTTCCAAAGGCAGATCATCTGCCTTGGGGATTGGTAATGTGCAGTGAAATAACCTTGCATGCATCCGTATTGACAAAACTTCCAGCTATGAGAGTACTGGACAGCCATGGAACTGTTAAATTGTTCAACCCACATTCCCATACTCACATCCTCCATCTTGAAGAGCTGCAACAAAAAAGAAACGAGTACACTTCAGTTGTTGATTGAAGAGACACAACAAGGGAGAGCATAGTCCCAATGCAAGAAAATAGATATAACATTTGGTATCACTAACTCTTAGGCTCTGATTTCCATGCTGAGAGACGACAAATTTTGCAATATCACTTGAAATTACATATCCAGGCCCATTCGCATAGGGAGGGTATACTTCTTCTGGCCACTCCTGCAACAGTAGACAACAATCTTTAAGATAAAGGAAAAATTACATGCATAATCTTAACCGAATATCCACTTTAAGTTCTAAATAATCAAACAAAAACACAACCTAAACCAAATAGTAATCCGAGTAGAAACCTTCTGGTTCCAAAACCTAGAAAGCATCATATTATATCACCTGCTGAAGCGAGGATAATTGATGTTGGTAGCTCTAAAGGGATGGAGAAAACAATCCAGAGGTAATATAAAAACTTGGAGATGTTGAATCCTCTCTGCCTTGCATATGCTTCTGAGCTTAGATCTAAGTTCATTTCGTGAATGCTTAGCAAATCAAGAAGGATTTTAGTGAAAAGCGATTCAACTAATGCTAGAATTGTAGTTAGTACAGCCCAGAATGCTTCTAGTTGGAAGGAGAAGCAGGTGAAAGATTAATTGGGTTTTGAAAGCATAAGCTTGCATTTAGAGAAAGCTCTGGCTGACCTTACAAAAAAAATTTAAAGTAAAGCTAGATACCGCGAGGGATTAATCAAATGGTCAGGCCAGTGGTTTGGTCCCACAAGATCTGGGGTTTGATTCCATCATGGGTACCTATATGGTCAATGGCCATAGTTTCATGTTTCCCAAAGAATGGTTTGGTGGGGGGGCCCAGTTTCGAACTTGGGACCATTACACATCTTTGGGCGTTTCTGGGTTATCATTAAAAAAAAGGTTTACTTATTAGTCCATAGATGCTTCAGGTAGGATCAAGCATCTGGTGAAGGACTATGTAAAATTTGGAGTGCATAAGCCTGTAACTTGAAAACCGCCTCTAGCAGATCATAACACAGCTTCTTGTGAAAATATAGGAGGTAGAACTTCTGTTGCTTTGCAATATTGAGGCAAAGCTGTTGAACTATAATATATATATATATATATATATGGCTGGAAGTTTCCTAAATATTTTCGGACACAATTAAGCTGATCATGCACACTTATAGAGGACAGTAGCATCCAGATGGAGCAATGTCATCATGAAGGATAACTGGTAAAGTCAAATTCACATAAAAGTATGCAAAAATTGCGTACCTCATAGGTGACAGCCCATTTCCCAGTTCGCAGGGGACGATGTAAGAGGTTGAGATTGCCCATGTAAAGGGACCTCTTTGGAAATATGCCCTCAATTTCTTTCAAGACACTGTCCACCCTGATAAATGTATCATCATCACATTTCATGATGTAAGCAGCTGTCACATTCTGAACCTGCACAAAGGAATTTGGCTATTTAACATCTACAAATCAAGTTCAGCATGATGCAGAACACAATAATCCAGAACACATGTATTAATGGCAAGATTAAACAAGAAAACCTACAAAAGTTAAAAATAAAAAAAAAAATTAAAAAAAAAAAAAAAAAGAGGATTCCAACAAACAGACTAACAATTTGACTCACCCCAAACTCGCAAATGACGATGGTTTTCAGAACCACAAGCTCATAGCGATCCATAAAAGGCAAAATAACAATGTCACCAAAGTAGTCAGCTTCCTTCTTCAGCACAGCATTCACCTTCTTTCTTGGATTCTACAAGGTGATTTCATAAGTGAGTAGGAAAACTAAAAAGGAATGCAAATAAAATAAGAATCAGATAGTCATTAGAGAGTGTCAGAAAGAAAATTCCACAAAGGAAAAGACAAACAATGACAGTTGCTTAAGAATCACCCAAGTGCTTAATAAAGATAGAAGAAAGATATACCAGTGCAACAAAGAAACGCACAACAACATTTGAAGCCTTAATTGCCGGAGATTGCATCCAGGTTTTCCTAATTGCCATGCGCTCTGCAAAGTGATTAGTAGCAGAAATAACGCCAATAAAAAGATGGATAGGACGATCGGGTAAAGGATCAGCTTTCCACTTTGATGACATTTCCAATACTCTTTGAAGGGAGAAACTTGGATGAGAGGCTGGAAGATTGGTAGCATAAACTGAGTGGACATCTAAATCTCCTTTAACTGCTAGACCTGTGGCATCCTCTAGTGTAAATCCCTGAAGGCAGAGTGAGAATAAAATCAGAAAGGCATGTCTGGGCTCAAGCAATAAAAAGAGAAATGGAAAAGAAAAAAGTGTTATTAAAAGAATAAAGTGAAAATTGAGAGGTCGAATTGAGATGGCAAATTGAACCAAGGATAGAGCATTGTGATAAAGTGGCTATGACCAGACTCACAAAATCTACACATTTTCAAGAGTTAAGAAGACCAGTGGAAATGCAGAAGATTGTAACAGAAACTCACCCATAATGATTGATAGGATAACAATAATCTCCAAAGGGTAAATACTTTCTCATAAATAAAATATTTGCCAAACAGATCATAGACAGGGAATGTGAACAATTTGACATATACTGTTTTCCCTATCTTGGAGAACCACTAAGCAGTGCAACAATAGAAATGCAGTTGAGCAACATTTGGATCCCCACATGACCAAGACCCATAGAAAGCATTGTTTAATGTTTAACGTATCTTTCTCATTGTCATGATCATACCATTCGATAAGGGAATGAAGTCACATGCCGGCCCCCGACATTAATATGATATCCTTCAACACCAGCTCGCAGGGTCAGGATAAATAATTGACCTTCTGCAAAAGGAAATGGCCAAGTAACTTCTGGTTTCTGCGCACGCCCAATGAATCTTTTGAACCAAGAGGCTGTTTTGGAATCTTTTGAGTCAACAACATCATTCCGCATCCACTTTTCACATCTCACATACCCATCAACTGGTAAATAAATCCATTAAAAAGCAATTAAACTTAGTTGGCATACATCAGAGCTCAAAAGAGAAAAAAGAAAAGAAAAGAAAAGAAACAAATTAAACTACATCAAAAACAACTGCCTTCAGTGTCTAAGGAGCATACGGCAGTCATATTCTTCAATAACGACAACCACAAAACATGGTCAGCATGTTCAGCAAGAATCAGCTTGTATTAGAACTAAACCAAATATGAAATAATAAATGTGAGCATGACTTGAATTCAATCATGCCTATACATAGCACACTTCAAAACACGCACGCATCATCCTATTCTCCAGAAGCCCACCAACAATATAATCTGAGAAATTTATACTACATGGACAATATGATTGGTTCATATTCGCCCAAACAAGATTGAAAAAGAATACCCATTCTTATCTTTTATTTATTTATTTAAGTTTTTATTCACCCATTTGACGGTAGGAAATCTTATGCCTCCTTTTGGTCATGAGAAATCATCTAAAAAGATTTTTCTACCTTCTCCTTTCTAACATATAATAAACTTACATTCCTATTTAGACCAAAGACAAACTAAGCACAATAAGTTTCATTTAAATCTGCTTTCTAAATTATTGTTTTTACTTTCCTTGTTACCATTTTATGACTAAGAAAGTGAAATATATTATACCAAAACTTTACGCATACGTTAAGAGTTGGTGAAACTTGCCAAAGGAAGCTAGGGAAATTACTTTTTGAGCACAATAAATCTTACCAAGCATGTCATCATCTTTCTTAGATGGTAAACCATCACATCTGTGAGCTGTCCCCCATTGCATTCTATAGCATGTGTTGTGCTCGATAACTGGCTGCCCGCTCCAATCTCCTTTCAGTCGAGGATTCAAATGTAAAATCTTTGGTGGATCCTCTCCATCCACTGACTTCAATCCTTGCAATTCAACCATAAACTGGGATACCATAACCAAACCATCACCATTCCTGCTCCTTGCAAGCTGGGGTGAAAACTCATGATGTGAATAATGAGGTGTTCCCACCACTGTAATAGAAGATCCAGCAGCAAGCCCACAAGGAAGAAACATTAATCTATCCCCATTCGCCAACTCTTCTCCACTCATGGATACCCACGAAGGACAAGAATCAGGCTTCCCCTCATACACATCACTCTGAACAGTCTCCTTTACATCAAACTTATCCACTTCCTCCCATGCCTTCAACCCTATCGTCCATGCCTCATCTGCCATTCTTTCAAGCATTGACAACCCACTAGTCCTATTTCTTCGCCTCATAATCTCACCCGTTATTCGACCGTATCGAAACTGAAGTGGCTTTATAGGTCCATTTTTTCCATTTTTCAAAAGTACCTGCCTAGGCATCAATGGCGCCTCTAGGTTTTCGTTATCTTCTAGCTTCTGGTGAAAAGTATCCTTATAAACAGAACTGAAGAATGGTTTACTCAGATCCGAATCTCCATTCTCCCCAACCATTTTCTCATCCAATCCAATATAATTATCATCTCCACTTAACATTGCCGCAATCTCTAAAAAATGTGGTAATTTAAATGCTATGAAAACTAAGTATAGTACGCCTATGCCCAACAAGAAATGCGACAATTTAAACCTCCTACCGCCACTACCAGCCTCACTTTTGATTCTCTTCATCTTGTAAAACGAACAAGAAAACAACCAAACAAAATTCACAACTTAAAATTCTCCAAAAAACATTTCTTCAATCAATCAAAAGGATACAAAAGAAGCAAAACTTAATATATCCAACACTTGAAAGTAAACCGAACTCCAATGTATCAATACAGATCAATTACCACTCAGAAAATGAGTTCAGCACTTAGAATCCGAAAATGTAGAAGAGAGCTCAAACCTCGAAAGAAAGAAAGAAATCGAGTTTAGCGATCAATCGACATCACGACGTCCTGAGTAAAAACCCATCAAAATCCTCAACCCAAAACCCTAAATTCGTTACCATTTCACAAGCATTCTTCAGATACTTGATCTTCCAATCAAACCGACCACAATGCCTGTACGCAAACGGATAACACGTGAATTTAATCATAGAAACAAACAGAAATCCTAGCGATTGAAGCAGATGGAGGATTTAATTTTTGAATGAGATTGGTATTTGAAAAAGAAGGGAGATGGAGTGAAAAAGTAATCTACAGTGTGGGCGTATTTGCATGTGAGGAGCAAACTGTGATTGAAGTTGTGTTGAAGAGAAAATAATGGAAAGAATAGGGACTTAAATGTAAATTTAACAAACTCTATCGTCATTTTCAGGAATGTGAAGAAAGGGTTAAAATGTACGAAATGGAATCTATAATTTTATAATTATTAAGAGAGATGATCTGTTTTTTTTATTAATTAACTATTTTTGTTTTTTTTTTTCCAGACAATTGAGGGACACGTCGTCATCTCGTGGGTGTCTCATTGGTTTAGATAATTAACTATAGATATTACTTTTACATGCGCGGGAAAGTACACCAGCAAGAGAAGGTTTAGCACATGTAGATCTTGTCGCACACATAGGTATTTCGCAAGCAACACAAGATGTTGTGCATAGCAATACACAAGTAATACATGATAGGCCGTAAGCTAAGTGTGACAGTTCGCAACAATCCGTATGCAGTGCGCAAAAATTCGTAAGCAATGCCCGCTAGCGTGCAGGAAGCCTGTGATAGCATGCACATAGCACGAGTAAGCACAATGCAAGCTACACACCACTTGCTTACTATCATGCACAAGATCGCACACTACAACATGGGCAACATGCACGAGGTGTTGAGCAGCATGCTAAAAATGTTGAGCAGCACACACAAGGTGCCGAGCAATGCACGAGAGATGACTAAGCAGCACACGCGAGGTGCCGAGTAGCATGCGAGAAAGGCCATGCAACACGCGCAAAATGCCCAAAGCATACTCGACAATGTGCATGAGACGTTGCAAGGAGTGTCGATAGAGTAAGTGCAGGCCCGCTCAGCGCACATGCCACCAGCGATAACTTGCCGCACATCATCAGTGACCATTTGTCGCAGGCCAATAACATGTGCACACCAACATGCAACAGCCAACACGAGTATTGCGAGAGAATGGGCAAAACATCAACCAACAATCCAACCCACGATGAAGTCCATCAAAGCCCTAGCATTCTCTGCGAAGGCAATGAAATTTCGCACCACATAAAGTTTTAGCGATAGTAGAAAATATTGCCAGTAAAGAAGTTTAATATCAAATAAGACATCGCAAGCCAATAATTCAAATTTAAGTAGAACTAAGAAACTAATAGGTTTAGGAAACAATTTTAATAAGATTAAGATAAGAATTATCCTTGTTTAGTCATTGATAATTTAAAAATTCTTTTCATAGATAAATTAAAAGTTTATCTTAGAACTAAATAAGAAATTCAAGAGTTATAAATATAGTCATTTATCATGTAAACAATTATCTTTGGAGCATTCGAATAATATAGCAGCTTTTACAGCAAATTAGTCAACATCTTTTTATTTTTTGGTTATCCTTCAAAAGTTATCTTAGAATAATTTGAGTTTAAGTTAAGGTTAAGAACTGTCTTCCTTACCTAAAATGACAAGTACACATGATATTTCACAATTTCAATCCAATAATACGTGTGAGACATCGCAAAAACTTTTCATTAGAGCACGTGCACAGGCCTGTCTAGTGCTCATGCCACTAGCGATAATTCGCCGCACATTATTAGCATCCATACGTCACAAGCTAGAGACACATGCACAATCACATGCAACAGCCAGTGCAAGCATCAGCGAGAAATGCCGCCAGCAAAGGGAATGCAGTGCGAGAAAATAGGCACGCCAAACACTATACAAGCCTGCAATCTAACCAACAATGAGGTCCATCAAGGCCTTGACCTTGTCCTTGTCCGCAAAGGCAAAGGTATTTCGCACCACACAAAGTTTTAACGACAACAGGAAATATTACCAACCAACAAGTTTGATACCAATTAGGACTTAATAATCCCCCTATTGGCGTTGCCTATGACATGTCCGTATTGTGGCAAGATGTTAGCGTGCTAACCTTCCTGTTGCTGGTGAACTTTTTTCGCACATACTGGCCTTTATGGCTACGCGTGCTACTTGCCACTACTCTCAATACCTTCATTGCCTCTTATACTTTTTTTGGTTTTTCAAGTTTTCAACAATCCCTCTTTCTTGGAGAGTCATCTTGTCCTCAAGGCAGAAGTTGGAAAATCGTTATTAGATGTCATCGTAATCTTCCCAAGTTGCTTCATCCTTAAGCAATTGATTCCACCATATCAGTACTATTTATACTGGTCTTCTATTGTGGTCATAACTAATAATGCAGAAGCCTAAAGCTTTCTTTTGTTGCTGCCCTATTTGACTCTCTTTGTAGACATCTAATAATGTTTTAATTATTTTTTCTCGTCTCCTATCTTCTTCCTCGGTAATGAGACATGAAAGACAGGATGAAGTAGTGAATTTATAAGCAATCTTAATTGGTAAGCTATAACTCTTATTTATTCGATGACTTCATATAGCTCAAAATATCTTCTAACCAATTTGATTGTGGCTAGTTTTCCAATACGAATTTACCTCTTATAATGAATTTTGAGGTAAATAAAATCTCTAACTTGAAATTCTACTTCCCAACGCCTTTTTTGATTTGTTTCTTCATTCAATCCCTAACTTTTTTGAGCTCATGCTTGAGTCTCTCAAGGACTTCATCTCGTACTTGAAGTGTGATGTCCACTTCATGCATTATGCTATTTCCCATTGTATAGCTTGGCAAGTTAGGTGGAGTTCTACCAAAGACTACTTGGTACCAGATTATACCACAATTTTGATGGTTGCGTGATAAGTGGTGTTATACCACAATTTTGCCTATAGTATGTAGTTTTCCCATTCACTTTGATGATTATAACAAAAACAGTTTAGGTATTGCTCTAAAGTTTGGTTAGTTACCTCACTTTGGCCTTCAGTTTGCAGATGAAATGTTGATAAAGCTATGAGATTACTTCCTAATTGAGTGAAGAGTTCCTTTCAAAATTTGCTCATAAAATCGAATCTCTATCGGATAATATGGTTTTAGGGATGCCATGAAGTCAGACAATGTACTTGATGAATTCTTGCGTTATTTCTCTTGCGGTGTGAGGTAGCTTAAGTGGTACAAAATATGCACTCTTGCTAAGTCTGTCTACCATGATTAAGATGACTATATATCTTTTGTTATTCGACATTGTTATGATAAAATCTATTATAAGGTCTTCACATACTCATGTTGGCACTGGTAATAGTTAGAGCAAACTTTTGGTTTTACCTCCTTCAGATTTAAACTGTTAGCAAATGTCACATTCGTTCACCTTTTTCTTGATTTCGCTTTGATACTTTCCCACTAGAAGAAAAGCTTAATCTTCATGTAAGTGTGAAACCAGCCAGAATAACCTCTTTTCTTTGAATTGTGGAAGTGGGTAAGAATTTTCTCTCTAAGTCCTGATTTATTAGGTATATAAATCTGCTGGTTGTGCCAAATATATCCATGCTTAAACAAGAATTTACTAACTAATGGCTCTAAAATTGCTAATTTTTTTGGTAAGCTCTTAGCTATGAGTGTCAAGTAAGCGTGCTTTCTTAATTTTTATCCACACAGCCCATTCTGCGCCACCAATGGCAATAAAACTTGTCTTATTAGGTTTGCATCTCCTTACCCGATTTATAGATTATGTCGTACTCAAATCCAATTAACTTGATAAGAAACTTTTGTTGCTCAAGGATGGTGATTTTCTATTCCATTGAGCTCCTCAAATGTTACTAGTTGGTAATGATGGTGAACTTGCATCCAAAAAGGTAGGGTCGCCATAACTTTACTGTATAGATGATGGCTAATATCTCCTTTACATAAACTGACCAATTTTTCTTCATAGGCTCTAATGCCTTACTCATGTAGGCAATTGGTTTCCTTACTTGACTAAGAACAGCTCCAATGCCATCTTGGCATGCGTCGATATGCAGTCAAATAATTGGCTAAAATTTGGCAGCATTAACATAGGGGTTTTGCACATAACTTGTTTTAGAGTTTTAAATGTTGCATTGCTTCCTTCTGTCCACAAGAAGTTGTCTTTCTTCAACAAGTCAGTCAGAGGCCTTATAATGACACCATAGTTGCAAACAAATCGTCAATAGTAGCCCATCAGGTTTAAAAATCTCCTAAGTTATGTTACATTTTTAGAGGTCAGTCATGCCTACATTGCTCAAATTTTGCATTAATCAACTTTTTCTCCTTCTCTGAAATCATGTGGCATAAATACTCAAAACTTTTCTTGCATGAAAGTGCATTTGGATAGCTTGATAAAGAAGTGATCATCCCTCAAAACTTTCAATGCTCTCCTTAAATGCTCAAAATAGTCATCAAAGTTTTTGGAATAAATCAAGGTGTCATCAAAGAATACCAGCACAAATTTGTGTAAATGTGGCTTAAAAATATCATTCATGGCAGTTTGAAAGGTAGAAGGTGTGTTACATAATCCAAAGGACATGATGAGATACTCATAGTGTTCATTATGTATTCGAAAAGTTAATTTATGCACATCTTTCTCCCTCATACGAATTTGGTGGTAACCTGCATTTAGATCAAGTTTGATGAATAGCTTGGCACTATATAGTTCGTCCAGCATGTCGTCGATGATTGGAATTAGAAATTAGTCCTTAATGGTGGTTTGGTTGAGTGCTTGGTAATCAGTACAAAATTGCCAAGTTCCATCTTTCTTTCTCACAAGTAGAACAGGTGATGAAAATGGAAAAGCGATGGGTCTTATGATTCATTACTGTAATATTTCTTCAACTTGTTTTTTGATCTTATTCTTTTGAAAGTAGAAATACCTATAAAGTGCTATGTTGATAGCTTTTGATTCATTAGTTAAGGGGATTGCATGATCATAATGTTGTGAAGGTTATAGCCCTTATAGTTCCCCTAGAACATTCCCAAATTGTTTGAGTAAGTATCTTACTGTCGAAAGCATGGTTTCATCAATTTTCTACCCTTTTTTATGGTATTCTTCTTTTATATCGCTTATGGCCAAAGAATGGTATAACATTGTGCCCCTCTTTGTAGAAATGTTCAATGATATTGGCTTCGTAAGGATATATAGTAGTTGGAGTTTACGCCTTCCAAGTGCATTATTTGCCATTCTCTATGAAGTGCATGGGCATTGCTCCATAATCAAAGGTGATTTTTCCCACAAATTTGAGACAAGTGTTGTCCAACACAATGTGAAGGCATGTCAATGCGAGAACGTGCAGTTCTACATCAATGTCGACTCTTTGAATCTCTATTTTTGTTGCTTTGATTACTTACGAGCATTTGAGTTTTTGTCTATTAACAATCTTTACTTTAAATAATCCAATACTTTTGAATGATAAATGAAACTTTTTAACAAGTTTATTGTTGACGAAATTGCGAGTGGCTCCACTGTCAATTAATACAAGTACCTTTTTTCCATTGATAGTTGCAAATAACTTCATGGCAGTAAACTTAGCTACTGTGCCTATTGCATTGAGATTGATTCTCCTTTTGTCACATCATTTAAGGAGTTCACTTCATCTGCATCTCCTTCACTGTCCATGAAAGTTGTTTGCTCCTCTTCACTGTTAGTATCATTCTCTTCATCACTCATGATTTTTATAAGATTGAATTGTCCCTTTTTATACTTATGGCTTACCTGCCACTTCTTGTTACATCTAAAGTATAAGCCTTTTTTTCAATTTTTCTCTTGACTTCTTCGGTGGATAATCTAAAGGGCTCCTTTAATTTTGGTGATGCGGCCTTACTAGAGGATGATGAATTTTTAAATTGTTTAAAAGGTTTAACTATTTTAGAGGTAATTCGGTTAATACTTCTTCCATCGTTAATGAGCCTTACTAATCAAATACATTGTGCAAGGGAGGTGGGATCCCTCATCTTCACTTTCCTACTTAACCAAGGCATAAGTCCATCAAGAAAAGTGCCTATAAGTGCATTGTCTAGCCAATTTCCTACAAGTTCAGCTAGTCATTTGAATTCTTCAAAGTTATTCTCAAGTGAACCATCTTGCCTAATCTTGGCTAATTGTTCTTCAAAGTTTGTCATGTTATATGAGCCAAATCAGTTAATCAGTTCTTGAGTAAATCTAAGCCAACCTATTCTCCTCTTCTCATAGGCATAGGTGGACCTTAGCCAACATCACCATTGGTTAGCTAGCCCACACAGATGATATGAAAAAAAATTTAATGCATTCTTCCCTTTCTATACCATGTTTCTTAAAATAAAATTTGGGTTTAAAAATTCATTCGATTGGATCTTCCTTCTCAAAGGTAGGAAAGTCAATTTTTACCTTTGGCTTGATGTAGTTTTCATGACTATAATTTTGCTACCTAACATCTCTTCTTAGTGGTTGCCAATGTGTTACCTCATGGTAAACTCATAACTTCCTTTGCTACCATGATAATGACCCTTCATTCATGATGTGTTCGTCGCTATTTTGCTCATAGTGGTTGGATGATTGGTTAAAAATAGGCAACACTTCTTTTTTACTTCTTAAACTTGTCTGTTGATTCTATCTTTCTTGAGAAGAAAGTTGGTCATGGTCAGTATCCTCTTCTTGCTCATAAAGCCTCACAATTTTTTTTTTGTAACCTTCTAAATGGTTAGGGTAGTATGACATTCTTTGTTGTATCTTTTTAGTCTTGTTTGTTGACTGCTCTAAATATGTCCCTATTTAATTAATCTAAAGAATGGATTACAAAGGCAAGTTGTTGTCCCAAATTGCTTACTTGTTCATTGAGGGTGTATTGGTCTCTCTCTAAGGCCATAATTCTTTCTCGGTTGGTCACAGAAAAGTCTTCACCGATGTGCTCTTGTGGCGAGGCTTAATGCTGTGGTTATTGCTATGATGTCACTGTT